>VDFB02000017.1:304991409-305158909 GCA_007258455.2 Sequoia sempervirens | reverse complement strand
GGAATATAGAAAACCATAGTCTATTTTCATCATCACTAAACTATTAAAGTTCTGGAAATTAAATATTTGCATTAAAACTATAAAAAGTGTTCAACTGTTGCATAAAGCTGTAAAAATAGAAGTATCTAGTCTTAGGCAGCAAATCTAACTTCAATTTTCTGACCTTTACAATGAGGAGAAAATTTAATCTTATAGAAAGAATTAACATCAATTTCTCCTATCAAAAATCACAATCCATCAATTTAGGGCCCAGATCCACAATTATAGGGGGTGCCTCTAGTTAAGTTTGAGTCTCCATTTTGCTGAAATTGTTGAAGCTGGGAAGTACGCCTCATTTTTGCTAAATAGGAGTTGTTGCTGATTATTGCACGCAATTCCTGGCCCGCCAAAACTGATCTTGAGCTAACGATCCATCAAAAACTGATGTGGAGATTTAACCTTTGCTGACCAAATTCCCTTTCAAAAACAAAATATTCTCCTTTACTTGGTCATCTTACCCTCTTTAGTTGCTTTAACTTGCTTAAAATATTCATCAAAATTATTGAAAATCTACTACAAGGTCTCATATTTAGGCGCATCTACCCATTCCACCCTAAACATTTCTCTTTCAAATTCCTTGGTGGTGGTTGTATACATATCTTACAACTGGGAAACATTCCTGGTAGCATCTTGCGCATAAAATCTAATTTCCATTAGCTTGTCCAGAAGAGGCCCTTCATTGTCATCTCCTTCATTTATCATCTTCTCCAATCTACTATTCCATTGATCCTTCATCTCTTGTAAGGAAATTAAATCAACATTTGGTGAAACTTCCTTACCAATTACTTCAGCAATAATCCCCTTAATCACCTTCCTTTCGTCAAATAAGTCCTACTGGGCATGTTGCAATATCCTTGTATGTTCCATGAGAACTTATTTTTTGAAGATTAGTATATTCATACATTTATCAAGATAACTAACATCTTGATCCTCCAAAATAGCATATTCAATTACATCAACTTTGGGCACCTTCTTCAGAATTCTCAACTTCTGCATATACCTTGCATATTTATCTTCTTCCGCTCCTAGAAACTTAATATATTCTCCTAGGGACTTGACCAACTCACTTACCTCTGCATAAATTTTAGAACCAATAGTGAAAATCTCCTCGATCTCCTTCTTAAGAAGGTCAATCCACTTATCCATCATTAGAGATTTTCTCTTCATTTTAGTAAGCTCATCCACCTCTTTACGACTCATTAAGATAGGAACTTTTGATGGTGTTGTCTATTCAGAAGTGGATGTAATCAGTTCTTTCAGAAAAAATTTCATTTGCCCTACCTGAGCCTTGATCTCATCCTTGGCCTGCTTGTCCTTGGTAGTGGTAGCCACAATGTCAATGAGGTTTATTTGTTAATTCCTTGTCTGCTTGCCCAAATTGACAATGCTTACTTGATAATCTGAAGCTTGCAGCTCCCTATCATCCTTATTAACTACTAGATTTGCAATGTCTACTACCAAGTCTCCATCATCAGTGAGCCTCATGGAATGAATGGCTTGGAGCTTCTTCTTAGGCTTCACTTTGTCTACCTCTTTTATCATATCATCCCATGTCACTAGCTAGGCTTGAACTTGTTATCTTTTCTCCAAATTTAACTTAAGCCATGTAGGGGAAATTGGATGAGTTGTTACCTGTTGAGCACTAGGAGGTGTTGATGAAAGAGGTATAGAAGAAATTGTTTCCATTTTTTTCTCAAAATAAGTCCTCTGTTGCTCTTTTTTTTCTTTCAACACTCTCTCCTGTTCCATCCTTTCATTCTGAGCTTTTATTTCTATTATTTTTTCATCTCTTCCTCTTTCTATGTAGCTTCTTCTTCATCCCTTAATATTTGCTGCTCCAACTCCATTGCATGAGCTTCCTCTTCTGTTGCCTTGTCTTGTTCATCTTTCTCTTGTTGTTCAAGCTCTCATGCATGGGCCTCTTCCTCAACTTTCTTTTGTGCTTTTGCATCCTCTTTCTCTCGAGCTAGCTCTTCATCCTTCTTTCTTTGTTCCTCTTCTTCATTAGCTAGCTCTTCAGCAATTTTTCTTTGAGCACTCTCCGATATTTCTTTTTTCTCTTCTTCCATCAACACATCCCTCATTTCAGCCTCATCCCAAAGGCTTCTTTCCTTGAACGTAGTGTCCTCTTCTCCAGCTTCTTCCCTCTCAGGATACTCTTTGTATTCAGTCCCTTTCCTCTTCATGAAGTGGAGTTTATTCAAATTTTGAGGGTATAGGTGATTATGTTACATCAATAACTGGGGGTTTTTCTTCTTGACTAACTACAACTTCTAAAGTTGATGGTGCAGTGGGAGAGGTATCCTTAGTTTTCATAGGAACTACAGAAGGACCTTCCTAGAAAAATTCCTCTCCAGGGTACATTGTAGCCAAAGGTTGAACACCAAGACCTACAACAAATCCTGTAGCAACAACAACATAAATGACCTTAGCCTATTCTAAGGCTTCAATTACCTTCTTCATTGAGATTTCTTCTTCTTTTGGGGCAGGTTCTTTTGTTTGTGTAGTAGTTTTCTTCAACCTCTTGTAATGCCTTGTTTCTGTTGAAGAAGTAGGCTCATTGTTGGAATCTTTCTTTCTTGACGCCTTAACAGTTGGCTATTTGAGATGAAGCTTAAGCCATTTTAGACTTCTCTCAACAACTACCTATGAAATTTTACTTATATTGGTTTCCTCCTTCTCCATCTAGTTAATCAGATCTAATTCCTTGGTGGCTACTCGATCCATTTCATACTGAGGATCAAGAGTGATCCCATCATCTAAAGTGCCCTCTAGTATATCCTCTTTATCCCCAAATTCCTTCATTTGGGAAATGGTCAACCTCTCGTACCCTCTTCTTCTAACTTCAAACTGATCTTGCAAATTTTCCCAAAAGTCTTCTAGAAGTGGTTGATGGAAGGGGAACTGTGAAGCATATAGACCATTCATTTCCCCTTAGGATCAAAGTCCTTCTTGGATGTATGAAGCTTGAAATTCATAGATTGAAATTCCTCTATTGTTGACTTAGCTGCTATAGAAGAAGAAAAAGAAAAAAAACCCAATTGCATTGGGAATGAATGGTAGCTGACCTTGTGTATTACAAAAAAACTTGGTATTTATCTCAGTTGCTTGATGAGCAAACTCCATCAAGACCCACTTGTCACCACAACACCTTGGTAGTTTGAAAGGGTTCTTTTCATATCCAAAAAATCTAATATAGTTGGATTTTGGATACTGAATAAACCAAAATCCCCAATCTTGAATGAATTTCATGGCCTCTCTTGACAACCTGAAGCCAATGTCTCTCGTGAGCTGATTAATGGCAACATACAAAAATGCATCATTAATTATTTTAAAGTATTTTTATGCTGCCTTCAGCTCCAATTGATCATAGTGTTCCTAGACCTTCTTCTGATCTGGACCATCCTCCATTGATCCCATAGCAGTTAACCTCGAAAACATTCCCATTCTTGTAGCACAATATATTACATATGAAGACATATAAAATGTCTTGGTTTCCCTTTAATCATTTGATTGTGAATGTTATATGAAATTATCTGTCCCCAATCCAAATGTTGTTGCCCATCCAAAATCAATTAAATAAATGGGAACATCCAATTCTCAAAGGCATGAGAATCCTCTTTTCCAAATTCCCTAGTAAGCAAAGTGATTAAGTCTCCAATATCCTCATAGAAATCAAACCTTTTAGGCTTAGGTGGTACCTTCTTTAGTGACTTCTTCTCTATTTTGAGCCACCTCTTGTTAATAAGCCTTTTATTCCCTTCCTCATTTGTTTCCCACCATTTGAGTGCATTAGCTTCAGACATAATTTTGGGATTGGGGTGAGGAGGAGGATTAAACAACAGTCTAATCATCCCTGGGGTTAAATCAATGATCTCATTTCCTTGTGAATCAATACACTTCCTTTGAGTTGGATTGTAAGTTTGTGCAACAGTTAGTATAAATTTGAGACATTTCTTAGCAATAGGGAATGTAGCCACATGTGCCAACCCAGAATCTATAATCCTCTTGGCCCTTGGGGAATCATCTTCTGAAAAAGTATCATCACAAAATTGCTTCAAATCAATATGGCCCACTAGCGTATCAGTGATCTTCACGACTTCAAAACCAAACTTGGATGACACTAGCTTTCCCTAGAACTTATATTTCATAGTGACAGGAACCTGTTCTCGTTTTAACCTTTTAGCCCTTGTTCCCTTTGATGTTCCCTCAGCAACTACTTCTTCCTCTGAGTCAGACATTTGTTAAGACATGGAACAATGACCTTTATCGGAAAAATATGAGACATGTGAGGGGGTAGATTAGCATAAGCATTCATGTTAAATCCCCATTCATTCAAGAAAATTTCCCATTTTACAAGTTAATCCAGTATTTTTTAGGTTTCAGGTTCGAGATAGAACCAAGAACTTGATCATTTTATGCTTAACACTGAACTATATCAGAAGTCGGTATTGGGGAATACCTTGAACATGAACCTAATACAACACCCTTTCAATACTATCGAACATCAGAATTGGGCTTTAACTCGACACCTATACCAATAGTGGTAAGAAGGCTTCAGTTTCATTTTGTGATTTGATCCTGCAATGTGTTCAGAAATTGGGATTGGGATGACTCCAGGCACTGATACTCTACAAACGGGATCAATTGAGGGATCACTCTGAGTTCTGATCCTGATGAGCTATCAGACGTCAGAATCGAGAAATGGTTTGAGACTCTACCCAAAAAAGGGGGGAACAAATTTGAGTAACATCCCGAGTCCCGATCTCGATAAGATATCGAGACTCAGAATCGAGATGTTGTTTGAAATTGAGCCTCTAGATATAAGTGGGGATGGGTCAACTTTGAGTTTCAATCCCAATGCTATGTCAGAATTCAAAACCGAGATGACACCAAATGATGGAACTTAAAACTATGTCAAGGGTTTGGTGTTCATTTGAAATTTGATCCCGATGGCAAAGCGGAGATAAGAATTGGGGCATGAATTGGTACCTTGAAGAGAACCCTTGAACACATTTAGGTAACGACCCAAACTTTTATTCAGATAGAAGATTAGAAATTGGGATCAAGACAATCATCAATCATGAAGGTATTTAAATAGATCTAATAATATCATAAAATACACCTTCAGGATCAGGACAATTTTGAAACCCTCTGAAAAATCAATTCAAATTTAAAACACTTTCCACTACACTTGGAAATCGGACGTGGGAAACATAGGTTACGACTCAGAAATTGCAATGGTCAAATTTTTAAATTTGACCAAAGTTTGATATAAACACAACCCAAGCAATACAGAAACCCTAGGTAAACTAGGGCACAACAGGAACAAAAAACCCGTGCAAGAAACACAAAACAAAACACGACAAAAACAAAAATGACAAAACCCAAAACAAAAGAAAGGAAAATGAACCAGAGGGTTCAAGACAAATATTCTACTTCCATTATTACTACCTATCCCTTTAGACATGATCCCACAATAGAAATACATGACCCTTCATCTTGGTGAATGTAAAATACACTGTCTTAAGGTCTTCAATGTACTCATACTTGAGTATTTTCTAGCTATATGATATTGTAAATAAAATCTTCTAGGCACAAACTCTCCATATAGCTCAAAATATTTGTATATGGGTTTCCACCAATTCTTGAGATGACTCTTACCAACCTCTTTTATGTTGGATCTTCATTACCCTCATCCACTTGTGTACTTTGGATGCATCATCATCACTTGAGTTTGGATGACTCTCTTCAATTATCATCCTCCATCTCTTCTATTCTCGCTTGGAGATCTCTTATCATGTCTTATATCCCTGCCCCTCTTGGTATACTCTTAATTTTATTTCCTCATGTACTTGTCCATAAAAAAATCAACTTCAACACCTTCTACACAACAATCTCTATGTTGGAAGACATTTGCACTACCTTCTACCCACACTCGACGTTATGAAACACAACCACCAATCATAAGTTAAGAACTTATAATGACAATATATGACATCTTTATGCACAACACTTGTAAGAAAATAATTCCTACTCTAATGCCACATGATGTAGCTAAAGCACATAATGAAAACACATACAGAATGATGAAACAATATAGCCTAAATATGAAACAATATTATTCATTAATAGTGTACAAGTCGGTCGAAATTACAACCCCAAATGGGAATTATATTTAAAAATTTTAACTCTATGCTTAGACGTGTTGGAATTTTAATATTACATCTATATCATAGTTTAGGTTAGAATATAATAGATAATTAATAGTGTTAGCTTTTGTTAGTATCAAATACTGTTAGTAGATATTCAAGAGTTAACTTACTATAAGATAGTTTGTATAGTTTTATATGAGATTAAATGGATTTATAAGGAAATGCATATGAATGTAAAACTTATTCTAATGAACATTAATATTATTTTACTTATTTAGTTTTGCAATAATTGTACCTATAAATTTTATTTGATATCAAAATGTTTGTTGATCCAATACCATAAAAATTGAAGTATATGACATGTACAATGAGAATGTAAGATTTTTATTTATTTACAATAACTAGAACCATGAATTTAAATCTATATAATATTAAAGAGGTAGCTTACACATTCATACCTAACATAAAAATGAAAAGAGATATTTTTTAATATCTTATCAAAATTATAGTACAAACTATCACACCCATCTCTTCATTTGAGATGAGAGTCATCACATCTCTTAAGAGCCAATAATATAAAAGGCACCATTCTTATAGGCTAAAGTTTAATATTATTTTGTTTATATTGAAGTTTTCTACACCAAAAACAAAGCAAATGCCCAACATTATTAATGTGAATATTTTTTTTTTAATCCAATATTGTTGCATCAATAGCAACCGGAGTGGCCAATAAGGTTTTCTAATTGGTTTAATTACAAGGCAATGATTCCCTACCAACATTGGAATGTGAACATTATTATTATTTCATCTTAGTAAGAAATGAAAAAGAAATTTACATTGGGCATTCAAGTTTTATTTCCCAAAAAAAAAGTTACTTTAGTTTGATTCTTTTTAAGCTAAAGTCAAATGAATCATATAGATTAGATGTGTTAGTGGGAGGATATGTTTTAAAATCCAAAGCTTGGAGAATATTAGAAATTGAAACTTTGTAAAAGCATTGATAATGAAGATTACATTTGATGGGGTCACAAGAAATTACATTTGATAGATAGATATGCATAAAGGGTCCCACTCCCATTATATTTTGGTAAAGTTTATTAAATTTTGTTGCATATAAAGGAGGGCGATTGATAAATAATGAGTGTTGAGTGTTGAGGTGGCATTAAAGGAGTCAAATGCAGGACCAAGAGAAGTACAAATTATTAATTGTTGTATAAAGGAGGATTTATAGCCTAGGAAAAGACAAACACTAGGATTGTGTTTTTTAATGGGACCAGAAACAAAGTAATTGTAACTTTAAAGAAAAGATAAGATTTTTTTTTGCTTTTTGTAATTGGAATTATTTATAAATATTTTGTAAGGGTACAATTTTTTTTTAAACAAGTAATGGGGCATACATATATATTGTAGTTGTTAAATATTTAATGTTGTATTTGATGATTACAATATAAATTGGTTAAAAAGAGGTTGAAGGATATAGGATATTAGAGATTGTATTATTTCAAATAAGTTTTTTATTGGTATATTATATGAGAGACATTTGTTCTTTATTTTTGTTTTAAAAATTTATGTGCTATTCTTTTGGATAGTTGAGTATATCTTAATTCATAACTAGAGTATTGTGGATAGTTGAGATGATCTTAATTCACATGCAAAGTGTTGTTATTATGGATATTAGAGGATGTATTGGTTCACAAGAAGAGTGTTACACTTGTGAATAGTTTATATTGTAGGATTGATGCGTATTTTTAGACATCCAAGACATCTATTGATATGTTTGGTTTATGTGCCTTGGGTGAGAGAAGAGCAGCAATTTTTTAATGGTGAATCTTTTCTAATTAGTGAATAGTTTGTACGAGTCAATTTGATTATTGCAAATATAATGAAATGGTTAGAGGATCAAATCACCAGGAACTTATGACTTATCAATCCAATGGATGATAAAAAAATTTCAAATTAGTTATAAAGTATTTATCATAGTAGTTTTTCCATAATAGACTACAATTACCTAAAATTTTGGAGGCATGTTTCAATTAGCTGACATATTCACTAGGGGCCAATTTTTTTAGTATCATTATAAATCCATACTATGATTGGGGCCATAGTTACCTTGAAATCATCACATATGTTTTAAATCATGGTCTCAATCACCCAATATTTCCATCAACTATTTAACAACCACATGGGATTCACCACACATTTATCTTATTCTTTACAAATTGATAGGTTTTGCCATATTTTAATTCATATAAATACAACTAAAGATCTAAATGATTATTTTACACATTTTTGTTCTACTCTCAATTCAAATTGACTTGATTCTTGAAACTTTACATCATTTGAAGAGTTCAATTTTGGACTCCTTTCTTTGGTTTCTTCTATTCCTAATGTCTTCTTCATACCTATAATTCTATTTTAGTGAGCATAGACAACTACGTGCATTAATGAGTTATTGGGGGAAGTGATCATTTCTTTATTATTCTATAATAGAAGACTCCTACAATTTGTTTATATATTTTATTCTATTATTATAAATGATATTGGGTAATGATACATCTAGAACCAAAGGATCTATGATATCTTTTGTTGATTTAATTTATTTAATTCTATTGTGTAAATGATATCAAAACTGTTAGTGTTGAATCTTTAATAGTGACCTTAAACATGATTTTTTTTTTGTATTTTATAATTCATGAGAGATGACAAGTAGGATCCTATGACAAACCACCTAAAATATAATTGATATTATTTTAAAGGTGTTCCTAACTTTATAACATTCATTGATTAATAATCAATGCATAGGAATGAACAAGTTTTCTTACTAAGGTGGAAAAATAAGATGTAGAAGAAAAATAAAATAATCAACTTTTATTGCATTGTCTTTAGATGAAGATTCAATAGTAGATAAGACTTATTAGGTATGTATGCATGCGTATATAATGGAAAATCATGTCCACCAACATTATCTACCATTTATTCATAAAATTAAGGGGAATGTAACATCATATAATCTATTTGAAATGGTTAAGAATTTTTTAAATGAAATAAGAGGAATGAATGACTACAAAATCATTAAAAAGTTAGTGTGTAGGGGAAAATAGAGCTTTAGTAATGTAATTTCATAAGAATGGTCTTTGTATAAAGATATAAGCTTTTTGTTCACCTATTTTTGTTCATTGCATAGACCAAAACATGAATTTAGCATTTAAAATTATGATAACATTATTTGTAGTATCAAAAACTAAAGATCTGCTATTTGATTTCCACTCATACTTTTGTTAAATTCCCAAATGGTTTTTATAATTTCAATAATTTGTTGAAAAATAATCACACAAAATAAGCTTCTTAAGGATGTTGATACTAGATGAATGTCCTTTCATGGTCTAGTACAAAGGTTTTTTGTAAAATACCAATCCTTGACTAGAGTAATATACAAATATTGTCTCACTATAAACAAATTTCATTACATTTTTATTTAGGCTAAGTGACAAATAAACACTTCTAACCTTATCTACTATTCTTCTCATGTTGGAGGAAGTGATAATTCTTTTGAAATAAGCTCAAGAATAAAATATGTATATTTTAGAATATACAAAGCTACATAAAATGATATGCATGACCCTCAATAATCTATCATAACAATCATACATAAGTCAAAGATTTAATAGTTGGCACACAAATATGGAAAATACTATTTTTTAATAGTTTAAGGAAAGAGAAAATTTATTATCTTAGTCTAGTGTTATGAGATACCAATACACTACTTTTTTAGGGTCTGGTGTAGTACCAAACAAATACTTGTTACAAGGGAAGATTTTGATAATATTTTTAAATATATACATAAGAATATTGCGAGATCTCTTTCCTTACATATTAGAGAGTGATTCCCTTGCTATGAACTATTTGAAGTCATGTTTTTTTGTGTATCCTCAATATTGTGGTAATTGTGAACCATCTAATTTTCATAACAATATAAATATTTTGGCCAAACAATTTTCTAAAAGTTTAGAATTCAAGGGACAATATATAGACAAAACCATAAATAAATACAAGCTTATAGATAAATTAACCCATTTTACACTATCAATATGAAATATTTTAAAATCATGGAGAATCCCTTCCAAGATGGATTGATAACAAAGTTTTACAAAATGTTAAGTTAGAGTAAAATGTTGCTTGATTCAATATAAAAATGTTTCAAACTTGCCAATCTATGTCAAACCATTATATTGGGTTTGGTAGAGGATGTGATATTTTTCAATGTATTTGGATTATTAAAGTCAAATAAGAAACTAACTTGACAAGAATCTAGATAATTTCTTAAGGATGCACACAACTAGATATGATATCTACAATTATTATTTTGAAATTGTACTAAAAATTTGTGAAATAAGATGGTTGTGCAACACTTCAAATAATACTAGCACATCCAATATAATATACAAAACATCTATTGGCATTGATGAGAAACAACTGAGTGGAAGTATGCAGATCGAGGAAAAGAAAGACTAAAATCAAGATGGCTCTCATAGTTAAGAGTCAATAGATGATTTAACAATTGGAATAGATTAAGTAGTTACAATGCCTTTCATATTCCTTCTTTTATTGATTATAGTTTATTTTTTGAATCATTGGATAATAGACATACAACTATAAGTTTTCAATTTCCATTTAAGAATTAACATATTATTTTTTAATGTTTTATTTTAAAATCTAAACTTTAAACACAAATTTTAAATTATTTATACTTGTAGTGTTAATTTGGTAACTCGTGAGGGAAACAATATATTGAGTAAAACTTTTATATTTGTATAAATATTAAGATACTCATATTGTAGTTTTTTTTACAAATTAAAAACATATAAGAATAAAAAATGATAAAATAGAGGTGCTCATATTTTCTAGTAACTATCCTTTATATGAATACTTAAAGAATATAATATTATAATATCGTGTCTTAAAACTATTGAACTAACCCAACACTTGAAATATCTTGAAAAAGTGAAAAATACAACAAATACAAAAAAAAATAAAAAAAATTAATTAATTTAGTTGAAGTCTACTTTGACAATGCATGGAATATCATCTTGTGCAGCATGTTCCACTCTTCAATTTTTTGAAGTATAATTTATTGCAACTCATAGTGATTCACATATAAATTTGTTAACAAATTATAACTAAGAGTAGAGCTTTCATTTATTGTATCATGCAAACTTAGTCTCAAGGTTATCACTTATTTTACAAAACCAAAAAAAAAATGTCTCATCTAGCTTTTCAGGAAATTGGTCTTTATCCCGCTTCATTATATCCTCCATCTTCCTATTGAAAATATGCTTTGTAATGAAGTTATGGGAAAACCCTTTTTTTTTGAGTTTTTCTACCTTTCCATGTAGCTCCACTAACATTTTTCTATGTTAGTTAAGCAATTAATATGCTTCACAAAGCTTCATTCACTTCCAAATATTAGATGTCGCCTTTATTAAGGTATCATTTGTATTGTGAATTCCCTTGTATTATAATTCATTGTCACTAATTTTTTAAATTATTTCCAAAATTTTGTTTTTTGTAGCATCTCTTGAATCATGCCTTTTCTACTTTCAATAAATTATTTAGTGAGCTTGTCAAATTGTGTATATACAATATTAATGAATTCAAATGTTTTATTCAAATAGTTATTTTATAGATTATTTCCTCCCAAATGTTACCTTTTTTTAATCATTATCTACTTATAAAATCATAAATCTCCTTTCAACTTGCAATTCTCTAAGATTACCCTTGCCATTTAAGAAAACTTATAACTACCTTTTAAGGAAAGTAAGTCTTAGGAATATCCTTCAATTGTGTCTCAATAGAACCTAAGAGTGTTGAAGGTTCAAATTTGGGGGTTGATTTTAGATCCCCTCTTAAAAAAAATATTATTTGTAGATTCCAAATTTTTGTTCCTATCCCCAATCCCCCTAGTTTATGCTAAATTTTGATGGGGCTTCTAAAGGAAATCCAAAGCCCTCTAGAATTAGACGTGTTATCAAGAATCATTTGGGAAGAGTAGTAAATTTTTTTTAGTCAATATCAACACTCAAACCAATCATTTTGCTAATGCAATAATGGCATTTCATGGAATCCTTTTAGATAGGGAGCTTGTTCTATGGCACCTAGGAGTGGAGGGAGATTCCTTGAACATAATTAACTATCTTTTGAAAACTCACACCCTTATATGTTCTATTTATAACTTGATCAAGGATGTAATTCCCCACTAAGTACATTATCCAAGTGAATAATGTTTTTGAAATAACAATACAAAAATGACTTTTAGTAATTAAGATATAACAAATTGACATGTTACACTAAATGCCAACACACACACACAAAGTATCATATCAAGCACAATGAAACACAATACATAATAAGTCCATTGTGATGAAATTTATTATCGTGCATAAAAATAGACATAAAAAACTTAGAATGCATCATCATTTCTCCAATAAAGGTGGCACAAGTGAAATATTTACCAATCATGTGATGAAGCCACCATAAAAAACCTACAAGAGAGTGGGATTGCACCATGACAATGATTGGGTCCTAACCCAAAATCACATTCTAGATCAAAAACACAACAAAAGGGTAGGATGAGTGAACCATATGCCTAAAATCCACTTCCTATATAGACTTTAAAAAAATTATATTGAGGAAAATCAAAGTGAGAGGTGGGGAAACTAATAGATATCACATCTCAGCTAGACTGAATGACCACCAACTTCCTACACACATGGAAATTTTTCCAATGCAAAGGTGGGATATATCCTAATTAAAGACACCAAAACATAAGTGAAAAACCTTTATAACAGATTTCCATATTAGGAGGTACAATTCCTCCATCAACTAGGACAATCAATAATTTATATATAAAGGCATGCTCACAAATACAAGATATGACATAATTTTAGAATACAACACTTTTTCACAAATTTACAACATTGGAAGAGTCACATGAGCAAGGGGAATAACTTTCACATACAAAGTTCCCCCTAAAATGCTTGGAAATTCCCACTATCCAACAAAATAGACTACAATGTGCTAAAGTACTACAATGCCCAGAAAGGGAATTAGTGTAAGGAGTATAAGGCAACAAAACAACTTCCTATACTAATCTTGAGAAGAGGGTTATGCAAATAATTTAAATATTTACAATAGTTACAGAAACTAAACAAAAATAAATATAAATATCATGCATACTATAACATGATAATTTACATGGGGAAAACCATTTCGAGAGAAAAAACCCTGCACTCCAAAATTTGTGCAATATATTAATCATTAATCAACAAGATTATAATATACCTACAGATCAATTTTCTCACAAGAGTATCACCAACTAGAGATTCAGAGGAAACTTAATAGCTATCAAAATCTCACACATAATACAATAGTGCAATACATAGTCATAATACAATGGCCTCATAAATTAGGGTTTCTTTTAAGGCAAGAAAATCCAACATAATCTCTACCATTAGATTTGCGACCTAATGATGAACGGTCTAAATTTACAATGAAGAATAATATACAAAATGTGGCTTTTGGGGCCATTGTATGCCCCCACCTCGAGCACTCACATTTCAAGGTTGAACAATCATTTTCCTAACATTATCCCACTTGTCAAAACACTTTGTAAGAGAAAAAGGTGTATCAACACCATGATTTAATTGCTAGGGTTGGGAGACCCATAGACTTAAAACACCTTACATATGAATCTCTTTGTGCTCACATGCTTAGTTAAAGAATCTAAAATATTCATCAAAGCATCTACCTTAAGTAGCTTCACCCTACCATCCTTGAACATATCTCTAAAAATGATATTGTGCATCAATATGTTTGGTCTTGGAATTAAATGTTGGGTTCTTAGCTAGGAAGATCACACTTTGATTGTGACAATAAACTATCACTGCACCTTGTTTTATTTTGATATCTGAACACAATCTTTTAAGCCAAATGACATCTTTACAAGCATGACTAGCTACCATATACTCAAATTTAGTAGTAAAAAAGGAAACCATAGCTTGTCACTTACTCATCCAACTAATGTACCACCAAATAAATTAAACACATAAGCACTGATGGATCATCTACTATCAACATCACCAACCCAGTATGCATCCACATAACCATGAATATCAAGAAAAATCTCATATCCTATCAAATTATCATGATAAAACAAGGAATACTGTGAGGTATCTTGGAAATATTTGAAAACTCTTTTAACTACATCCCAATGAACTCTACCAAGATTAGACATATATCTAGAAAGAACTCCCACTACCCAAGCAATGTCTAGTCGGTTGGGATTAACCGGCACACTCTAAGCAAAGATTGCTTAGGTGGTCGGGCCCACTCCTAATCTCGACCTCTCCCCTTCATACCATTTTTGACCCAAGCTTAACCTTACCTTTCCCCTTTGTAGCTTTCCGTTTACGGATTTGCCGTTGCAACCGTTTGAGGGATACATATTCTGTTTTTGCATTTCCAGTTTCCGTTCATGTGGCAGACAAAAACGCAGAAAGTAGCATGTTTACATGCATATGGGCATAAATGCCATCATACAAAACCATTAGAAGGGGACCCACCAAGACGAGCAAAAGTGACAGACCAAGACGGAGCCGAAGTGACAGAGGGATGACAGAAATTGCAGCTTTTCTTAGTTTTGCCGCCAAGTGAATTTAAATTCACTTTATAATATTATATTATTTTATTATATTGTTTAATATTTATTATTGTAGTTACTATTATTATAATTTTTTATAATATAATTAAATTTGTATTATTATTTTATAATTATTATTATAATAATTATACTATATTGTTTTCTAATTAATACTATATTAAATTATATATTATATATTAGTTTTAGAATATTACAATTATTAAATTATTTTATTTTTTATTATTTTTATTATTATTATATCAAATTATATTATATTATACTATATTATATTATTATGCAAAGAAACTTATATGATGATTTTATAATTAATATGTTATTATATTATTTTATCATTATATCATTATATTATATTATTCTATTACATTTATTATTACACTTATGATAATTATAATATTTATAATGTAATTAAATTTGTATTATTATTTTATAATTATTCTTATATTATATTATATTATTCTTATGAAAAATAGGATGTTTCAAAACATGTGATTTAAAATATATGATGTTTATTAACTTGCAATTTGCAACATATCAACCCATGTGTTT
This sequence comes from Sequoia sempervirens, assembly GCA_007258455.2. Lineage (NCBI taxonomy): Eukaryota > Viridiplantae > Streptophyta > Pinopsida > Cupressales > Cupressaceae > Sequoia > Sequoia sempervirens. Next base: position 305,143,453 of record VDFB02000017.1, on the reverse strand, counting down.
TTTAAACTGTGTATATCTAGTTCTACAATTCAAATAGTAACAACACCATTCACTTAAACACCTCTTTAGATCATTCAATTCAACAACACTTAAAATTCACCAACTCAATAATAACTCTAGATTCTATTTTCTCGAAAGGTTTCTCTTAGTTTTCCATGCTTACAATCACCCATATGTGCATAATAAAAAGCTCAAATACACTTTATCTTTTTAGATCATAGGCTACATTCTAGAAATTTTAGAGTCATATATATTCACTCTTAACACACACATTTGGCATGATGAATCATGGTAAAATAAATGTATGTCTAGGTAAATATCCTATTTTTATTATCAATTATAATTTTAACTTACTTTAGCTCTAAATAAATCCACTTAGTACCCCAATCTATAAAACTTCCACATGTCTGTATGGCCCATTAAAATAAGTACTCATGATTTCTCAAGTTAATGATTACTTAGAAATTCTTATATGTAGAAAAAGATTGCAATACACAAATTCAATAATTTAAAATTTAGACACTTTTCTCATCAAGTGTGTCAATGTATCATTCTACATATTTGATAATAATTTCATTAGTTTTTAATTAACTTATGACATTGTATAGTCTTTCATACTGGTCTTCTTTAAAGAATTTTTTCATTTCTTTCTTACACAAAAAATAAAGAAAACCCTCATAATAAATAGATTTCTTGTTCTTCAATGCTCTCAATATCTCATCACCTTTCCATTTAAAGTAGAAAAAGAGATAGAAATGAAAGGTAGAACAAAATGCCAGTATGGATCCTTTTTCTAGAGAAAGAGGAGGTTACAAAGTTTTTTGAAGATGGTAAGGTGGATGGGATTCATTTTGAAGAATATAATGATGATGTATTTAAGGATTTCATCTAGTATTTGATGAATCTCACTCCATTCTCAATAGAAAAAATTTAAAGTAACTCTTTCCACCTTCACTCCCATTTTTAGGTTGTTTTGAGAAGGATGTGATTTTTTCACTCTCAAGAGATTGTATATGATAAAGTAAATTAATTAGTTAAGACAATATTTTAGAGCCTTGGAAGACTACTATAATGTCGATGGTTAAATATTTCGTCTATGAGTCCCAATATAGAACCAGTGTAGAGAATAGTATGTGAATGTTGAATCATTATGGTATAGTATAGAGAAGGATGAATTGAAGGTCAATTTATTAGGACATGTATTTGTATTTTTCTCATTTTAGTTAATGGTTGAAAAAAAATATAAGGGAGTAGGGGCATTAATGTTTCATGACCTCAACCATCTAATATGAAAACACATTTTTAAAGAAACCATTATGAAACACATCAATAACTATCTATTGTTTAATAGAACACCAAATTTCTAAAATTATCTCTCTTGCTATCCATTGTAGGAGAAATTATATCATCCCAAGAAGTTAACCTCATGTGAAAGATAGAAATAAACCCATCTCATCCTTGTACCATAAAAAATAAAGTATTCATAGGTTTTGTTCAAGAATTAGTAACATTTACTTCAATGTTAGTATCCTCAATTTTTATTTTCCTTAACTCACCCATCTCCTTAATAAAAGGATATTGTACATCCACATGTTTAGTTTAAGCATGGTAAAAAAATTTATCTACCAAATAAATTATATTCTATGAGTCATAATTCAACAAAATATGACTTAAAACCAATATTGTAACATAGTTTGTGTTACAAAACAACTTATTTGCAATCATATGGTGTTACCATGTACTATTATTAAATAATAATGTACAATAATTATTTGTATCTGCTTCCACTTAATCATCTAGCTCACAACTATTTCAAATAGAGTAAAAATATAACCACTAATTGATATCTAGCTATCCAAATCTCTATCCCAATCAAAATTAATAATCCCTCATACATTCGACAAATTTCCTACATTATTAGTGTCATGATAACATAACTATTAGTTTAGAGTTCCTTTCAAGTACATAAAAAAAATGTTCACTTGCATCTAATGCTCTTTACAAAGATTTGGCATGAGCCTACTTAGAAATCCCCTTCCTCAAGTAATGTTTAAGTCTCATACATTTCAGCGCATACATAGAGCTATCAATTACAATTGCATAATATGTTTTTTTGGTTTCCCTCAAAACCTCCATTGATTTATGGAATTGTTATAGACTCAACTTAGTGGCTATTGGAAAATTAATACTTATAGTATTATGATCATGCATGTTGACCCACTATAGAATAGTCTCAAGATACTTCCTCTAGTTTCTTCTTATTATTCATATTTTTGTGTATTTGTATATTGGTACCTTATAGCACCTAGATCTTTCATCTCAAACCTGAAATCCAACTAAACCTTGAGTTATCTAATCAACACTCCATTATTCCAAATTATATTAGCATATCATCAACATGTAAATCTATGATTAACTCAACTTGGTTCCTTGGAAAACTCAATTCTAATTTTGATACAACATACATCGTGACTACTTTAATCCACACAAAGATGCTTTTAGTTTACAAACCAAATATTTTATACCCATTATCTAAAATATTTTAAGTTAAAAAAAAAAAGATTTCCTCATCTAAATCTCCCTATGATAATGTTGTATGAAAATTTATTTTGTCCACTTCAAAATCAAAAGATGTAGCTATACACAACAAAATCCTAATGAAATTCAACATAGATACAGGGTAAAATATCTCACTTAGAAATTATATTCCTTCTTCCTTAGAATAACCCATTGCACCAACTATCCTTGTACCTTTCTAATTTTATTTATACTCTAAATTTTTTCTATTACACCTACTTGCAACCAATGGGTTCCTCATCTTCAAATAAATCAATCAAGTCCCAAGTCTTTTTTTTTTTTTAGTGCTTCCATCTCCTCTTTTATTTATTGAAGATTTTTTAATTTCTTATAAGTTACATTGGATTTTTATAAAATATCAATTTTAAATTATTTACTCTAGAACTATTTTGTTTATTTTAATTTTTTTGGGAAGGGATTGTTCTTGTTATTGGGAAAATTGAATATACTTTTCCATAGTAGAGGTTACAAAACACAATGTGTTTTAGATACCATGTGAAGTGCAAGTTACCAATCATGGTGTTTTTTAAAACATTATTTGGTTTTTAACATGCATGTTATGGCATAAGGGTTTAACCTTCATAGTACATGCTTCACATTACCCACAATGCTTGCTATAACAAATTGCATCCTTCAAACACACTATGTTTTATAACCCACTCTTCACAACTTACCCAACCCATATGGTTTTTGCAACTGTCATTACATAGGTCTACATTTCAAATAGCAACAACACCACTATTGTTGTTATTGGGTAAATTGAATATACTTCTCCATATTAGAGGTTACAAAATAATCTATGTTATTGGGTACCTTATGAACTACAAGTTACAAAAATAATGGGTTTTGAAACCTATAATTTCTCATACCCAAACACAATGTCATGGAATTGTGATGTTATTTAAAATTTCATGTAGATAAGTATAGTTATGAATATATTATAAGAAATTTGAGGTTTCAAAACATTCTTTGGTTTTTAACCTACACATTATGGCATAAGGATTTAACCTTCACAGTACACACTTCACATTACACACACTACCTACTATAACAAATTGCATGCTTAAAAATGCATTGTGTTTATAACCTACACTTTGTCATACCGAAACACATTGTGTTGAAATTTTATTGTTATTTGAAATGCATATGTAAACAAGGGATAGATAAGTATAGTTATGAATATCTTATGTTTTATTCAAGTAAACTATAAATGTTTAATAAAAAATATTAAATGATTTTGAAAACTAAAGGCCAATATGCAATAAAGGTGTGACAATAATACATACTATATATGTACAAAATATAATAGAGTAATCACCCTATGAATTGTAGCAAGGCCAATATTTAATATGATGAAAAGGACATGCATTTCTTCAAATTTTAATGTAATGTACAACAAGCATTTGCATGTAGCAAATGAAATGAAAAAATTCTTAATATGAAACCATCAATTCAAGACCTTTAACATTGTTAAAGATAGAAAAAATAACATAAAAAACACACCAAGATATTGCATCAAATATTGAATGAAGTGTCATAAAAACATAAAAATATATCACATAATGAGCATAATTATGAAGACCTAGATATTTATAATTATGAATTTATTATACGAATTAGGAGGTTTGAAAATGTGTTGTGTTTCAAAACACACTATGCTTATTAACCTACAATTGACAACATACCCAACCCATGTGTTTTTAAACTATGTTATATCTAGGTCCACAACTCAAATACAAATAACTCCATCGTTAATGTTATTGGGTAAATTGGAATACTTTTCCATAATAGGGGTTACAAAACACAATGTGTTTTGGGTACCATGTTAAGTTCAAGTTACAAATAATGGTATGTTTTGAAACCTGCAATTTTTCATATCCAAACATACTATCATGAAATGATGTTGTTATTTGAAATGGAGACCTGGATATGTATAATTATGAATTTATTGAATGAGAAATAAGAGGTTTCAAAATGTGTTGTGTTTCAAAACACATTGTGTTTATTAACCTAGAATTCACAACATACCCAACCTATGTGTTTTTAAACCACATATATCTAGGTCTAGAATTCAAATAAAAACAACACCATTGTTCATGCTATTAAGTAAATTGAATATATTTTTTTATAGTAAGGGGTTACAAAAAGTGATGTGTTTTAGATACCATGTGAAGTGCAAGTTACAAATCACTCTCTGTTTTGAATCCTGTACTTTTTCAAATCCAAACACACTATCATGAAATGATGTTTTTATTTCAAATAGAGACCTAGATATGTATAGTTATGAATTTATTGTGACAAATATGAGGTTTCAAAACATGCTGTGTTTCAAAACACGTCGTGTTTTCTAACTTACAATTCACAATGACCAAACCCATGTATTTTTAAATTGTGTAAATCTAGGCTTGCATTTCAAATAGAAACAACACCATTCACTTAAACAACTCTTTATATCATTCACTTTAATAAAAATTATAAATGGGGAATCAAGTTACAATGAGTAGTAAAATAGTAAAAGCTTGTACTTTAAGATTGAATATGTCCATTCTTTGTTCCTTAAGTCCAAGTTTCAATTTTTAATCTAAAGTTTTCAAATAAGAGAATAAAAAAAGAGGTGAGAAGAAAATGTTCATAAACCACATAAAATATCCTCCATATATGTCAAAGATTTGGATCATGTGATTAGGGTATCCCAAGCAATGTTAAGGAAGTGGATGCATGTGAATTACAACACTAATTGGAGATATAGATTAGTCTTTAAGACTTCCAACCAATCCAAAGTACTAAGGAAGGAAATTTCACATGGGATATTTCATTTCATTTGACATTTAACTCTTTCCTCATGAGTAACCTCAGTATAAGGATAATTGAGGGGTAAATGGTCAAACCTTTGACTATTAGGTCATATGCAATATTTAATAATGTTTTTATTGAACATCACCATAAATATCAAGTTTCCTATCATTTCCTATCATTTTACCTTTGATATAATAACTATATGGATGGTTAGTATCCATGGAATAATTATAATTTAACAATGATATTTTTTCTTTTACATATTTATTCAAAAAATTATAATTTAATAATGATATTTATTCTTTTAGATGTTTCATCATTATTAAACATCACAATAAATATTGATTCCTCTATTGGTGGATACTCATCACTTTCAACAACAACCCTCTTGGTGCACTCAATTGAGGCTTGTTTAGCCTTTTCCATCTTTTTTCAGAATCTTCCTTATCTTATTTGGTTTTGTTTCAATCTTTTTCTTCTTCCATGTGCACCTCATGAGCTATATTAATTTCTTCAAAAAATTATCTCAACATCTTGCTATCTCCTTTTGGCATGGGTTTTTTTATTTGGAATTTAATTAATCCATTTATTCATCCCTAGTGCCTTTGTCAGACCTACTTTAGTGGTATCATCTTCTTAGGATCCCCCTTCATTCCTTGTATCAACCTGTAGGTTCATAACCCCTCTCATTTACTATAATAGTTATTATTAATAGAGAAATAAATAAAATGAGGGGGGAAACAAATGGTCATAGATCATAGAAAATATCCTCCAAATATATCAAAGATTTGGATTGTGTTCAGTTAAGATATGTGGGACAATGTTAAGGAAATGGATGCATGTGAATTACAACACTTATTGGAGATATAAATTAGCCTTTAAGACTTCCAACCAAACTAAAGTACCAAGGAAGGAAACGCCACACTAGCTCTTTTATTTCATTTGACATTTAACTCTTACTCAAGAGTAACCTTGGGATTTAAGGACAATTGAGGGGAAAGTGGTCAAGCCTTTGACTATTAGGCCATATGCAATCTTTAATAAATTTGTAAGGAATAATAATGTGAAAGAAAATATAAGTTTGAATTAGATTAATGAAATAAATATAGTTAATTTTGATAATTAAATTTAGATTTGATAATTACAATAATTTATGAAAATTAAATGAGTGGGTTAGGTGTATTTAGTTTTAGAATTGATGATGAAAAAAAAAGTTTGTTATGTTGTTTTAAATCAATTTATCATTATTATGAATTTACTATTTTGATCCAATGAATGTCTTAGAGTCTAAAGTGGTCTAAGAATCTCCTGGATCAATTCTAACTATCATAAACTTGATACATCATGTAAGATTGATTTGAGTTACACAAGATTGATCTAATAGAATGTGTGTTTGAAAATATGCTCACTTTTTCCTCTAGATATCTATGTTAAATTTGTGTCTAGAGACATTGCTTAGGATTTTTTCAACTAGATTAATGAATGTGTTCTCCTAGGTCAAACCCGCTAGCAAACTAAATTAACTATAATGAGAGATATCAAAGAAAACATTCACAAACATGCAAGTGGCCTATATGATATCAATACAAATTTAATTCCTTTATTGCCCTTTAAAATTGAAGTGTGCTCTAGTTAACATGTGTGTGTTTGTGTGTGTTTATTTAAGTATACGTTGATTTTCCTTAAACATCGTGGCATTCTAACATCTTGCATGGAATATGTGCTAGGTTGATTTATAACAACCAATACAAGGGGGCAAGAAAATTGGAATTTAAATTTCTACTATTGGGATTTAAGGATTATGCTTATGCTCCTCAAGATCAACTTGAATCAATATTGAGACATGTAGAAATGATCTACAATAACAAGGTAGTGATCTTTTAGGGGGGGATAAATGTATGGAAATAAGTGTTAACAAGGATAGGGATAAGTAGATAAAAAATACATGGAAATATGCATACAACAAGGTACAATGAAGATGGATACAACCATGAACTAAACATGAGAATGTGTCACTTGTCAATATATTGTTGCACTAAGACATTCTCATCAAGGTGGGGATAAATGGGAAATGGTATGGATATAGAAACAATTAATATCTTAGTGAAATTTGAGTCACTAATTAATTGACTAATGTGGATGGTAACTTGTTTATATGCCACAACCAAATCAACTTAAGATCTAAGTGAGAACCAAGTATGGAATTTGATACTAACTATTCCTATGAATTGAAAATTTTGTTGACAATTGTAAATTTTCATTACCTATCATTTTACCTTTAAAAAAAAATCCTAAATTGGTAAAACCCTTTACGAAGTCATTTCTCATTCCAAAAAATATTCAAGGCATTGAATTTACACAATAAAAGTAGTAGTATCACATTGCATGATAAACACAAAACTATAAAAAGTTGATTCACTAATGTAATGGTCATTTACAAAATTGTTAGTCATACCCTCTTTACCACTAATAAGTTATTAGAAATAATATGCAATTTAATTAATTGTGAAGAAAAGAAAATGAAACAGTCTATTTTAAATAGAATTTTGAGCATTAAAGTTTGTATTAATACCAAGATTATGTGCTTTTTTACATATGCATTTCAACACAGTGTGTTTGGGTATGACAAAGTGTAGGTTATAAAACACAATGCATTTTGAAGCATGCAATTTGTTATAATAGGTAGTGTGTGCAATGTGAAGCATGTATTGTGAAGGTTAAAAACCAAAGAATGTTGACACCTCAAATTTCTTATAAGATATTCATAATTATCACTATATTTTATAACCTTGACCGAACTGAGCCCAAAGAAAGAACATTAAATTGCTGCTCAAAACATTGTTTGAATAACCATACAACAAAGTTCCTACAAAAATCACCATTGACATAAGAAATAAATGAAGAAAACAACACAAATGACTACTATATAAGAAACATATGCCATAGCATTGATGAAATGACTACTCATATAAATATAATTAAAACCCCTCTAATTTCCATAAAGTCTTGAGTGGTTGCTCTAATTGCTTACTATGTTTCCCTTAAATTCTATATATTGGTCGATTCCCTAGATTAATACTAAAATATCTACATAGTTGATTCACAATTACCAAACACCAAACGTATACATACAAGTCTTCACTTTAACTTGGATGATATATTTAAGGAAAAATATAGGATTTTGTGAAAAAAGAGTGCACAAAAAATCATGACCAAGACTTTGAAATTCATTAATACAAGATAAGAATAAGAATAATGCTATGAAGCAGTGTATGTGAGGAATCTATTGCACATATAGAATTCTCCAAATGTTTTATTAAAAGAAAATGACATGACTATTTACATTGAAGACTAAACACAATATTTACAAGGGCTCTACTAGTGCCCCACAATTGCTCCACCATAACAATGTGAGCCAGGGCAACAATAACTAGTTGACATTAGGATTGACATGGTTGTGCTCAACATTCAACTCAATGGCTCGCTAGATGGTAGTGACAATGACATTAACCTCCAAGTGTCTTGTTGCCTCATTCCACATTTTTGCCTCAAATTCCTTATGCACACCCCTCATTCTCACTAGTTTGTTTAGCTCTGCTATGTCCTTAGCACATTGCACAAAAAAAACCCGTGAAGGAATCCACATATGTAAGCAAATTTGTGAATTGTATTATTTTTCTTTCCTAGGGGAGAGGATCCAATAGTTGAGCACCCTAAGTTTGTGCTTCTCAAAATCCTTTGTGGAAATTTCAAATCACTCCCAATTTTTTACAACTTACTTGGCAAGTCCCCTACTTATAACTAAGGTTTCAGGGCCACATCATCAAATATGATGCCACATCAACATGCTTTTTGTCAAGGTGTCCAAAAGGCCCAAAAAAATTGAGACCGATACTTGTGCATCCACATCATATTTTATTGGGAACTGATCTATGGCATCACATGATTGTTTGCTTTTTTGATCTAGGGAATACATTTCATTTAATTATCAGTAGTCATCATTAACACTAACAACTTTAAAGTCACAACTATTGGTCCAATATTGTTAAAAACATTGAACATTTTATAAATAAATGCTATCACAACTATTGGAACATGCTCAAATACTGGATCGTTTCCCCTATATTCTCTATAATTATTTTGGATACAATTAAAATGTGATTGAGGAAAATTGCAAGATTTATCTCATCACATTCTTGTTCCCAAAAGGGTCAGGAGTACAGAGAAAAATAAATAAAATGAATTAAAATTTATGTTTGAGAATATATATCTATATGCACCTCATCTCCTGATTAGATAGGAATGATGGTAGATGATTTAGCTATCTCTTCCCCTAGATTGGGTGGGGATTATAGTTGCGCTGATCTCCCCCAACTCTATTCCCTACAACAAACTGATGGGTCATTGCCCTTGATCCTATTAGGTCCATAGTTCATCGATCCAATCTTAACAACTATTGCTGCTAGGGGAGGGAGAAATATTGTTGATAGAATTTGCATTATATTTATTCCAGTAACTAAATCATAGAAACATAATAACTATTTTTCTTATGTATACAATAAAAAGACAAACTAAAAAATATCATTGAAGAAAATAGGCAAAGAGGCAGAGTATACATTTGGCCGTGTGTTAAAGTTGCAAATAACAAAGCAAACTCTCATTGTTGGCAACATTTAGTAAATAGTAAGTTAAATCTAGTAGATTGGGCCAAACCCCTTACTTTGGCAACTTAGCTAGTAACAAACAACTATGGGGTGTAACCCCTTGGCCTTAAAGGGGTCAGCCATTGTGGTATGTCCACTGCCTTATGTTTACCCCTGAAGAAAATGAAAAAGAACAGTATCAATTTTTAATTAGATTATATTGCTACACTTTGTGAAATATAGATAACAATGAAATATATATAAAAATAAAATAAAGCGTGCCTATGTAGTAGCAATATTTAGAAGAAACACAAAAAAATAGTTTAGTAATGCTAGACCCTATATATGGGTGTGCAGGGACTATACATCAACTGCAACATCAAATGTCACAACTATAATCTCAATTGGCCACACAAGCATAGCTTCTCAACATGCATTTGTAGCAAGTGAGTCCTCTCTCTATTCTCTCCCTATTCTACACTTCAAAGAAAGACGAAGAGCCCTTCTCTCTAGTTGAGACTGAAACTGAACCACAGGAAACCTACAAAAATGTAGCCATACAGATGGTCATGGCCTCTCTCATGTCTGCCACCATTGAGAGCTAGACGGGACTTGTGCTGACAACTAGTGAATACCCAGCTTGCCTTCTATCCTCATGAAAGTTTTTGGTCAACTACCTTAATCTTCTTTAGTGCCCTCGCCCTCATCCACCATCTAGAAACTCTCTCCACCATTTCCCTGCACAACAAAAAGAAGCATATAGGGATGGACATGACTATTCTACCAGCATGTCCATCATTTTAAAATTCCCGCTTCTAAAAGTCCCGCTTATTTTTTAAAACTCTCAAAACTGAAATGTCCATTCGGCTCTGTCCGTCTATTTATTTCGTCTAATTTGCCATTATCATGTCATCGTATGGGGATAGTTTTATATGCTATCATAGACGTGTTTTTGATGTGAGAAACGGGGCAGTTAATTCACATGGGAACGAAATCCCTCAAACGGCAGAACTGGAAACGCAATAGGAGAGGTGAAGTTCAGAGTGGGGGAAAAGGAAGGGTGAGGTTAAAGGTGGGCCCGACCACCTAAGCGGTCAATGCTTAGAGTGTGCCGGATAAGCTGTCCCTATCTAGTCTAGTGTAAACCATAACATATATCAAACTTCCAACTACACTCGTAAGACACTCTACTCATGTCTTCCATCTCTAATGGGGTTGTTGGACAATCTAAAATTGCTATAGAAAACTCATTCTTGTCTCAAACACACTAACAAGAGGGATTCCTACTATAACTAATTCCTTTGAGGTGGAGATACCATGCACAATATGTTTTTGGATATATTAAAATGGAATTAAGGGAGCCAAATTCGAAATACATAGTGAAACCAATGATCATTTACAACTTCATAAAAAAATTCAGAAAAAAAAACCAAAATTTTCCTCCAGCTTTCTACTCTATCTACCCCTTCCTCTGATCCATCTCCTAGCTCCTCCTCCACTAAATTCCCTTGAGGATCAGGAAGCACTAGCACTATCTGTGTCTGAAATTTTGTAGGCTCCTACAATTTCTTTCAACGTCATGATGTTCCCTGCAACCTCATTTATTTGTCTTCCCTGATGCTTCACACCACAAAAGGCACCCATGATTCATTATAATGCAGAGCGAGTTGCGGCCATACTCCCTCCGTAGGCCTTAGATCCCATCCTATCACCACCATCTCCATGTATCTCTTTGTTCCTTCCCACCAACACGCCTTCACTAACTTCCTCATCAACATCCTCACCATCTCGACTTCCTCCCTTGCCTCCAATAACTAGACTAGAAACATGGAGGAGATATCACTGCTCACAAGATAACCATAGTTGGAAGCCAAGAATTTGTAACTGAGAATCACCCTGATGACCTCCTATGCCTCCATTTCTGTCACCATAAGCACCTTCCTCAACATCTATTGGGAGAATTTTCCCTTGAATTCCATTTGTCTCTCTTTGGCGTTCAAGCAAATGGTCGACTCCATTTCCTTGTGCCATTTAGGCTTGGACTTCTTCCTTCCTTATATCCCTTCTGCCACTGAACTTCCTTACACAATTAAATTCTTTATCAGCTCCATTACACCACTGTCCTTGTGGGTTTTGGTTTGGCCTTTCGTCATGTGTGGAGAGGACTACGAATCTTCGTTGGAGTCCTATCTAGTTTTTCCATCATTGCAATTGCTACCTTTGACAACCTATCAACTTCCCATTACCTTCATGGTAGATATGGGAGATTGTGAAGTCTTCCAATTTGACAAGGCACTCCCAAATTCGAGGGATACATTTTTCGTAGTTTCCAATTAGGTGTCTCCTTTCTTCTAGTCACGTGTATTATTATCATTGAATCCCATTCTAGTTGGAGTTTTTTAAACCCTATACTTCTACATAAATTTATGCCTACCAATGATGCTTGTATCTCTACTTCATTGTCCATTTCATGTGGTAATTTCCTTTCCACCTTTGCAAGGACTCTGCCTAAATTATCTCTAAGGATACACCCTACCCAGAAAGGTCTTGGGTTACCACTTGAGGCTCTATCAAAGTTGACTTTGACCCATCCTTTGTCTGAAGGTCACCACTTAATATCAATTCTTGGATTAGATGGATTATCCTAACCTTTCCCATAAACGGGGGATACCGTGCACAATATTATTTGTATATATGATTATCATTATAATATTTTTCAACCTATCATGGCCTTGTTACTCTGTAGTACCTATCTTTACTTACCTATTTTAAATATTCTATTGTTGTGGTACTTACTGGCCATCCCCACTACTACCTCTACTATCACCAAGGTGATCCCACAATAATGAGTCCCGCTTTTTGGCCAAAGTAGGACATTGAAATCTTTAACTAAATCTTCACTTTCTGACACCTATAGCATTTAAAATATTAAGAATTTGAAGATTGTAAGGAAGCTAAGGTAGCATAACAACTTCCTACACTAGTCTTGAGAAGAGATTAAAACAAAACTTATACAGATCTTTAATAGTTACAAAAACTTAAATAGAAATAAACATAAACATCATGCATACCATGACATAGTGATTTACATGGGGAAAACCCTTTCAGGAGAAAAACCCCACAATCCAAAAGCCACCCAATATATTATTTAGAAATAAAAAAGATTACAATATACTTGCAGAGAAAGCTTCTCACAAGAGTATCACCACTCAGAGATCAAGAGACAACACGACTGCTATCAGACTCTCAGAATACATCACTGTCTCTCTACCGCAACCATAATACAACGTCCTCATAAAATAGAGTTACATTCTAGAGCAAGAAAGGACAACAAAATATCCACCATTAGATCTAAAACCTAATAATTAACGACCTAGATTTACAATGTATCATTTATTTGATGTATGTCGGCCAAATTAGGAGTTTCCTGAAAAAGTTAACAAAAAATTGTTTACACGCATCCCACTCCCCCCCCTTAATGCCATTGTATATTATACCTATCGGTGTAACTAGGAAATATATATATATATTCATATACATCCTATCAACAATAACCTTTATATAATTGCAAGGTTGAGACACATTTTCCCAAAAAATCTCCCACTTGTTGAACACCTTGCAAGAGCAATGGGAGGGACAAACATTGTCTCTTAATTGTTAGGGGCCGAAAGACCCATAATCTTTGAACACCATCTGAACTTCTCTGTGCTCACAGACTTAGTTAAAGAATCAACAACATTCATCAAATTCTCTACCTTAATTAGCTTCACCCTGCCATCTTTGACCATATCTCGAACAGAATGATATTGTACATCAATGTGCTTGGTCTCGACATGAAATGTTGGGTTCCTGGCTATACATATAACACTCTAACTATCACAATAAATTATCACTACACCTTGTTTTATTCCAATATATGAACACAGTCTCTTAAGCCAAATGGCTTCTTTACAAGCATGAGTAGCTACCATATACTTTGCTTTTGTAGTGGACAAAGCAACCACAACCTGTCGTTTACTCATCCAACTGATTGCATCACCAAATAAGGTAAACCCATAAGCATTGATGGATTGTATGCTATCAATATCACCTGCCCAGTCTGAATCCACATAACCATGAATATTAAAGGAAATCTCATCTTTAGTCATATTACTATGATAACACAAGGAATAATCTGAGGTATTGTGCAAATATATGTCTTTTAACTGCATCCCAATGAACTCTACCAGGATTAGACATATATTTAGAAAGAACTCCCACTGCTTGGGCAATGTATGGTCTAGTACAAACCATAACATACATCAAGCTTCCAACTGCACTCTAAAGCACTCTGCTCATGTCTTCCATCTCTGATGGAGATGTTGGACAATTTGAAATAGATAACTTTGTTCCAACAGAAAGGGGAACACACAATGGTCTACAATCCAGCATGTTAAATCTCTGTAAAATTGAATTGATATACTTCAGCCAAGCCATAGCTTTTTGTTCTCTCTATCTTTTTTAATTTCCATCCCAAGAATATGTCTAGCTGCACCAAGGTCTTCCATTTCAAATTTAGCAGCAAGTTGAGATTTCAGTTCTGAAATCATTCCTTTCCCCTTGCCAATAAATAACATATCATCAACATATAATGCAATAAACAAGAAATGATCACCATCATTTTTATAATAAACACAATGATCTGATTTAGAACACTCAAATCCCAAACTCAACACATATGTATCAAATTTCTGGTGCCACATCCTAGGACTCTATTTTAAGCCATATAAATATTTCTTCAATTTGCAAACCAATTTACTTTTACCTTTCACCACGTAGTTCTCTGGTTGTGTCATATAAATATCCTCCTCCAAGTCACCATGAAGGAAAGTAGTTTTCACATCCATTTGCTCTACCTCTATCAGAAGCAATAGCAATAGAAAGCAAAAATCTAATGGATGTCATTTTTGCAACAGGAAAGAATATCTCACCATAATCAACACCCTCAACTTGAGAGTAACCTTTTGCAACCAACCTTGATTTGTACTTCTTAATACCTCCATCTAAACCAATCTTTTTCTTGAACACCCATTTGCATCCAATAGGTTTTTGTCCTTTAGGCAATGGCACAAGATCCCATGTATCATTCTTTTTCAAAGATGCCATTTCTTCATCCATAACAATCTTCCAAGATTCTGCATTATTCATACCTAATGCCTCTTCTACAGATTTGGGTTCATCCATGTTAGTATTTAAAGAAAAAATACATCTCCAATCATCGGGTGTATACCTTTCAGGTGGTTGTCTATGCCTTATAGACCTATGAACATGCTAAGTTGGAGGTTTCCCCCCTCTTCTAAAGATCTAGAGCTAGATGAGCTCTCCTCAACTTCTTGTCTATCCATGGGCCTCGATTCAACTTTCTCAGGTGTATAAGGAAATTGAATCATATCTTCCCGTTTACTTTGTTCTGGCTACAATGTAATAGAAGAAGGCTTAGTTTCTCTAAAATTAACACTTCTATTTTATATTACCTTCTGTGCAACAGGATCCCAAAGCTTGTATTCTTTCACACCATAACTATATCTAATGATGATACATTTCACACCCTTTCTCTCCAACTTTTTTTGCTTCTCCTTGGGCACATGTGCATATGCCTTGCAACCAAAAACTCTAAGATGTAGATTAATGAAGGCTTGTGACCCGACAATGCCTCTATAGGCGTCTTATCAAGAAGAGCTGATGTAGGAGACTTGTTAATTAGATAACAGGAAGTGGCAATAGCTTCATCCCAAAACCTTTGTTCTAGGCCAACACCACTTAACATACTCCTAGCCTTCTATCTATACAGAGTTATCTTCTATCTATGAATACCACAATCTTTACATAATCTATCAAAATTGTTAGAGAAAAATTCACTGCCATTATCAATCCTCAAACATTTTATTTTTTTTCCAGTTTGCAACTCAAATATTACTTTAAATTCTTTAAATCAACTAAAAACTTCAGATTTAATCTTTAAAAAATATACCCATGTCCTTCTACTATAATCATCAATAAATGAAACATAATATGTGGATTTATCAATTGAAGGAACATCTACAGGACCAAACACATCAAAATGAATAAGATCCAATACACCACATGATTTATGAGAACTTGAGTAAAATTGAATGCATTTTTTTTTTCCATAAATGCAATGCTCACAAAAATCAAATTTAAGATTACAATTAGACAAACCTTCAACAAGGTTTTAATTTTTCATGATCCTTAGACATTTTTCTCCAATGTGGCCAAGTATCTGGTGTCATAACATAGTTTTCTCTATAGATAACTTTGTTTCAAAAGAAAGAGCACCCTTGGGTACCCAAAATCCATGACCATCCACTAAAGGTGAAACCCTCATTTCTTCCATAGACTTTCTTTTCACATAAGTACTATTGCACTCAATAGTGCATGCATCAAGCTTATGCAATGTGTCATATCTGACACCTCTAACAATCACCATAGCACCTCTAACCATCTTGCATCCTGCATCAAAAAATACTACCTGCACACCCACATATATTAGTTTGCTTACATATAACACATTTCATGCTAATCTAGGGATAACAACACACCATTAATCCTTTTTATTCTACCATTAGGAAACCTAATTTTAACTTTACCATGACCAACAATGTCTAAATGAGAACCACCACCCAAGTACACCTTACCTCCATCAAATTCTTCATATTCAAAAAACCAATCTCTATTAAAAGTCATATGAAAAGATGCACCTGAGTCAATTAACCATGCATCATTACCTGCACGAGTTGCCAAAGCTGCAATGAATACGTCACCATCTTCCTTCTCAGACTCAATCAAAATCAAATTTCTTCTTCTTCTTCTTCTTCTTTTCTTCTTTGCATTCCCTATTAACATGTCCAGGCTTACCACAGTTCCAACAAATAACTTTGGACTTTCCAGGAGATTTAGATCTCCCCCTTGACTTGGATTTGTCACGCTTTTCATTCTTCTTTCCTTTTTCCTTAGGTCTTCCATGAACATTTAGGGCCTCCTTGGTAGTGATGGATTCCTTCCTCCTCGTCTCTTTAAAAATCAAAGAACCCACCACATCTTCAGTCTTCAAAATAACAAAAGTACTCCCAATAGCCATAACAAGAGAATCCCACAAACTAGGCAAAGAACAAAGAAAGACTTGACATTTCTCCTCCTCATCCATTTTGAAACCAATTGATGCCAATTGAGCCACCAAAATATTGAATGCTTCTAGGTGGTCTATGATTCATCCACCCTCTTCCATTCTAAGGAATACAACTTCTTCCTCAAGAAAATATTGCTCACTAAAGATTTGGCCTAATACATCTCACCAAGCTTCTTCCATAGTTTCTATGCAGAGGTCTCTTCATGGAAATTAATTAAAATAGAGTCTGCCAAGCATAATCTGATTAGACCCTTGGCTTTACAGTCCATAACATCATATTGAGCAGCCTAAGTAGGATCTGTAGGCCTTGAAACACTCTCATCAACAACATCCTATAGATCTCGATCTATCAACAGATCCTCCATCTTCAACTTCTACATTTCAAAATTATTTCCAGAAAATTTTTCCATATCTATTCTTCATGATGAACTTGCCATCTAAAAATTCCTACAACAAGATTACAAAGTATCTTCTGCACAATCTCCCACTCAAATTTGGATTAGTTCAAAAAACCCAACAACCCACAAATGAAACCAAAGGTGATCAAGCTCTGATACCACTTGTAAGGAAGATAAGGTAGCAGAACAACTTCCTACACTAATTCTAAGAGGAGAATAATGCAAAACTTTTACAGATCTTTAACAGTTATAGAAACTTAAACATAAATTAACATAAATATCATGCATACCATGACACAGTGAATTGTGTGGGGAAAACCCTTTCGAGAGAAAAACCCCACACTCCAAAAGCTTCCCAATATATTATTCAGAAATAAAAAAGATTACAATATACTTGAAGAGCAAGCTTCTCACAGGAGTATCACCGTTTATAGACCAAGAGACAACACGATTGCTACCAAACTCTTAGAATACATCACTATCTCTCTACCACAATCGTAATACAATGCCCTCATAAAATAGAGTTACATTCTAGGGAAAGATAGGCCAACAAAATATCCACCATTAGATCTAAAACCTAATAATTAACGGTCTAGATTTACAATGTATCATTTATTTGATGTATGTTGGCCAAATTAGGAGTTTCCTAAAAAAAATAAAAAAAATGTTTACACATACCTCACTCTCCCCCCTTGTTTGGACCATTGTATATTACACCTATCGATGTAACTAGGATATATATATCCTATCAACAATAACCTTTATATACTTGCAAGGTTGAGACACATTTTCCCAAAAAAGATGATGCAAACTAGTGATTTGTGAGGATTTGTGTGTAGATTTTAAATATATATTTTAAAAATTTGAAAATAATTTGTGGTTTTTTTATGCACTTTTAATAAAGCTCATTTTTTATAGTAAACAACATTTTAAAAAAGTGAGGAACTTATGTTGTAATGTATAAATTTTTTTATAGAAAGGATTAAAATATAATTTTTAAAATATAGATTTGTAATGTCAATATCTAGTGCATGGATATTTTTTCATAATTTTTTGCTGCATATTTTTTCTTAGTTAATTTTTGAAGTCAAAGTAATTATAATTTGGACACAGGTGTATGTCACAACACATAACTTATTTCATATGTATCAAAATTTAATTTCTTTCTTTTTGCTGAAATAAGGACATCATTACCTAATGTGAAAATATTTTTTAGAATTTTTTTTTAGTATTTTACTATTTTCTCACATGTGTAGAACAAAGAACTTGATATTATGTGAAACACCTATGTTCAGTAAAGCATGAAAAATAAATATATAATAAAATTGAAATATACTAAAAATTATACTTGTTGGAAAACTCATTTTGAGGACTACAATCTTGCAAATTATCTTGTCAAGTTCATTCCATTTGAAGGTCCAAACCGAGGTTTGAAACTAAAATTTCTAAGGAAAATTTGAGGAGAGAGTGAAAGTGGCTAGCCAAGGACCTTTGTTCAAAGGTATGTCATTCCCACAAAAACAACCTTTGAACAAAGGTAATTTCCAAAAATGCAAAAAGGAACCTTCAATGAAGATCTTTTTTCCATTTTTGGAAATTACCTTCATTTGAAGTTTTTTTTACATTTTTAACCTTCGAATGAAGGTACTTATTGACATACCTTCGAATGAAGATACTTTCATTCAAAGAAATACCTTCAAAAAAAGGTGTTTTCAAGTTTTCACTTCCACTTGAGTTCAAAAAAGTGATGGTCCACAAGTGGGACTAACTATTATGGGTTCACCCACCACCACCTATAGGACTATATTATCTACCACCTCTTGTGCTAATTTAATGTTTAATCTATAACTTTGATTGATAATGTTAAGACCCTTACACAATTGATTGTATTTATTACTCAATATTTGGAGGGGAAAAATTTGGATTGTACCCACTAAATGTATTTCAAGAGTCCTTCTGAATAAAATAAAATTATATAAAGCTCAAAATCCTTGTATTCCTAGAGGTTTTCTACTTTGTACAAGTTGTGGCAACTAAATTATTTGTCCTATTGAACCCAAATCACCACCTTCATAACCCATTTTTATGGATATGACTACCCCTTTAGGATAATTTTCTTTGTGGTTTCAATTATACTAGGTTTTTATGAGTAATTTGGACTAGCATTCTGTGGATACAATTATTCATCCTCCCTCTCATAATGAAATTTCAATTTTTATTTTCTTTTTGGGATTCTCTATTTGCCTCAATTTGGTACATCTCCATATTTTGTGATATCCTCTGAATCTTTAGCATCATACATGGATCACTTAGATCCTTCCTCATAGACCAAAAGGTATTTTTTTAATCTTGCCAATTAACATATGTACAATCTCTTTTGAAAGCCTTTGGCATGTTTGAATAAGAAAAATATTGAGTAGCTTTTTTCATAAAAAATATTTTATATCTTGACTACCATCTCTACCTCTAGTACTAGATGTAATTGTAGACCCAAAATTTTAGTGGAGAATTGTTGAAAGTTAATTCATTTTTTAATTACAATTTCTTTCTTTAAAATCTTTATGTCATCTCAAGAGTCCTTTTTTCAATCTTTTTAGTAGAGATTTAATTTCATGCTGAATTTTACTAATAGATTTATAATTAGTTGCTAACTTTTCTTTAATCACCTCACATCAATCATACTTTTAACGAGAGTCAACTATAAAATTCAAAAAAAATAAAAATCATATATGTTATAGTGAATGCTTTTCTCTTGAATGTGAACCCTCCACATGAAAAAGGTAACAAAGGAAATAATCTCTTCTTTATTGACAAATAAAATAGAATTAATATGTATTGTTTATCTACCTTATGTATATCTCAAGGAAAAGACATCTATGCGACATGTATTCGAATTTTATGGATCTTTTATTTTGATCCATAAAATCTTAGAATCCTAGTTGAATGGAATCTCTACAAGTCATAAGTACTCTAGGCATTGGAGTATTTATAATTGATTCATAAACTTAAATCAAAAGGTACACAAAATGATTGCATTAGCTAGAGGTGCCAACATTTTTGTCTAAAAATTAGAATATGGTTAAATCCAAAACTTATTGTCGATAAAATTTCCACAAAACTACCTTAGAAATAAATAGCATGAGTAGGTTGTGAACCTAAAGGTCTTAAAGTTGGAACCTCCTTTAATTAATAAAAAATGTTTATGCACAAATTTTATAATGTGTCCAAAAAACTTATATTTAATAGGTGGTTGTCCATAATGAATGTTATACACAAATTCAAGAAGGGTGCATCCACTAGATTAGATCACTACCCAATCCAAGGAAAAATGCTATCATGGTATTGGTATCCTTGGCCCATGATTTAAAATTTACTATTTCATGAAGATTACCTTTGGGTACCTTACCATCATATGATATGTTAAACACTTTCATTTTTTTAAATGGGATTGCATTGCCTTTCATGTTTTTAGACAAAACTCTTATTTTTGTAATAGGTGAATCCACTTTACCTTTTCTTTTTTGATCTTTGATATTTCAAGGAAGTAGTAATCAATACCCTCTTAATAAATACCAATAATTGTTTTTTTCATAGTTTCAAGATGGACCACTCAAAGTGAGGAGAATCTATTAGAGTCGTATCTTTATCTATATTCTTTATTAGTGTCTAAAATACTTTATTTTCATTTTGATTGTTTGTTTAACTTTGACATGCATCTTTATAATTGTTCATATACAAGTCAAAGTGGAGGCAAAATATAATGGTGAAAATTATGTGCCCAACACTAATTCCATTCTTTTTGGGCCCATTTTGATTTGTTTGCCTTTATATCAATGTTAGATGTACATATGACATATTCTAGCATGAAAGTTAGAAAATAACCCAATCTTTACCATCTGCACATATCCCTCGTAACCAAATTAAGCTTTAAGTTTATCCATCCCTTTACTCAAGTTAAATATGTAATCACAAATTGAATTTGTTTCTGGTTATGTGGCTATAGAAATGACCTCTAAACTTTCAAATTTCAAATTCAAATTTAGATCCTCATTAATTCCATGTAACTAGTCATTACAAGTCGATAAAAGAATGAAATTTGTTAACTTGTGCATTAGGATGTTGTATTTAAGTACAAACCCTAATTTATTATTACACATCTAAAATTCATCCATACATTGTAGCACTACCATTTAAGGACCATTAATAGAGCATCAACATTGCTTCATCTACTTACATTAACATAACTAGGCATTCATTATATGTTTTTCTATTGTCTTCAAATTTTGGCTTTGTACCATTGAATTAATAAACAATACCAAAGGATAATCCCTTAGTCTTGCAAGCACCTCAACATTGTCTATAAACACCACCCCTTTGTAGATACTAGGGTAGACATCAAGATGAGCAAGTTAAAGACACTTAGATTAGAAAAAGTTCAAATTTGCATGTAGAAGCTCAAATGTATGGATACATTTAATTTTGCACTTGTAGAAAGCTTATAGATTCAAAAGTATTTGTCTAACATCACATATGGGTCCCTAATCATTTGAAAAATCAATTAACAACACCCATCATAAAATATCTTCGTCAAATATTAAGCTAAATATCATTGTCATATTATTTAAATTTCATATATTTAAATTTCATGTATTTGACACATTCTATTAACAATCCCAACTTAATAATCTAAGATATTTATTACTTGTATTTCATTTTTTATTTATTTATCCTAGATTATTTGAAAAGACTATTTAGTTTTCTTTTCAAATATTAAGTTAAGGTTTATTTGAATGCTCAACCCACATCCCTATGTTCATCACATATGTGGTATCAATCATATTTTATTTCACACAAAAAAGGTTCATTCGATTGCTAAAATTCCATTCTTTGAGGAAAAAACTTACTTCAAGAGAAATTGAAATCCTAGAAAATTTGAGCCTCTACATTTTAGCTCTCAAGTTTTCACTAATTGCATGTGATATAGGAAATTTTTTCTAGGGTTTTGATTCATAGGGTATTATTAGAAGGCATCTTGTAAAATAAATAATTTTTTTCTTTTTATATTTATAATGTTTTGATAATATTAAATTTTTTAAATAAATCATGAAATTAGTAGTGTCTTAAATTTCTTCAACTAATTTTTTTACTATTATTTGTTTCTATAAAAATGGTAAAACCATCTAATTGTAAAAACCTTCTAAATTTTTTCCACAATACTTCTCACATTTTTTCCTTTTCAATGGAGGATTTTATATCATCCATGAATTTGTTTTGCTATTTGATATGGGAACACAAGCCTATGTTGATACCTCTTCAACTAAGAACCAATGACTGAGGGGTATCTATTCCGTCAAAGTCGCCCAAGACACAATCACGACCTTATCCCTTATACCAACCTATGGAAGTATTTAACTTTGATGGATGGTGTAATCAAGAAACATACCATAACCTCCACCAATTATACTCAACCTCCTACAATTTTTTTAAAAAGGATCTTCATAAAACTATAGCCTAAATCATATAAACACTCTTCTATTGTGATGATGGATGTGATCGGATATATTAATGTCAAAACTCAGACACAATTAAATACAAAAACAATAATGATCAACTGTAACGTATTGATAAGTAGGAGGTATTTTCCACAACGTGTCAAATTGTGATATTGCTATTAGGATTCAACCGTGTAGTTTTACAAGTCAAACTCATTGACCCATGCTTCATGAGTAGTGGTTCACAAGAACCCATCTCTCATGATAATGAATGGTCCATTTAGCACTCATTGCATCTAGGTGATGCTCACAGAGGTGAAGCACTAGGCCTTCCCGGGAGGTCACCCATCCCAATACTACTCCAACTCAAGCGTGCTTAACCACAGAGTTTTCTCCAAGGTTAAGCCCACTTAGCTTGCAACCCCATTTGCAAAACCTTCATCAAGTGTTGTGCCTTATGAACCATTCATTATAGAGTTTTGACTGGTAAAACTACAAGATTGAATCGTGATAACAATATCACAACTATAACCTAAATATATTATATAAACCAGCCCTCGTAGATTTTTTTCTGCTATCGTCCAAAACCGTGTACGAGTGCTTAAAATTCTTGGGCCGCTCGTGGATCTACTCTGGCTATGAGATAACAAGAGGGAAAAAATCTAGTGCTGATTTTGAACCGACCACAAACCTATACGAGCACGGGGCATTTCCTAATCTGTTCAAGGCCTCGAAGTTCATCTCCACTCCACCTTTCACCTTTTCCTTTGTCCTCTTCCTGCGGGATTTTCACAAAACTTTCTCGTCCTCTTATTATTTGTGCCCACCCTTTCACATGATCAAACCTACTGAATTGAGGCTCTAAAATCCCTGTGAATAAATTAAATAGTATTGAAATGTTTCAAACACTGTCCCCACCCACCTTCCCACTTTGCTAACTCCATCCACCCATTCAGTCCTTCCCTTGACTTTTCAACCAAAACAGAGTGGAACATCCGCACCAACTGGCAGGTTTTTGCCTTTTTCTCAGCTTGCATGTGAGATGTCTGTGATTTTTTTGTCTCCTTAGAAATCACGGCACTTTCTCTGCTGTACACACCTGTTATACACCTCCTTTACTAAAACCTTTTTACTTATTGCTTTCTACATTGACATTAGCAGACCTAATGTGGTATTGTTGGGTTGGGTGGTTTTGTGCTGGAAGTCTATGAAACACCTAAACACAAGAATTGACTGTAGTGGATAACATTTCATCTGAGTTCTTTTGATTTTTAACTAACTTTGCATTTTGATTTAATGTCTTGCCAGCTAATCCGTGCTTACTGGAATGTTTGGAATATCCGAGCTTAAACCTAGGACTCATAGGACTATCTACACTTATCTGGGTAGATATTAATGAACATCAATTCCTCCCGTGGAGTATGTTACCGTATTTTTATTGATATATATTTTAAGGTCATGTTTATATTGAAACAGGAAGAGACACTAACATCTCAATAGGCAGAATTACATCCCAAAACAGAATTAGCAAAAGCTTTTGGTGGGCACGAGGCAACACAAGGCTTTGTCCTTTCGGGGTAATAAGAAAATCTAGGATACCCAATTTCAAAGCTTCGCTGCACACAAATTCTTTAGCAAGGAATGTAAACCCACCTAATTGCTGGAGAATAACTAAGCCTGCCAACGGTAACAATAGTTTCACCCACATTCACCACTAGCGAGAGGAGCTGACCTTACTAGTTGGGTGCTTGCTTACATTTCATCTATTTTGCCCTGTCTAATTGGTACCTAATTGCCCACATCCATCTACCCTTAATCCATTCTGCTCTGCATATGAACCTATTGGTAGGGTTCCATTGCAATAAATGGGTAGTTTTGTTGGCTTTATGTTTAATGGGTTATCTTGGATTCCCCCCTGCTGCATTCTGAAAAATGAATCTGTCGTTGCCCTATTCTCAATGCCCACAGCTGGATTGGGTTGGGATTTTGAGTGATTGCATACAGCTGGTGCCCATAATCTACAAGTACTTATTACCTAGCGGTGAACCAATAGCAGTTGTTGTACTGCTACTAGTACCTCTACCATCTACTTCTGAAGTTCTCTAGGAGTGTTGTTTGTATCACTGCAATTCCTGGTTGCTTCTATTATCTATATGTTCTCTGTACACTCAGCTGCCGATGCTTGAGATTCATGAGGAATGACTCCATAAATGATTCATCATCATCCCTATTGGTCTCCTAAAGGAAAAGCACTAGTCCCAATCCAAACCAAGAAAAAAATCCACTTGCCCATTCCTGTTACATTGATCTTTTACTGCTATATAATCATAGGACTAACTTGTCTAAGAAAGGTTTAGTTATGGCTCAAATGGTTGTGTTCTAGCACTTATTGTACATTGGAATGATGCTACATTGTATCCTTTTCCAATCTCAAATGCAACCAACCATGTACCTACTGAGATCTTTGTTCCTATTTGCACTGCTTCTGGCGGCAGCAGATGCTGCTACTGCAAAAAACTATAATCCACGTTATTCCCAGGATTCCCTGAGGCTGAAACTCGTACACAAAAACTCCCTAAATTCTCCCTTTAGGAAAACATTCTCCTCCCCGCAAGAGTATCTGGCCAACATTATTCATGAGGACTCAGTCAGGGTACATAGCTTGCAGAGAGTCATTGAGCAACAGCATTCCAGAGGTGAAGCGTTCAAGACTTCTTCCTCAATTTGGGAGCAGTCTGCCTTATACCATAAGGAGGAGTTCAAGGCGCCTGTAATCTCAGGTGCGTCTGCAGGCTCTGGGCAGTACTTTGTGGACTTTTACATTGGAACCCCGCCTCAGAAATTTATGCTGATAGCAGACACGGGAAGTGATCTTCTTTGGGTACGCTGCTCCGCCTGTAAAGGGAAATGCCTTAGAAAGCCTGGATCAGCCTTCTTTGCGAGGCGTTCGTCAAGTTTTAAGCCAGTACATTGCTATGCATCTGCCTGTCAACTGGTTCCCCCTCCCACAGATTCTTCATGCAATCTCACAAGGATCCATAGCTCCTGCATGTATGATTATATCTATGCAGATCTCTCTGATAGCAGTGGGATTTTCTCCAAGGAGACTGCAACCCTTAACACAAGTTCAGGGGAGAGTATCAGAATCACCAATGTGGCATTTGGTTGTGGGATTAAGAGTTCAGGGCCTAGTTTTACAGGTCTAGCATTCGCTGGAGCACATGGCGTGATGGGGCTGGGGAATGGGCCTATCTCATTCATTTCACAGCTTGGTAAACTTGTTGGAAACAGATTTTCTTACTGCTTGGTGGACTACACTATTTCTCCTCCACAGACAAGTTATCTTGTATTGGGGCAGACACCTTTGAGGCGTTCGTTGAAGAAATCTATGAGCTACACTCCTTTTCTGAGGAACAGATTTGCAGAGACCTTTTACTACGTTGGTATTAAGCAAGTTTTTGTTGAAGGGGTTCTTCTTCCCATCCTTCCCAGGGTTTGGAGTATTGATGCTCAGGGCAATGGGGGAACTGTCATTGATTCTGGCACCACCTTGACCTACATTGTAGAGCCTGCATACCAGATAATCCTTGCAGCATTCAGAAAGACTGTATTGTATCCAAGAGTCAGGCCTGTGCAGAGCTTTGATCTGTGCTTCAATGTCTCAGGTATTGCCAGACCCCAATTACCCAAGTTGACTATTGTTTTCAAGGGCAATGCAAGGTTTGATCCTCCTCCTTCGAACTATTTCATCAATGCTGCTGATGATGTCAAGTGCCTGGCATTTCAGGGTGTCTCTTCTCCTTCTGCTTTCTCTATTCTTGGTAATCTTTTGCAGCAGAACTTTTTTATCATGTATGATAGGGAGTTTTCTAGACTTGGGTTTGCTCATACTGATTGTTCCTCATCTTAGGGTGCATATTTTTGCTTGGGATTATTGTTGTTTGAAATGCTCTCATAGCAGAAGCAAATCTCATTTTCCTTGCTGCTTCTGATCATGCTCCATCACAGTTTACATTTTCTAGCCATAGTATCTGTCAGGCAAGAAGTTTGTCTGGTAGCCTTATATTATTACACATATATTTTCTAAGTGAGTCTATCTATATGCTAAGTTTTATGACTATAATGCTTCATTGAGCATTAGCTCCATGCCAGCATTGTATGAGGGTCTTACAGTGGCAAGAAGCTCATGACTTGTGTGCTAGCTTGCCATTTGAGTGATTTAAACAGAATGCATTGTTCTTGCTTACTTTGCATGGTACAAATTGTTTACAAATTTCCAAATTAAAAGCAATAAGAGCAGGCCCAAAGCCAGTTGATTTTCTTAATATAGCATTTTAATTTTCTAGACAGATACAAATTTCTCCATTTGGGAATGATCAAGATGATAATATTGTAAATTGCTTCTTTTAAGAAATGAGAGAAGTTGAAGTTGAGTGAGGCCTATTGTCCTCTATCAAATATTTATATTAGCTAATACTCAAAATTTAGTTTTAGCTAACAGGTCTGCTTGACAGAACAAATTTTAAATGTAGGAGACATCATTTGATATAAGTAACTACAGCAAGTACCAATGATATGAGTTCGGTATTAAAGAAATAAGAATGGTTCATACATTGTGTTTGTAGAAGGACAAATAAATTTATAACCAATGGTGAAAAAATAATAACTTATTTCCAATTCATATCATTTGTTCTTTTGGGCTTTGATCTTTCTATTCCAGGACATTTCTCAGCTGTGAAGCCTGAACATTTCTAGACCTAGTTAACCGACTTCAGAGAATGCCTTAGAGCTCTATAATACAGTATTAACTATTACAGATGTAGCCTCCTTAGAAATTTTTGAATATAGGTGAAAATTTTCAGCTTTGATCTTCATCATCTCCTAATCAAAACCAATAGAAAAAACATTTTATCTGTTTATGTTAGAACGAGCTATTTTCTATTGTTCTCAAATGAAAAACTCTCCAGTAATCCATGAAAAGATAGATCAGACTTATCACTGTGATTAGCAGACAGGGCTAAAAATATGTAGTAAATGATGTATAAAAATATTAGCATGGAATAAATGATGTGTAAGTGGTCACTGGCCATTATAACATTTTTATTTTTTAAAGTAGTCCATAAAACCATACTGTATACAGGTTTGCTGTCCTCTACAGACCAGAGCAATGTTCTTATATTTGAGTATTAGTGGGAATTACTATTTCCTTCTCTTCCGAAAAAAATGTTTATCTTGACTGGGTTATCTAGGATCTTTGACTCGTTTCGTCCAAAGATTTCTTTAGTTTTAAGCTCTCGGCTGATGGGACTGGCCTATTTGTAGCATTTGTACATCTCTGCAATGTTTTCCTTGTACACCAGGGCTCTTTTTATAAGGATAATGACTAATATAGAGTTCAGAAATTAAGCATTTTTCAATAGTTGCAATAATTTTAGTAGTATAGTACTAGAAGTTACTGTAAAGTTGTTAGTGTTAATTATGAGTACTTGAAATTGAATGAAATGTATTTCTTAGATCTAAAAAGCAACAAATCATGTGGTATCACATCGACACCAGTAAAATCTGACTTAATTCACATATACGATCTATATTTTTTAGTCTTTTCGACACCTCAACAAAAAGTATGCTGATATGACATCATATTTAATGATGTGGACCTAAAACTTATAAGCAGGAGCCTCGCCAAATAAACTGATATAAAAATTGAATGATTTGAAATTGTCACCTATAATTTTTTGAGTTATTACAGTCTTCCCATATATTTAGAGGTGCTACAGTCTTTCCATATAGAATAGATGAGCCCTGCCAAATAAATTATATAAAAAAAATGAATGATTTGAAATTGTCAGAGATGCTACAGTCTTCCCATAAATAATGGATTAACAAATTCCAAAATAAGAAAAATTATATTTCAGATTTGCCTATATTCCAATTATAAAAATATCTCGACAGCCAAAAAAGGCAAAATCAATAAGAACTCAAGTCACTATCTAGTTTTATTGGCTGTACAGCTTTTGCACACGTCTTAATAAGGTTGATATCTTATGTGAGACTATTGATTTTACTCTTGTACTCGAACGGTACAAGCAATCTTACCACCTGCTAATCATATATCTGGTCTTCATAACATCATTTTTCTGGCAATGAAAAAAATTCTTACCTTTTTGAACAGGATTCCTGATAAAAGCAAAAGGTAAAATAGATAAAGCCCAGAAGTTACGAGGGATAATTTATACAACAGTAAAATACAATTATAAATTTTAAATGAAGTTACAAACGAGATAGGGGAGAGGACCTAGTACCTGAGCGTGTTTCAATAGTTGTGATAGTAGTTGTTTATATAATGTTCAATATTTTTGTCAATATTGGACCAATAGTTGTGAGTGACTTTAAAATTGTTAGTGTTGATGATGAATACTCATAATTAAACAAAATGTATTCTTTTGATCTAAAAAGCAACCAATCATGTGATTCCACATCAGCGCTCAATAAAACATGCTGTGAATGCACAAGTATTGGTCTCAATTTTTTTTGGGGCCTTTTTGGACACCTTGACAAAAAGCATGCTGATGTGGCATCATATTTGATGATGTGGCCCTGAAACCTTAGTTATAAGCAGGGGACTTGCCAAGTAAGCTGCTGTAAAAAATTGGGAGTGATTTGAAATTTCCACGTAGGATAATTAGAAGTGTGAAGTTAGGGTGCACAACAGTTTTTTTTATCTCGGGTTTATTAATTTCAAGGTTTTGAAATATGTTTAGTTGTAGAGTGTAGTTAATTATTAGAATTAGAAATTTCTTATTAAATATCTTGACAATCATAGACTTATTTCAAGAGTTTAGCTTTATTTTTAGCTAGGGTGTAGCTTTATTCTTAGAGAAGGCCACATGTAACTTAGCCCTTTTTTTTTTTGGGCATGGTTTAGTCGTGGTGGTATAATTTTGGAGTTTGTTGTTGATTTTTGGAACTTGTTTATTTTTGTATTTATATTTGGAATTTTGTGGTGTTGAAAAATGTCTTTAAGAACTTGTTATAGATAGAGGAATTCCTTTTGACTTATTAGCAATTAAACTCTTATGATAATGTATAAATTTGAATTTAGTGTATATTTTAAATGTTATAAAAGAAATGTAAAATATAAAATTAATCTTTCTAATACAACAAATAAATGAAGGCTTAACTATGTCTAATGTGTATTTTGTACAACAATTATCACATTTCTTTCTAAGCAAACTACTAGAGCTTAGCTCTAAGATAAGCAACTCTTGAAAAATAGGAAAGTAAAGGAAGTGTTCTTGGTTTGAAGGCGGATGTGGGTGATGCTTGATGGAAGTGCATTTATAGGTTTAGAGGACATCGGGTTAGAGTTGTGGTATTGTTTAGGAGTAGTAAATGAAAGATTCCTAGAATGTAGAGAAATGAATCATCAAGTTTACAAATAGTTGCAATGACATTTGGGTTATGGTGTAGATGTTAACAATGTGGTTGCATTCTTTGTATAGATGTCAAATTTTGGGAGGTGTTGTGTAGTGCTTTTGAGGTGCTTATTATGGTTGTGGATTTGGAATCCAGTGTTTCTATGATAAATCAACTTGAGCTTGTAGTTAGGACATAGGAAATCGTTGTGACTAAATAGGACTTTGCTTCAATTAGTCCCTTATTTGATACTTTTTAGACCTATTCTAGTCCATAGAATAAGTTCTGAAGTGTGTGAACTTAGCCTTGTGTACACTTTGTTGCTAGACAAGTAAATGAACTTGTAGGAACTATAAAGGGTAATGGATAATATAGATGCTAAGGGGTAATATGTTATATCCATAAGAAGGTGATAGTGAAGTGGGTTGCTAAGTGGTGACAAAGAGATTGTTTTTAGTTTTAGGAAGTGGTTATCATGGAGGCAATAAAGTATAGTTATAGAGTTAATGGTGGGAGTTTACACAGACTAAAAAAAGTAACAAAAGAAATGATAATATAATAGAATGAAAGCTACAAGAGTGAATGGGTATAGGAAGAAGTAAATTAATTTCAAGTACCTGCAGGGGTTAGGTTGTAATTCTTCAAAGATCTAAGAATGACTTAAAAAATATTACTTCATTTTTTTACAGAAATCCCAAGAATAAACAAAGTGCAAGAAAGTTGTAGAACATATGCAAGAATGTAAAAGCTAAGAGGTGAGCAATTTGATGATTACAAAAAATAGCAAGAGGTGATTAATAGAGGGTTGCATTTGTTGAAATCAAGTGGCATAAATGAGTCATTAGAAAAGAAAAAAACTCTAATGCAATTGACTTGTCAAATGTTACTATATACTACAAATTGTAGTGACATTTGGATTGCTATTGCAATTGCTTTAATGTCTTGAGTTAAACAAACTTACATAAACACAAAAGGATAATTAATAAAAAATATAAGGCTACATAGCATTTGAATTGTGGGGCTAAGGAAATTTAGCTAAATTGAAACTTAAGCATAGTAGTGGGCATGAACACTAAAATAAATTCAATGCATAGAGTAGAAATTACAAAATAGGCAATTTTTTATCTACATTTTTCCCCCAATTTAGTAGGCTTATGTCATTAAGTAATATAATACACTAAAATAAAAGTGCATAAATATTAAAATTTGTTTGAATAATTGAATTTTTTATGGAATTTAAAATATATCCTCACACGTGTGTGTGTGTTAGGTATTGTTCCCAGAGAAAAAATATCCTTACATGTGTGTGTTAAGTATTGTCCACAAACACGTGTGTTAGGATATATATGCACCTGTATAGATATACATACACATGTATATCCTAATATACACATATATATATTAACATGTGTGTGTGGAATATATAAATGTATATATTCCATACACGTGAGAATTGCGGACAATACCTAACACACAAACATGTGAGGATATATATGTCCCTGCATAGATATACACACATATATACCCTCACATACACAAATATATCTAATTAACACGTGTGGAATATATATACACATATATTTCATGCACGTGTTAATGAGATATATGTGTGTATGTGAGGGTATACATGTGTGTATATATCCTCACACACACGTGTGTGTGTGTGTGTGTTTTAGGTATTGACCCCAATTATTTACTTTGTTTCTAATATGTGTTGTTTATCTGCAAGGAAAACACACAAGGAAAGACAACCAATGTTCATCATGGAAAAGTAAAGCATATGTAAAAAATAAATAACATTTATATTAGCTAAATCTATATTATAAGTGAGCTCAGTATGATGGAAGAAGAAGAAAAAAATTGTCAAAAGATTTGGAAAATTAATTTGTGAAAGAGAATTTGGTATTTAGGAAAATAGAGGGAAAACAAGGGGGTCAAACTATACCAAATATAAATGAGATAAACATGGTGTAGGCACCAAAACACATTGGGTGTAGTGATTGCTAAATAATTTATGCAAGAACTATGAAATTGACATAGGGACCAAGATCAAACTAGTTCAGAGCCCTGAAGCTAGATGTTAGAAACTATGATTAAGATAAGAGTATATGCTCCATCCCATTCTTTTAATCACTTATTTTAAATATATTTAAAATGATTAAATAATTGTTCAAGATGAACAAAAAATAATGTTTTAAATGTTGCATAATATTTCAATAAGATATTGCATTATCTCTATATAATATTGATTTATTTGAATTGGGATTATGCTTTTAATAATTGACTAAATATTGTTGCATTGACATGAGGTGGATGCAAGATAATGTTGTTTCCCTCTAACATGTTAAGGGAGAGTATCATGTGGGATCTAGGGTTGTAGATGACGATAGTATGGTAGTTGAACCATGTCTCATGAAGACACACACTTACACTACTAGTAGATCATGTGTATGTTATAATGCATTTCAAACATTTGATTTGATGTTAGAATGCATGTGTAGATATTTGTTAAATTGTGCATTGATTTGTAACTTGTCGTAGTTGCAGGTAAATACTTCACTTATTGTTTCAATTTGGATATTGTTGTTTCTTCCCAACCAATGAGTCATCTAACTTGAATGGAATTAGATTGAGAAAATGGATAATCTCCTCTAGTGAAGTAAGTGTGTTAGTATAAGTCATTCTATTGTTTAAGTTGGAATAGTGGGTCAAGGATATAAGCGTATTGGAACCATAGAGAGTTTGACCTTGTTGCTTGCATTTGATAGAGATTTGGTTTCTTTCTTAAATAACTAAACTTTGTGTTGACCCCATTTGATATTGAAATACTCTATGAGTTTTATAGTAACCCTACTTTGGAGTTTTGCATAGAACCCAAAAACTGATTTGTATAATACCAAACAAGAAGTTTCATGACTCTCACATCATCATATAAACAATGTGCATGCAGTGATATCCATAGAGAAGAAAATAACTTTATAGACTTCATTTGTTTAAAGTTTAATTAGGTTATGTAGACACATAAAAATGTCCTGAATGATATCATGCACTCGAATTAGGTATACTAACATCATTTCCTCTCAAACCCATCCTCTTTTCGCTTAATTAATTAAATTAGCCTAGCTATTTAATTAATTCCATCATTTTTGTCTATTAACCTAATTCATCAAATCAGGTTAATTCACCCCCTTTCACGCTTAAATTTAATCTCATTAAATTAAATAAATCAAACTATTTAATTTAAATCCCTAAGTCTTCTCATTTCACCTTTCCCCATTCATTAAATCATTTAATTTAATGAATATCACTTTATTCTTCTAAATCCCCTAATTTCATGATTAAACCCTTGTTTAATTATCAATTATCTAATTAACCTCTTTCCTCCCACTTGCAAGGGAATATTCTCATGGAATATTCCCTCCCCTTTTGAATAATTTAATTTAGTTTTAATTAACTAAATATCCTTTTCCCTCACCCATGAGAATATTCCAAAGAATATTATTTCTCCTCCAATCATTTAAGAAAAGGAATATTCTCACAAAGCTTCATGTGCAAGATAGCTTGAAACCTCTTGTGCAAGTTAAATTTTGACCTCTTGTACAGGTCAAAAGTGTTCTTGTTTGGAAGGAATGAGAACCCTTGATTAAATCTCATCTTGCATTCTCACCTGTTGATGAGAATCCATGATCAATGCCTCCAATTTCCTCCATCTTTGACCGTTGATTAGCTTTTTCAATCTCAACCCTTCATTTTTCATTTGCTTTCCTATAAATAGTTCACTATTTGGAGACAAATGGATCCATCATCTATCTTTCAGAGCAAACTTATGCTGTTGAAATCACTCACACTCATACTTTACTCACATTTAGCATATTTTAGTTCATTTTTAGTTGCATATTAGCTTTAAGCTTCCATTAATGGCTTCCATGCATCCATTTAGCTTGTTTATTTATTAGGGTTTGAATCTTTTAGTTTAAATTCCACTTAGATTAGCTTAGCAATTGCATATTTGTATCATTTAGCATAAAGTCATGGTAGATTAACTTTTACATCATGTTAATTTAGCTTGCATCATGTTTTCATCCACATATCACAATTGTTTCATCGATT
The DNA here is from genome assembly GCA_007258455.2 of Sequoia sempervirens. Lineage (NCBI taxonomy): Eukaryota > Viridiplantae > Streptophyta > Pinopsida > Cupressales > Cupressaceae > Sequoia > Sequoia sempervirens. The sequence continues at coordinate 305,108,835 of VDFB02000017.1, read as the reverse complement.
ATCTTCAATAGAATCGATTGGAACAAGCTCACTGATCATGGGATTGGGAAAGGGTTGTTGTTCCACATCAACATGACACTAATTCCAAAATGGGATAAGTTTCAAATGGATTAGAGTAGAAATTTTAAATGCTTTCACAGTTCATAATGCTTCATTTCAATAAATGTTTAGTTTATCTTTCATTTGAATGATCTTGTTTAAGATTGAGTATTAGTGGCTACGTTATGCTTCAATTCTTCATGGATCAAGCATAATCAACCCATACTAATATCCTCGGTCAACATTTTGGTGCTAGGAGGGAAAACCATCAATTTAATCAGTTTCTAGCTCAAATTTTGTTCAGTTTAACTTTTGCAAGATAGAGAGACGCCCCAGACAATTTCAGCGACGCCTTTGCAGGGCGTTGCCATATAGCGATGCTATCGTCATTTCAAATAGTGATGCCTATTAAATGCACCAACGTTGATTAAACAAAGAACACCACTAATACTTTATTGAGGTATCGAAGATTTGCAAACAACGACGCCCGGTCAAATAGTGATGCTATCATGCTATCTGGTTTGTCTGCAGAGCAACACCCTTATTCACCAGAGCGATGCTATCGTGTATAGCGATGCCCAGCTTTGGTAAGAGGTTTAACGATAATTTTTTAGCATGTGTTTTGATTTTTTTTCGATTCATCGTAGTACTAACATGCTTCTAACATTGTTCTGGTTGTTAGACTAACAAGGTTTTGTAGGATTGGATGACACAAAGTTAAAGTGAAGAAGCATTCTCTTATTAAGAGTTTATGATTGTAACAAGCATTTGACACTTTGGGGCAATTATAACCCAATTTCTTATGATTTTTACTTTATGCTCTAGGTCCTCACTAAATTTCATTTAGGTTTAAAACAAATGCTCAAACATGACTAAAATTGAACCCTCCTCTCATCATTGTCTTTTGGGTTTAAAATTGAACAAGGCAACTTAACATTTCGTTTGGCGCATAAAATGAATTCATCTTAGCTTTAGTCGGTAAAATGAATCAGAGTCTACTTTTCTATGACATACTTGTAGTGTGTATCCAATCCCCTTGTGCTTCATGCGATCTTGGGTGAAGAGAAACACTCCAAGTGTACTTTGTTGTTTGTGTGCACTTGTAGTACGTATCCAATCCCCTTGCGCTTCATGCGATCTTGGGTGAAGATAAATACTTAAGTACACTTATGCTTTGTGTCACCCTTAAGAGAGGACTTACTATGAGACACACCCTGCAACGAGAAACTCACAGGAAAGTTCTTGCAAGCACGTTTACCGACAGGCTATATTAAAGGTTGGGAAATTGTGAGAAAGTACCTTCTATCCTAGACTGTATAACGTACTATACCTAGTACCATGCCTTAAGTGGAACGAGAACGGTAGTAAGAGCCTTAAGTGACAAAGTGGGCGTGTATATGGTTGGGTGTTCTCTGTTTGTTACTAAGAGCCAAACTGTTTAGTTGTAAAAAATCTTTAATGCTTGTTGGTGCAAGAACAATCATTTTGAAGCTGCCCCACATTTGTACTATTCATTGTTGAAATAGAAAAATCCTTAGGATCTTAGGATCTTCAAGATTTTGAGATTTGGTGGTCTCGAAAAGTGTGTCGTGGAGGGGATCCAATGTCGCCAAATCTTTAACTATTCACAATGTCTTAGTGTTTGGAGAAATCCAAGTGGGGACTCAACAAGTATGGCCATTCCAACCTAGGATTGTAAATGATTGTGAGTCAGTTTAATACATTGCTTGGTTCCAAAATGTTACAAAACAAACATTCACTATCTTCCTCAAAATTTCAAACACTTTGGCTTAAATATGGATACCTTTTGAAATAGCCTTGATATTACTACTTATCCTAAGGATTTCTATCCTTAGAGATTTCTAAATGTCTTGACTTATATCTCAATCCATCTTTTCCAAAGACAACATTGGCAATTATGGCTTCAACCTCATGATTTTTACGAAATGGACATTGTGAAGGTTATGATATTTTTGACATGAACATTTAGTTTGAAAACATAATCAAGACAAGTGTTTGTGGTAAAAGAAATTCACTTAAGCAAGATAAATTGACACAATTGAGCCCCACATGACTATTTGGAAACCGATTGCTCCCGTTGAACAACCCAATCTTGAAGGTGCTATCATTCAACCAAACGTTGAACTCATTAACAGGGAACAAACCAATATCATTAGTAGTTTGAGAAGCTTCACCTTTTTCACAAAAGAAACACCCGCTCAGTGGAGAAATGCTGCAAACATCTTAGACGAGGAAGAGGAACAAACCGATATTGAGGTAGGACGACCCATATTACCACCACCCGTGTGGCAATAAATATCTTCCTTTCTTTCATAAACTTGAACTTTTCTAGATGATCTCACACAAAGTTAGGATCCCCAAAAGAAGGTCTATTGGTCGTCACTTTAAACTTAGGCATCGTAGTTCAAAAGCAATCAAAAACCAAATTTCAACACTCTACCTCAACATAAACAAGTTGTTAGTAAAATTTTATGAACACGCATTAAGGGAACATCCACACATGTACATGTTCTTCATGAGTCAAAACCTAGGTCTTTTTCATGATAATCAACCTATCTAAAACATGCGTCCTTTTCATGGTCTTGAACCCCTCTAAATGATCTATCACACAATCAAAATCCATAGGGGAAGATCTACATGCCGCCATTATAGACGTAGGTATCGTAATTCAAAGCTTGGTAGGAAGTGGGCCTTAATACTTTATCGCAATCATGACCTCTTGTTAAGAAAATATTATGCTCGAGCTAGGAGGAACAAACCAGATTTACATACCCACATCTATCCTCTCATTTAGGTCAACATTAGTCTTCAGGATTTGAAAAATTTAGAGGTCTAGCATCATTCTCACTACCTTGGTCTTGGAAAAAAAAGGTTCATTATAAGTCAATATTGGGTCAAACACTTCATTCACCCCTTCATCAATTTCATCCTTCACCTCATTTAACTTTGCAAAAATTTTGAATACACCAATATATTTTGACTTAAACATCAACCAACCCAAACCCTAACTTAGCTACTATGTATGTGAAAAGTATCCTTTTCCATGCATTTAGTTAAGTTAGTTATCATCCTTGAACTAGTTCATCTTGAAGGTCACAAGTCTACCTTAAATATTTCCAAGTTCATCAACATCCTTTATCCCAACATCAAAACACCAAGTTTAAGTCAAAAGTGTTGTCTCCAAAACGTTTGCAAAGATCACTTTCCACATCACCCATCTTTTCATCCCCCATTATCATCATTGCTCCAAAAAGACTTAGAACGTCCCTTTTACCTAGATTGAGTCAACTAGAGAGTTCAAACATTACAAATCATAACACAACTCTCCCAAAGGTGACACGAAATTTATGGTAAAGACGAGATCACAACACAAGAGAATCATGGAGAAAACCAAAGTCACATTTACCTCAAGTGATCTAAATCCTTTAGAATTTGAACTGAGAAGTCAAGTTACCCCATCACAACAACCATCATCTCCGTCAGGACCATATGAGATAGAAGACATCACGAACAATCCCTTTGAACTTACTAGGGAGGAAATCATGGAATGTCAAGCCTTTGAAAACATAACTCCTATTTCCCCATCATTTGTTGCACAAAATTTGACACATGGCTTCACAACTCCATCACTAGGGCTAACTCAAACAACCACTCCCATCCTTGCAACTAGCCTTTCCGAGGACTTTGGTCTAACTCTTCCATTTAAGAGCAACACACTTGTGGGTACCCTCGATACCAATCCTCCATCCCAAACAACCATGTGGACACCTACCTTTGGTGCTCCTCCCGTTCTTGAAGATCCAACACAACCATACAAGCCTCTTGAACTTCATTATTCCACCACAACCTCCACATATCAAGGACACCCCTCTTCATCCATACCCACAAGTACCACAAGTGTGCCCACCATCACACAAAGCGGTATAGACTAGATGTCTCAAAATAACACACAAGGGAATGGCAATACCATACCACAGAGTCAACCCTTAATGCAGATTGGGACATCTTTACCCAATCTTCCCATTGGTTCATCTGTACCATTGGTTTCGCAAAACACATCCACCCCATCCATCACCAACCTATCTTAGAACAATACCTTGGTCACAAATCCCACCAACCTAGGTAATACCTTGTTTACATCTCTAGAACAAGGAAATCCTCAAAACATGGGACAAGGGAATCTTTTTAATCAATGGACTCAAGGTTATAGTGTATCATTTCCATCACAAAATCTAATGGCACCATCTTCATCTTTTCTCACGGTCCCCTTTACCATGAAAAATCAAATGGGACCTCAAACTTACATTCCTCCACATCAATCTACCATCTTAAAAGGGATATTAAACCAAGGGAACCCTCCACCTCTCATTAGCAATTTGTTACTCAGAATATCAACACTCACAATCTGTCTCAAATATCCCACCAACCACTTGATCTTACATTGCAAGCACATGCCCTAGATTACAACAAGCTATCCAACAACAACAACAACAAGTAGCCTTAGTGGCCCAACAAGTAGCACAACAACAACAACAACAAAAAGCAGCCTTAGATCATCAACAACATCAAGCTCATGAAGCAACTTTAGCATCACAACAACAACAAGCCCTCATGGCACAACAACAATAGGCCCAACAACAAGCCCTAGTGGCACAACAACAAAAACAAGCCTTACTAGTTAAGCAGTATGCCCAACAACAACAACAATAACCAAGTTCCTACTATAATCCTCAACAAAACATTTTCAATACAAATGCGTTAGGAACATATACATCAATACCTCAATCACCTTCATAGAATCCTACACCATCATACATCCCATACAACACATCCTCATATCAAAATCCTGCATACAACTCATCCATCATCCCACCATATGTTCCTCCACCAAACCCACAAGATGATCTATCATCACAATTTAAGGCGCTATCACAAGAAATGTAGGATCTTCAAATGGGCAAGACAAAGAAGCCCCATACACAAAATCTATGTCCTTATCCATTTGACCGAAACATCACAATGGTACCATTCCCTCCCAGATTTGAAACCCCCAAATTCAACAAATACAAAGGGAGAGAAAGTCCTCTGGACCATGTCAAATAATTTGACGTCATGTGTATGGAGGTAGCCTACAATGATTCTTATTTAATGCGCCTCTTCCCTCGAAGTTTAACAGGTCTTGCCATGAATTGGTTTTCTCATCTACCTCCTGACATCAAAAATTTCCAAGAAATTATTGATAAATTCATCGACCACTTCTTTAATCTTGACATGGATGTAAGTCTAGAAGAACTCTACACCCTCAGGCAAAACAAAGGAGAAAATTTCGCTAATTTCTTACAACGATGGAGACAAAGAGCTAGTAAGAGAAAATGGCCTCTCCCCGATGAAAAACAAGTGGGAATCATCATAGAAAATCTAGATCCAGATCTATCATTCCACTTGAAAATGCAATGCATCACATCTTATGCCGAGCTTGTCCCTAGAGCCCTTAACATCGAGAGAGCTCTAATCTCACAAGCGAAAACTCAATCTTACAAAGACAACTTCCCATCAACTAGTTCAAACGACAAGCCTTGTGTCTGGGCTAAGAACAAGAATGTAACAAATGATGGAGTGGTATATGCTAAGGTGGCCCTAAATGCTCCTAGACCAAACAACAATCACATTGCTAACATCCAACCAACTGTGCAACAAACAACACCTCCTCAAAATAATCAATTCAACAACACCAACATGCAACAAAGGTGAACCACTAACAAGAGCAACTATCCTAAACGCAAATACACAGAGTTATTTGAACTCATAGAAACCATCATGAAAAAGTTGGTAGAGTCAAATCTGATAACACTTCCCAACTTTGAAAACTACCAAGAACCACAAAAGAAACCATCTTGGTACAATGAGAACGACCTTTGTGACTTTCAAAAAATCAGAGGACACAAAACGACAAACCGCATGAGACTCAAGAATATCATCCAAGACCTCGTAGAGAATGACACCATATCTGTTGAAGTACCAGCTGGGAATTAGGATCTTAAGATATACAAGAACCCTATGCTGGATCATAACAAAGCGAACAATACTAGAAAAGCTAAGGATTACACTAACTTGTAGCATACATATTCCAATGTAGTCACTTCCTGTGATAGTTTCATCACCATTGTCACCATCAAACGGCCTGGTGCAGAGTGTGGAGTCACTACACGACGTGGAAAAATTTATTGTCCAAGGAGTCCCATCTCAATCTAGGGAACAACCTACTTTTCCAACATCAAATCCTAGCAAGTACAATCTCTTAAATCAGTTTAAGAAGACCCCCGCACATATATCAATCTTAGAACTATTGAGGCTATCCCCCGCACATAGGGAGATCTTGGAGAAAGCTCTATCAGAGTCATCTGTTCCTGAGGATATTGATACCAATCAGTTTCAAGCTATGGTAGGCCATATCACTAATCACCTTCTTACCTTCTTAGAGCAAGACCTACCGTCACAACCATCTCATAACTGTGCTTTGCACCTTGAGGCTATCATTCACAAGAAGAAGGTCAAAAGAATCTTAGTAGATGGAGGTGTTGGATTGAACATTTGTACCCTTCAGTTGATCAAAAATCTGGGCTATTCAGAAGATATTATTGAAAAGATAAAGAGTACCACCATCAGGGCATATGACGACCAAAAACGGGTATTACAAGGCATCATCACATTACCCATCCAAGTGAGCCCCTTCATTGTAGAAACTACATGCAAAGTGTTAGACCTTGATCTTCCCTATAGCATCTTGCTTGGTCGGCCATGGATCCATGCCCTAAAAGCTATAGCCTCAACTTATCATCAATGTGTGAAGTTTCCTTTCGAGGGTAGAGAGATTACCATCCATGGAGATCCTGAGCCTTTTTACTACTACAAAAATATTGAGGCTAAGTTTTATAAAATCCCCCAAGTACCCAAGAATGGCGAAGGGCCTACACCTTCTACCTCATTTGTTGACCCATCATCTCTTGCATCTACCTCTAAGACAAAGGCACCCATTGTGCAAAACATTCCTGACATCAAAGCAATGATCCAAGATGATGATTGTGGGAACTATAAGCTAATGAAGAACACCTTTGTCTTAGGAGAGCTACCTATTTCTCCTCAATCTCATGGGAAACCCACATCTAGTAACAAAGAGCCCGAAACAATCAAGATGGTAGCTACTACCTTCACCAAGTGGGGGGATTTGAATCAAGAAGATGTCAATGAGGACGATATCTCTAAGCTCTTCTATCAAGATGAAAAACCTGTCCCTGCTCTTCCCATGGAAGATGATAACAAAGGCTTGCAACTAATGAAGGGAATGGGATATAACAAGAACAAGAAGTTAGGACAGAATGATAATGGTTTACTAGAACCCATCGTTCCTGAGAAATGACTAAAGAATCTTGGCCTAGGTTGTACTACTAGTAAGGTCACCCTTATCGGAAAAGGTACTTCCTCTAAACGAGTTGAGGCTTCCTCTTGGTTACCTACATCATGTGATACGACCTTAGATGAATTCCCCCTTTATGTTGCTGATCTATTTGAAAACAATACCCTCTTCATGATATCCATAACATCCTTCACTCCAAGTGATGAACTAACTGAAATATTCCTAGTATACCCCCAACTCATTGACATGGACCAACAAGGACCACTAATTCTAGATTTATTCGAAAATGATGAAGCAATCTCAGAATTCATGGGACTTTGTGACAACTTACCATGGGAAGATCACAAAGTAGGTTTTGACATAAAGCTCAACACAGGGGAGTACTATGGGGAGATGATTGAATCCTTCAGTTGCAAAATTGATGAAATGCAACTAACATGTAGATCCTTGAGTGAAAACCAAGAAAAAGGATGCATCCGAACGTGAAAACCTCTCTAAGGCTCCCTAGGATGAGGGATTCAACCTCCCCCTTAGTGCAATACATTCAAAAAAGTTAGAAATGCTAGCAGAAAAGGCCACTCCAGTTAATGTGGGAACAAAAGAAGCACCTAAGATCACCTTCTATGCTGAATCTTTGTTGGATGAAGAAAGAAGAACCTAGCAACATTCTTGAAAGAGCGTAGAGCCAACTTTGCATGGTCATACATAGATATGCCAGGGCTTGATCCAAAAGTAGTTGTGCATCACTTGACAGTCTATCATAAAGCCAAGCCAGTAAAGAAGAAGTTAAGGAAGATGCACCCTCAGATAGCACTCTTGGTGAAACTTGAGTTACAAAAGCTTCTTGATGTTGGATTCATTCCACCAATAGATTATCCTGAGTGGGTTTCAAACCTGGTACCAATCTCAAAACCCATTGGGGGCATTAGAATTTGCATTGATTTCAATGACTTAAATAAGGCATGCTCGAAGGATGATTTTCCTCTTCCTAATATCGACCTCATTATAGACTTAACAGTCGAGCATGAAATGTTGTCACTCATGGATGGTTTTTTAGGCTACAATCAAATCATGATCGCCAAGGAGGATCAACACAAAACTGCATTCACATGTCCATGGGGAACCTATTGCCGGAACATGATGCCATTCAGGTTAAAGAATGTAGGAGCAACCTATCAAAGAGTAATGGCCCTCATCTTTCATGACATGATCCAAAAAATGGTTGAAGATTATGTGGACGATATTTTGGAAAAATCAAAGAAAAGAAGTGAGAATATAAAATTCTTAGGACCTATCTTCGATAGGCTTGAAGAATACAAGGTACGATTGAATCCAAAAAAGTGTCTTCGAGGTCACATCAGGTAAACTTCTTGGCTTTATGATCTCGAAAAGAAGGATAAAAATTGATCTAGCAAAGGTAAAATCCATCCTCGACATGGAACCACCGCAAACACTAAAGTAGATGAGAGGGTTGCAAGGGAGATTGCAGTCCATCAAGAGGTCCATAGCTCAACTATAAGATAAAATCCACCCCTTTTCACATCTTCTCCATAAAGGAATAACTTACAAGTGGGATGAGAAGTGTGATAAGGATTTCTAGTAGATCAAAGGCTATCTACTAACACCTCCAGTGCTCATGCCACCAATACCAAACAAACCACTCATCCTGTATATCTCAACAACATCAGCAACACTAGGAGCTCTTCTAGCACAACATGATGAAAACAGAAAGGAAAGAGCTATCTACTACACCAGTAGGACTTTGGTGGGCTATGAAATGAACTATTCACCCATCAAGAAAGCATGCTTAGTAGTATTTTTTGCTTCAAAAAGGTTTAGGTACTATATGCTGTCACATCAAATCAAACTTACTGCCAAGATTGACCCATTGAAATACCTATTATCCAAATCAACTCTCATAGGGGGAATGGATAAATGGGTAATGATCTTAATAGAGTTTGACATAGAGTATGTAGAACATAAGGAAATAAAAGGACATGTGATCACATACCAACTAGCAGAGGCACCTATTTATGCAAAGAACCCTTTAATATATGAGTTCCTTGATGAATCAGTGTTCCTTATCAATCTCATAGCTCAGTGGAAGATGTACTTTGATGGATCGTTCACCCAACATGGATTAGGAGTAGGTATTATTTTCATCACCCCTCAAGGTGATTGCATTCCAAAGTCATACTAGTTATTGTTCCCTTGTACTAACAACATTGTTGAGTACAAATCCCTAATCACAAGTCTAAGGATAGTGGTTCAATGGTAGATACAAGAGATGAAAGTCTATGGAGACTCACAATTGGTTATCAACCAATTCAATGATGACTATCAAACTAAGGATGACAATCTCACTCCTTACAAAAATATGGTAGAAATTATCAAGGACCTTTTCATAGACATAACCTTTGAGAAGATTCCTCACATGAACAACATAACAGGAGATGCAATGGAAACAATTGGATCATTGTTAGACATGCCAAACAACGCCCTCCAATGTGAATTCTTGGTAGAACAAATTCTTGTACCAACTTTCGAAATCCCTAAATCTAAATTCACGTGTGTCATTGTTGGTCCTAGATCCCCATGGTATCATGACATATTTACCTACCTTAGTAGAGGAATCCTCCCATCTGATATCACCTCGAACCTTAAAAATACCTTTGTCAAAAAGGCATCCCATTCTAGGGGTATGAATTTAGCTAAGAAACTATTGAGGACGGGGTACTATTGGCCAACCATGGAAAGGGAAGCTCATTAGTATGTGAAAAAGTGTGTCCAGTGCCAACAACATGGAGATCTAATTCATGCTCTAGCTCAAGAATTGTAACCAATGATGACATCTTGGCCTTTTTTGTAGTGGGGACTTGACCTCATAGGAAAAATCACTCCAACATCATCCAATGGCCATAATTTTATCATAATAGCCACTGAGTACTTTACCAAGTGAGTTGAAACCATTCCTATGACCTACATAATAGGGAAGCAAATTGCCAAGTTTACCCTAAACTACCTAATTTGTTGTTATAGTGTTCCACAAACCCCCATCTCAAATAATGGAACCCCCCTTTAAGAATCAAGATGTGAAAGAGATATGTCAAAGATTCAATATCCAACACCGATTCTCTACCCCATTTTAGTTGACACTATGAACAAGACCATTCTGAAGATCCTAAATAAAACGATCAATAAAGCTGGTCATGACTGGAATTTGCAACTAAATCCCACTCTCTAGGCTTATCGAACTAGTATCCGCACACCAACAGGTACAACCCCTTTCTCCCTAGTATATGGATCAAAATCTATCCTACCTATTGAGGTTGAGCTCCCATCATTGCGAGTGCCATTGTAGAACCTGATCACTGATGAAGAATACAAAGTATCCAGATTGAATGAGTTAGAATTCTTGGATGAGCATTATCTTGATGCCCTTAATCACTTGCAATTATATCAAAACCAACTGAAATAGAGCTATAACAAGAAGATCAGGTGTCGGTCTTTCCAGGTAGGGGATCTTGTCCTAAAGAAAAATTAGAAAAATCTTCTAGATCAAGACAACAAAGGAAATTTTGAGCCTAACTGGTTGGGTCCCTTTTTCATCATAGAAAGTTATGGATTAGGAGCATACCAATTGTCAACCCCTGAAGGTGAACCCTTGCAGGAACCAACCAACAACTTGCATCTTAAAAATTTTTATGCCTAGTATTGAAGGGTATAAATCAGAAAATACAAAAAAATAAAAAAAATGATCAAAATCCAAAAAAGAGAAAAAGAGAAAAAGGATTGAAAAAATTAAAGAAAAACAATCGTCCTTTAGTGAAAACCACTTTGGTGTCACTTTGGGAAAGTACCTTGGTGAAAACTTGGCAAACAGGCAGCTTGTGCAAATAAAACACCTCCATCTATTCTTTGGCTCTTTATCCTACCATTCTTTGCATCGTTCATCCTATTTATTCATCCATCGCCTTATCCGCGTCCTTATCATAGCTTGATGTTATGAAGTGTGACAATCCCTTTAGTACTACTTGGAATATTCCAAAGGTCAGTTTGTCCTACCTATATCGAGGTAGTCTGTTGTGTCACATTGGGGAAATTCGTTATGAATCACATTGGGTTCTTGTATATCTTAATGGTTATTAGAAAATCCCAAAACATTCATAAAGTCTTATCTAAAAACACCAAAAGCATTCATAAAACTTCATCAAAAATCCAAAAACATCAAAATTCATGTATAGCTAAAATCTAAAAACATTCACAAAATTATAAAGTCAAAATACAAAACATCCAAAACACATCAAAATCCCTAAACAGGTCAAACATCGAAAATCCAAAAACAGTACCATGGCGAACTACATCGTCTCTAAGCTTGAACGTAGGCAAGACCATCATTGATGAGCTAGTCTGGTGGTGTTGTCATTAATGTTGTCATTGATGTCAACACAGTTTAGTATGTTGTAGATTGTACATGTATAGCTGAGATGGTGCTAAGATGTTGTGAGTACATGGAGCTATCTTTATGTCATTACAGATGTGCTGTGTTGATGAGTTTCCAAGTTCTTTTGAATTAATAAAGAAGAGAGTCAGAGTGATGAATGTGTTCATAATGTGCTCTGGTATGTGCTCCATGTTTCTCCTATGTTGATCCTATGCTTGTGCAGATCTTAAGATTTGATAATGGTGATCTTGTGGTGATATATCCTAAGTTTTAGCTTCTGGTGTGATAGTACGTGAAAGTTACATTCACCGGTGTGTGAATTGTTCTGGAAGAGTTGATCTTCTGTGGACTGAGAGAAATGTTTCTACTCCACAATCCTCCACTGTTTCATTTCAGATCTTGCAGATCTAGGATATGTCTTGAGATGGTGTTCTCTGGGCTTTGGCAAAGAAGGTTGAAGTTTGGTGATCCGGAAGTCATGTTTCAATGTTTCAGTATGGGTTTGCATAGTCTGGATGAACTGGTGAAAGGTGTTCAGTGTTTGAAGCATATTGCATTTGTTGTAGATGTATCTGAAGAAATCTGAGATGTATTCTTGTGCATAATGAAGCATGTTGTGGAGTCTGTGTGTCATCTTCTTATTGGGAAGCGTGTACATCAATGTTCATTTATGTTTTCATTAGGTTTGGCTGGCCTAGTGTTTACACTTCATTCAAAGAATAAAATTAAATTGAGGAAGCATTTGGTTGATTTGAGACATTATTTTTTGGTCTTGGTTAAATGTTTTATTGGTTCACTCCCATTCCTTTCCACCGCAGGAATGTTGAGTTGCTGACCTAATTTGAATTTATGAAATGAAGTATTTGTGGTCGACCTTGGAGAATGTTTCTAAGGTTGAGGATGGTATAAAATCAAGTCAAATTGTGAAGAGTTGTATGATAGTGTGATGCAAAGTGATGAAAGTGAGCCACAAATCATAAGAGTAGAAGTGTGTGTGTGAGTGAGTTGAGACAACGGTACTTCATTGTGTTGGATTCCTGAAGGCAGTGAGCTAAAGGTTTCTGCAATCCTTATTCAAAGCTGCGGATGTATGTTAATTGTTGTGGTGGATCTTTTGTTCTCTTTTGTATCTGTAGGAAGTGAGCCTCCTTGTTGGAAAATAAGTCCTTTCTATAGGCATTGAGCCTTTATATTTGGACAGTGAGTCCTCTTTTGGGTAGTGAGCCTCTGTATTCAGTTTTATAATATTTTTATATTGTGAGTTAACCTTGACTGTGGTTTTTCCCTTATTGGGTTTTCCACGTAAAAATATGGTGTTCATTGGTTGATTTACTTTATGTTATTTGTGTTTCATGCTCTTACTTAATAATAGAATAGTGTGGTTGTGGAATTGATAAGTGTTGAAGTCTTAAGTTTTAATTTTGGGACAACTGATTCACCCCCCCTCTCAGTTGTCCTGCGCCTATTTAACAATTGGTATAAGAGCTTTGGTTCCTTGGTGTAGAGCTTAATCACTTAAGGAAGATCTGATGGCGCATAATTTGGAAATCCCTATGTTTGATGGAACTAACTACAATGATTGGAAGGGACAAATGAAAGGATATATTATCTCTCTTAGTTTCAAGACCTGGAAGGCTGTTGAGACAAAGTATACACCCTCGTTTGGTGGTCTTACTTCTGTAGATGAGATTTATGCTTATGAAGAAAATGAGAAGGAAAAGTATGCTATTTGCAGTGGCTTATCTAAAAATGAGTGAGCTAAGGTTCTTTCTTTGGATACTGTGTATGAAGTCTAGAAGAACTTGGTAGACATGTATGAAGGAAATGACATTGATACATTTTGAACCATTTTTCGACGACACGGATGTCGGGCCAGAATTTTGACGTTTCAAATGCCGTCGAAATTCTAACACAAAAATAGCGACAAACAGTCGTCAAAATTCTGACAGGCTGTCGTTGAAAAATGGTTCAAAATGTATCAATGTGAAAGAGTGAAATTGACAAAGAAGCTGGCGGCAAAGCACACATTTGTAAATATGAAAATGGAAGGTGGGGAATTTACAAGCTTCTTTCAGAGGGTTGAACTGACTGCAAATGAAGTTAGAAATCAAGGAGGAAAACTATCAGATGAAGATATAATTAAGAAGATCTTGATCACCCTACCAGATTGCTACAACGATAAGATCTTAGTTATTGAAGAAATGTATGATCCTAAGAAGTACACTTTAGAACAGTTGTTTGACACCTTGCAAGCATTTGAGATGAGAAAGTTCCAAAAAAAAGACAAGATAGAATAAAAGACAAAAACATAATTTAAGGAAATGAAGATTGAAGGTGAACCGAATAGTGATGGTGATGATGAATTGGAAGCAAACTTCACCAGGAAGTTGAAGAAAGGCACCGAAAAGTATAAAGATTATGTTACCCTTTAAATGTTTTAGTTGTGGTAATATTGGTCATTATGCTTCAAGATGTCCGAATAGAGCTATAAATAAGAAGAACAAGGATTATAAGGATGAGGATAGAAAGGATATGAAATATAAGAAGCTGTATTATGTTAAAGAAGAAGTAGGAATTTCTGATGATGAATCTGAGAATGAGGCTAATGATAGTGAATGCTTATTCTTAGCTTTGGAAAGTAAATTTGTATCCACTAACCCTTGAAAATGTGTAAGTAAGAAGGCTCTGGAGAATAAGAGGAATAGGATGGAAGGTACTTTGGTTACCGCATTTCATGCAAAACATGATGAAGACTATTGGGTAATTGATAGTGGATGTTCTAATCACATGACCGGAGATAAGAGTAAGTTCACTAAACTTGAGAAAAAATATGGTGGTTTAGTTATGTTCAATGATGATTCATAAGCTAAGATTTGTGGGAAAGGTTCAATTAGTTTTGATGGAGTGCACAGTACTGATGATGTATATTATGTGAAGGGTTTGAGGCATAACCTTCTGAGTGTTGGTCAGATGTGTAGCAATGGTTTTAAACTTGTGTTTTAGAATAATACCTCTAACATCAGAAAAGGATCCAATAATGGAGATATGGTTGCTGCTGGAAGAACTCATGGAAACATCTATCAGCTTAATGGAGTTGATGGTTGATGCCTTGTATCTCAAATAAGTGAAAGTTGGTTATGGAAACAGAGAATGGGACATGTAAATTTTGATAACCTGGTCAAAATCAGTGCAAAGGAGATTGTTCAAGGGCTTCCTAGAATCACAAGACCTGCTAATGCTATTTGTAGAAGTTTTCAATTGGGGAAACAGACAAGATGAAACTTTAAGGGAAAAGAGCACTCTACTACCAGAATGCTTGAGTTAGTTCATACTGATCTTTGTGGTTCGACTAGAACTGGAAGCCTGAATGGTGATAGGTATTTCATGCTGCTTATTGATGATTATACTTGAATGACATGGGTTGCTTTTCTTAGAGAAAAGACTCAGGCTCTGGATAGGTTTAACGTATTCAAAGAAAGAGTGGAAAATGAAGTAAAATTGAAAATCAAGTGTTTGAGATCTGATAGAGGTGGATAATTCACTTCTAGTGAATTTAATGCATTTTGTGAACATCATGACATAAAAAGACAGTTTTTTTCTCTAAGAATCCCTCAACAAAATGGAGTAGTTGAAAGGAAAAATAGGACAGTACAAGAAGCTACTAGAACCATGATGAAAGAATCAAATGTACCAAATGTGTAGTGGAGAGAGGTGATACACACTGATTTTTATGTTCTTAATAGAGTTCAAATCAGATACAACAACACAAAGACTCCTTTTTAGTTATGGACTAGTAAGTCTCCTACTGTGAAGTATTTCAAGGTATTTGGAAGCAGATGTTATATTAAAAGAGATGATGAAAATCATGGAAAGTTTGATGCTAGATGTGATGAAGGAATCTTTCTTGGATACTCTACTACTAGCAAACCATACAGATGCTTTAATAAAAGATTGAGAAATATTGTTGAAAGTGCTAATGTGAAAGTTGATGAAGACATACATAGACCTATTGAGATAAGTGAAGTTGAACCTGATGATCCTATTTGTGGACATGTACCTGAGGAGAATAAGGAGAAGGAAGTAGAAGAAGAGAAAGAAGAACAAATGGAAGAAGAAGAAGAGAATGAGTCGAAACCTACTATTAAGACTCCTAAGTATGTACTGAAGAATCATCTGGAGGAATAGATAATTGGAGATAAAAGTGAAGGTGTGAAGACAAGAAGCAGAGTTGCAGCTAAGGTAAATCTGTGTTTTCTCTCTAAAGTTGAACCTAAATATGTGAGTGAAGCATCTAAAGATGAGAGTTGGATGAAAGATATGAAAGAAGAGTTGCAGTAGATAGAAAATAATCAAACATGGGAACTAGTCCCTAGGCTTGTAAATAAAAATGTGATTGGTTCAAAATGGGTGTTTCAGAATAAGCTAAATGAAAGAGGAGAAGTTGTAAGGAATAAGGAAATACTTGTATGTAAGGGATATTCACAAGTTGAAGGCATAGAATTTGAAGAGACATTTGCCCCTGTGGCTAGAATGAAAGCTATTAGGATGCTTTTGGAATTTTCTACCCACAAGGACTTCAAAGTGTATCATATGGATGTTAAGTCAACATTTCTAAATGGTGAATTGGAGGAAGAAGTGTATATGGAACAATTTGAAGGGTTTCAGTTATCTGACAAACCAGACATGGTTTGTAAATTGAAGAAGGTATTGTATGGACTAAAGCAAGCTCTCAAAGCTTGGTATGCAAGATTGGACAAATACCTGACAAAGCAAGGATTCGACAAAGGTTCTACTGACAACAATCTTTACTTCAAAGTGCAAGGTAACAAAATGTTGATAGTAGTTGTATATGTTGATGATATCATTTTTGGTGGAAATGAAGGCATGTGTAAAAAAATTGTTGTAGAGATGCAGAAAGAATTTGAGATGTCTATGATTGGTGAATTGAATTTCTTCCTTGGTCTACAAGTGAATCAAACTAATAAAGGGATATTCATTTCACAATCTAAGTATGTAAAGGAACAATTGAAGAAGTTTGGGATGGATGATTCCAAACCGGTTTGTACTCCTATGGTAACTACATGTAAACTGAGCAAAGATGATGAATCTGCTAAGACTGATTAGAGAAAATATAGATCTATGATTGGCGGACTTATGTATCTTATTGCTACTAGACTAGATATTATGCATGCAATATGTTTAGTTTCCAGATTCCAAGCAGATCTTAAAGAAGCACATGTTACAACTGTAAAGAGAATATTTAGATATCTTAATAGTACACTAGATTATGGATTATGGTATCCTAAGAGTGATGATTTCACCCTGAGTGCTTATACCAATGTTGGTTGGGTCGGATGTTTAGATGACCAGAAGAATTCTAGTGGTGGTGCTTTATTTCTTGGCGGAAGATTGGTTTCATCGTTGAGTAAAAAGCAAGACTTGATTTCTTTATCCATTGTAGAGACAAAATATATTGCTGCAACATCTTGCTGCACACAGGTTTTGTGGATGAAGCAAACTTTGAAAGACATTGGAGTAATATGTGATGAGCCTATTTCTATTTACTATGACAACACAAGTGCAATAAAAATTTCAAAGAACCCGGTTATGCATTCAAGAACAAAACACATATCTATCAAATATCATTTCCTGAGAGAAAAAGTGTTGGAGAATGAAGTCAGATTGGAGTATGTGACCACAAAGGAACAAATTGCAGACATATTTACTAAAGCTCTTCTGAAGGATACTTTTAAGTATCTTAGGGAGATGTTGGAATTCATTGGCCCTCCAAACTAAGTGCACATGAAGGAGCATCAGTCCAGTGAATTCACAGATTCTTTATTTAGCTGGACTGATAAATGGGTCTAATCTGTAGGGGGAGTAGAAAAGGTTTTCATCGTTGCAGTATGAGTGTGATCATAAGGGGGAGTGATCAGAGTTATTGGTTTTTTCCATTGATGTCAAAGGGGGAGA
Organism: Sequoia sempervirens; assembly: GCA_007258455.2. NCBI lineage: Eukaryota > Viridiplantae > Streptophyta > Pinopsida > Cupressales > Cupressaceae > Sequoia > Sequoia sempervirens. Next base: position 305,090,944 of record VDFB02000017.1, on the reverse strand, counting down.
GAAAGTCATGTGAAAAATAGTTGCAGAGGAAGAGAAGGTGTTCTCTTAGGATATTGTGAAGGATTTTGTCTTTGATGGTTTTTCACATCATGTGTTGCCATCAATGACAAAGGGGGAGATTGTTGCAAGTATGAGCTAGTCTAGTGGTTTTGTCATTAATGTTGTCATTGATGTCAACACAGTTTAGTATGTTGAAGATTGTACATGTATAGCTAAGATGTTGCTGAGATGTTGTGAGTACATGGAGCTATCTTTATGTCATTGCAAATATGCTGTGTTGATGAGTTTCCAAGTGCTTTTGAAAAAAAAATAATAAAGAAGAGAAGTTAGAGTGATGAATGTGTTCAGAATGTGCTCTGTTATGTGCTCCACATTTCTCCTGTGTTGATCCTATGCTTGTGTGGATTTGAATATTTGATAATGGTGATCTTGTGGTGATATATCCTAAGTTTTAGCTTTTGGTGTGATAGTATGTGAAAGTTACGTTCACCGGTGTGTGAATTATTCTAGCAGAGTTGATCTTCTGTGGACTGAGAGAAATGTTTCTACTCCGTAGTCATCCACTGTTTTGTTTCAGATCTTGCAGATCTGGGATATGTCTTGAGATAGTGTTCTCTAGGTTTTGGAAAAGAAGGTTGAAGTTTGGTGATTTGGAAGTCATGTTTCAGTGTTTCAGTAAGGGTTTGCACAGTCCAGATGAACTGGTGAAAGGTGTTCAGTGTTTGAAGCATATTGCATTTGTTGCGGATGTATCTGAAGAAATATGAGATGTATTCTCATGCATATGAAGCATGTTGTGGAGTCTACGTGTCATCTTCTTGTTGGGAAGTGTGTACATCAATGTTCATTTGTGTTTTTATTAGGTTTGGATGACCTGGTGTTTACACTTCATTTGAAGAATAAAATTAAATTGAGGAAGTGTGTGGTTGATCTGAGACATTATTTTTGGTCTTGGTTAAATGTTTTATTGGTCCACTCTTATCCCTTTCCACTGTGGGAATGTTGAGTTTCTGACCTAATTTGAATTTATAAAATGAGGTATTTGTGGCCGACCTTGGAGAATGTTTCTAAGGTTGAGGATGGTATAAAAGCAAGTCGAATTGTGAAGATTTGTATGACAGTGTGATGCAAAGTGACGAAAGTGAGCCACAAATCATAAGAACAAAAGTGTGTGTGTGAGTGAGTTGAGGCAACAATACTTCATTGTGTTGGATTCCTGAAGGTAGTGAGCTAAAGGTTTCTACAATCCTTATTCAAAGCTGCGGATGTGTGTTAATTGTTGTGGTGGATCTTTTGTTCTCTTTTGTATCTATAGGCAGTGAGCCTCCCTGTTGGACAACGAGTCATTTCTATAGGCAGTGAGCCTTTGTATTTGGATAGTGAGTCCTTTCTATAGGCAGTGATCCTTTGTATTTGGACAGTGAGTCCTCTTCTAGGTAGTGAGCCCTTGATAGTGATCCTTTGTATTTAGTTTTATAATCTTTTTATATTGTGAGTTAACCCTCACCGTGTTTTTTCCCTTATTGGGTTTTCCATGTGAAAATCTTGTGTTCATTGTGTTGATTTACTTTTTGTTATTTGTGTTTCATGCTCTTACTTAATAACAAAATAGTGTGGTTGTGGAATTGATAAGTGTTGAAGTCTTAAGTTTGAATTTTGGGACAACTGATTAACTTCCCCCTCTCAGTTGTCCTATGCCTGTTTAACACCCCCGAGGCCCCTAGGATAGGTCTTTTAGGTTAGGTTCTTGGTCAAAACTCGGAAAACAAAAAAACATTCAAATATCTCAAAAAACAAAAAAAATTCACATATATTGAAAAACACAAAAAACATTTGAAAATTGAAAATACAAAAACACTTAGAAAACATTCAAAAGACCTAAACAACCTCAAATAATCAATTTTTTTTGAAAAGACAAAAAAAAACCTCAAAACATTTTTAAAATACCAAAAACATTGAAATATTCTAGAAAAATTCAAAACCACCCATCCCATTTCGCTTTCACCCGTAATAAAATTCATCCATAATAAATCGATCGTTACCTTCAACCTTTGGAAAAACAAATAGAAGGAAAGTATCACAAGTCATAAAGTGAGAACTTAAGTGTCAAAATCTAAAGTCTAAATCATAGGTAAATGCATCAATGAAGTTTATATCAATGGATTATCATTAGCATCATCATCCTAACATCAAACCATCTAATCAACATGTCCTAGGATGTATCCTTGCTGCAATGGACATCAACATTAGAAATCACCTTAGATAAATTAAAACTGACAAGAGATATAGATAACACTGACTATTTGTCTTGGATCTTTTCTTACGATTTATCTTAATGACCCATTATGAGGACCTCTTGATGATGTCTATCAAAATGATTTAGAAAGAAAGGAATTGGGAATTGATCATTATCTTTCGTTTTCTATGCTTGTGGATATTCTTGTAAAATAATATTGGCGCATACTTGATTAGTTGTGTGTAGGAAGGTTGTTTGGAGTACATTGTTGACTATTGCGTATGCTTTGGTCCAATATATTCTAGGCTTCTAACTTGCATTCTAATGAGGTTTCCATATGTCAAGATGTGAACAAGAACTATCCTATCTGTTTGCAGAGTCAAAGTCCATTACACTAGATACAACATCGTCCTGGTTATTAATACCTTGATGAATCATGTCTATGTGTTATATCAAACAATAAGGAACGATGGAAAATCCAAATCCCAAGAGTTGAGTGAATCATCATCATGCGCCCATCCTCATCATGCATTTTTCATCACCATCTCTAATAAAGTCTTGGTGAATCACAGATTTGTTGGATCTTTTAAATCAACCATCAAAATCAATGGTCAAATAATCTTGTTTCTTCGATCTTCTCTCCGCACTAACCTGGTATCATGGCAGTCAACAAAACATCATTAAATGCATCCATTTTGCATCCACATATCATCAGTATGCATAAAACATCAGCATAATCATTGCATATCACATCATACATTCTGCATCATCATTATCATTTGAGTTGTGATGAATAATATAGATTTGTTATTCTAAGCATCTTAAATCGTTGCATCACACATCATTAACATACATCGCATATCATATCATAAGCATACACATCTGCATTATCCACCCATTTATCCATATGCATACATGCTCATCTCATAAAACTGCATAGAAAATACAAAAAGAAATGCATCCATAACATTTGCATATCATATCATATCATCCATACATCCCATAGAATGTCATGAAAAGATACTGAAAATGAATATAACATTGCATCCATCCATATCATTACATCTCATGTATCATCGCATATCACATAAGCATAAGTAAAGTGCATCCATACAATCATAAGCATGAAATAAGATGGACACATCATATCGACTCCATATCTGTATCATATATATATATATATATCAAAAAATGAATGTCATGGTACAATATCTAGATCAATGTATGTATATCGATCAAAAATACAATATCCACGAGGCTATAAAAAAGGAGCCCATGAATGTATATCTATATGAAAGAATCAGGAAACAAGTCAAAAAGTGTCTATACACTCGAGCTAGCCCTAATGGTTGCTCCCCTCTCCAACTTGTCTCTTTGGCCGATCCTTAGCCCTAGGTCATGCATCACTCCTCTGTGAGTAGTCAATCTGTCTGAGTGGCACTGGAACATCCCTGTGATAATGCATCCTGTAATAGGCTACCTCAGTCACTGCCTCTCTGTATAGCCTGACAGATACAGTCCTACCCTATGTAGCTGCTTTCATCACCTCCAATTGTTGGCGATGAACGATCTCCTGATCTCTCTCGACAGTCATGACCTGTACCTACTGCCTCACATGATCTCTCTCTATGGTAATAGCCATAACCTACTATCTGGCCTGATCCTACTTAGCAGTGATCACCAAAATCTACTAGCAAGCCTGATCCCACTCACCCGTAAGAACCTACACCTGCTATTGCAACCACTGAATCTACAAATCTCAAGGATCTGGTGGTGGTGGCTGCACTGGCTACTGCTGAATAGGAGGCTATTGAGGAGGTTGTTGTCCCACTAGTGGAGCCTCGTGGAATTTTCCCATCTTGGCCATCCTGGCCACCCTGTCCCCTACCTCCACCTACCCCCTCCCTCTAGGTCTCCCTCATGGAGGAGTACCCACTGGATTTGTCAACCTACAAGGGAGTGTGAACCATGCATCATAAGTAGACATCATATGCACGTCTGCTTGTCCCTGGTTGTAAGCCCATGGTTGTGCCACCAACTGTCAGAAACCCTTGATCACCTCCAAAGATAGGATAGTAGGTCCCCATGTGGGAACCTCTCAAGCTGATCTCGCAAAGATGGCCTTGTATGCATCGTCAGGCCTATCCTGCTACTCACCAAACTATCATGCCACCGTGTCTGGCAGATATCTCTCTATGATCATGTGCTTCCGACCCTGCATATATCGGGTATGTCTAGCAAAGAAGAGTTGTGTATCATCGTACCATGCTAGCATTTGTAGCTAGAGTCACCATTTGAACACTGTCATATCATCCAGTACCCAATGTCAGTATGGAAGCCCAAGCTTCCATGTATGCTAGAGAGTGATGGTGCCTCTGTACTGCCAAACCATAGGATCATCTGGCTCAACATTAGCCGTCTGCTTGATCGATCGAAGCACTGCAATATGCTTCCAAGCCCAAATATGAAGCAAGGTAACCCCTGTGCCAATAGCTATGTCATCGTAGTAGACAAAGTCGTGCACATCATGATACGAGGCCAACATCACTGGCCCCCATGCAAATAATATCCTCCTATGGAACATCCTGTGCCATGCCAAGCCCCATCCTGGGCTAAATCCTCTACTCCATCAGTTAGGAGAAACCAAGCCAAAGATAATAGCTTCAATGATCAATCTGAATGTGGGAAATCGACCTTTGTACATCTTGAGATCAATTTGTGAAGTGACTAGAATGAGGTCCTCAATCTCCATCACCTCACTGTAGGCATCGTATCCGGTGTTGACGTCATAAATCACACACTCACCATGTATCAGGAAATGTAGAATCCACCATACATCCTCTAAGGTCACTGTCACCTCGCTTGTTGGAAGGTGGAAAGATGAAGTCTCACTATGCCATCTCTCACACAACACCGTCATCATAGCCAAATGTGTCTAGATGACGGGCATGTATGCAATGTACCATAGGCTGATCTCCCCTAGGTGCTCTTGGAACAACTTAGATAAATCACCAAGTCTCTCCAAACTGTGGGCTAGTGCTCATGAGAAATCAAGGATGGAATGACCTCCTACACCCACGAGGCACACAACATCAAAATTAAAAAAAAATTGACTCAGTTTGGAATTTTCATCTCCTAAATGACAATAGCTTTGCTATTTACAATATCATTGCTATTTACAATAGCGTTGCTATATTTCAAATTCCAAATTGTGATGCACGAAGGCATTCAAATTGCAAATCACAAATTGCATCGCTATAAACATATGCATTGCGATTTAAACTTTGGAAACCCTAACCCTAATTTTCAAATTGGGAAGTGTGTCGCTATAAACCTATGCGTCACAATTTAAAATTGACAACCCTAATTCTAAATTGCGAACTATGCCACAATACACATATGTGTCGCCAAAATTCATTTTAGCATCATCGATTCTAATTTTAGCGTCGCTATATAGCGATGCCGCCAAAGTTTAAAATTCAAAAAGTAATAAGTGCATCAAAAAGTCAAATTTCAAATCAAGTTTTGAGTTACATACCGGTGCTCCTAAGCCTGGAAGCCACTGGTACTCTCAAACCCGGTCATAAATATGCCATGGGAGCTCTCGTCGTGCCATTTTGTCCAAGGGTCAAAGCTCAATTTGCAAGAATTCCTTAAGGTGTGAATGCACAAATGAATTGAAAGTGACCCTTCTTGGCCTATTTATGCTAGAAAATTAGGGTTTTTTGCCCTAATTTAACCTTGAAGCTAGGGTTTATCACCATTTTCACCAATTTTTCCAAATGGAGCTTATTTTGCATCGTTTTTGTATTTTTGGCATGTTTCTTGCATCTTGGAGCCTTTCTGGACCCTTGGGGCAACTTTTCTTCTTTATCGAGAAATCAACCCAAAATTCAAAAATTCTGCCTGATTTCTTGAGGGGGCAGGGAATCAACTTTATCCTTTAGTAGTGGGGAATCTAAAAAATCATAAATTTTTATTGTTTGATCTGAGTAGCAGTTTTTAATCCAAAGAGCATCAGTCTTTGAACCAAAGTAGCATGTACCTCGCTTCAAAGAGGGGAAAAATGTAGACACTGAAAAATGTCCTGAATGATATCATGCACTTGAATGAGTTATGCTAACATCATTTTCTCTCAAACCCGTCCTCTTTTTGCTTAATTAATTAAATTAGCCTAGCTATTTAATTAATTGCACCATTTTCGTCTATAACCCGATTCATCAAATTAGGTTAATTCACCCACTTTCACGCTAACATTTCATCTCATTAAATAAAATAAATCAAACTATTTAATTTAAATCCCTAAGTCTTTTCATTTAATTAAATAACCCTAAGTTATTTAATTAAATGTCATTTCACCTTTCCCCATTCATTAAATCATTTAATTTAATGAATATCACTTTATTCTTCTAAATCCCCTAATTGCATGATTAAACCCTTATTTAATTAGAAATTATCTAATTAACCTCTTTCCTCCCACTTGCAAGGGAATATTCTCATGGAATATTCCCTCCCCTTTTGCACAATTTAATTTAGTTTTAATTAACTAAATATCATTTTCCCTCACCAATGAGAATATTCCAAAGAATATTCTTTCTTCTTGAATCATTTAAGAAAATGAACATTCGCACAAAGCTTCATGTGCAAGATAGTTTGAAACCTCTTGTGCAAGTTAACTTTTGACCTCTTGTACAGGTCAAAAGTGTTCTTGTTTGGAAGGAATGAGAACCCTTGATTAAATCTCATCTTGCATTCTCACCCGTTGATAAGAATCCATGATCCATGCCTCCAATTTCCTCCATCTTTGACCGTTGATTAGCTTTTTCAATCTCAACCCTTCATTTCTCATTTGCTTTCCTATAAATAGTTCACTATTTGGAGACAAATGGATCCAACATCTATCTTTCAGAGAAAACTTATGTTGTTGAAATCACTCACACTCATACTTTACTCACATTTAGCATATTTTAGTTCATTTTTAGTTGCATATTAGCTTTAAGATTCTATTAATGGCCTCCATGCATCCATTTAGTTAGTTTGTTTATTAGGGTTTGAATCTTTTAGTTTAAATTCCATTTAGATTAGCTTAGAAATTGCATATCTGAATCATTTAGCATAAAATCATGGTAGATTAGTTTTTACATCATGTTAATTTAGCTTGCATCATGTTTTCACCCACATATCACAACCATTTCATCGATTCTCTTCAATAGAATCAATTGGAACAAGCTCATTGATCACGGGATTGGGAAAGGGTCGTTGTTCCACATCAATACGACACCAATTCCAAAAAGGGATAAGTTTCGAATGGATTAGAGTAGACATTTTAAATTCTTTCACAATTCATAATGCTTTATTTCAATAAATGTTTAGTTTATCTTTCTTTCAAATGATCTTGTTTAAGATTGAGTATTAGTGGCTACGTTATGCTTCGATTCTTCATGGATCAAGTGTAATCGGCCCATACTAATATCCTCTGTTGACAGGTTATCTTGATCATTATAAAACTTGTTCCTATCAAGAGGAACACATGCAATATCAAGTCAACAATTCAAACCAAATAATTCACCATAAACTTAATAAATTGTCACAAATAATATTTTAGAAAGATATTAGAAATTAAAAAGGGAAAATAATAAATAATAAATAAGAGAAAAGGAAATTGGTACATTATGAAACCCTAGATTATAGGAGTTTGAGGGAATTTTATAGGATGTGGGAGAGATTCCAAGAAAATAAGGGAGTTCTAGCACACATGAAGCCTCAATGGAGCAAAATGACCACTCCACATGGAATTCATAAGGGATATATTATCAATTTTTGATGGCATGTAAAGGAGGTAGTTTGTTATGAACATTTTTTCCCCAAAGTGAAAATAAAGTTATGAAAGCATTAAAAGGAGATAGAAAATAAAGGATAATGTGATCCTTTGATAAAAATAGAGATTAATGAAGAATATTTATAAAAACTCTTTTCAAAGGGAGAAATAATTATTATTTATTAAATATCAATTAAAGGAAACCTTTTTGAAAGTGTGTGATGGCTTAGAAACCACCCCTTAAAATATTATATAAAGCATTTTATGTGAGATTGGGAAATGGGCATGGAGATCACTTGAGGAAGAAAAAAGTGGTTGGTGAGATATGGGCATTGGAGAAGGTCACACAGGAGTGTCCAACTCAAGGTACAAGGTATACTTGGGATTGTCTTGGCTAGGGCTTTGTGTGAGTAGGCATGGTGTGAGTAGGTATACCTTTTCATGCAAGTAGGCTTAGACTGTGTTTTTACATAAGCCTCCAATTGTGCCATAGTGAGGGCCAATACCACTAAAATCTTCCTAGGGTGAGAGTGACCTTTCCAAGTGTTATAATTCAGATGAGTATTGAAAACCCTTGATGTTAAAAGATATTAGAAATATTATGATTGTGATGTTAATCTAATTGAAACATATGGATGTGTTATTCAATTATATGCGAATATTTTATTTTAGAATTCCCATAAATTATCACATGTATAGTGCACATTGTTATTTATATCTATTTTGATAACATTACATATTGTAAATGATGTTAACTTTAATATTAACCTATTTAAATCCAATGCAAATACTTAATTAACTTTGGGGGAAAAGTGATATTACATATTTGATTTAAGCTAGGGGGAAGAAAAGAAGTGTATGCAAGCATCTATATTGGATATCGATATTACAACCTCTAGGTCATTATAAGTGGGAGTTGGATGACCCTAAAGTAGTTGATTTGAGCCAAGTCCAAGAAGATTAATAGAAATATTTCAAGTATATTTTAACACGAGTATGTTTGCATTTCATCAAATACAAGTTTTAAACTATTTTTTCTTTTGCTTAAAAAGTAGGTAATAATGTCACAAGGGGTATTAGATATTGTTTCACTCATCCACTCACCCATATACATTTCCTTCTAAGGTAAGTGAGGGTCCTAACACTCTTCCAACCACCTCAATTGGTATTATATTTCATTGTCTATGTTTAAAATATTTGGATTGCTAATTATACATAAATTTATGATATCAAATCTTGGCCATGGTATTATACTTTGATCGTGCTATCATTATTGTGTTCACTTAATTTTGATAATATTATTTGTGAAAGTTGTCACCATGAGCTCTTATTTAGACTAAACTAATGGAAGGATGTGATTCCAATCAGTTTCTTTCCATGTGAATAGTTCATATAAATTGAAACAATTAGAGGACATTTCTTTTGTATATTGTATGGTGTATAAGTATTATACTTGAGATGGATGCCATTTGGTAAGCCATAGACTTGGATACAATGAACTCAACCTTTGATATATGATATACTAGTTCTTATATGTGAAGGACATGTCTACATACTGAACACACCTTATAAAATCCTTGAGGACTATGTTTTGATTTGTTAGTTTTTATATAATATATTTAAAGAGGTGATAGTTAATAATATTATTTATTATAAAAACAAACTAATTATGAATATATGACAATTCAATGTCAAGAATGACACATTTTTATGGTTGAAGTATATGACATATTAGTATCAAACTTTATTGATTCTAATAGTCAAAACATATGATATATTTATGGTAAATGCTATTATTTTCATCAACTTCTCAAGAGAGATAAAGTGAATCTATTAGAAAATGAAACATCACATCCATCTTTAGTAGCCAAGCATGTACTGATCAATGTCAAAATTGTGATATTTAATGAATTTAGCATTCAATATCAAGATTATACTCCATACATGGACCCAAAGATAAGAAATGAAGAAAAATATGCAAACTACTAAGGTATTTCACTACAAGGAGATCAATGATTAGTTTCAATTAAATTCTAGGTTATGCATTGAATACCATGTTGTTTCCTTCAAAAAGGTAGGTTATGGTTTTGAATTCTTAATTAAAGATTAATCTATACTTCTATCCTAAATAAACATAGTCTTAAGTATATTGGCACCTATGTTTGATTAAATATTAGGAAGGAACTATGAGACATGCATAGAAAGGTGTGTGACCAAAAGGTGGCCACAACCACTTTTTTGTCCATCTAGGACATAATGTGAGCGTGTTATAACACCCTCACGTTATGGCCTTGTAGTGACTGAGCCTAGGCCAGTCACTACTGAGCCATAACACACTCACATTTTAACTATGGTAAACAAAAATTCAATGAGGCCAAGCTCATTTCAACTCGACCTCTTATCTCTACAACAATAAAACATAAATGAGAAAAAGTGTGTAATTTTTCTAAATTTGATCAAGCCACCATCAAAATGTTTCCATGAAATCTACAAAGTCAAGGAGGTAGGGTTTTCTAATTTTTAAGTGTAAAAATTGAATAAAATATTAATTTAACAATTATTTTGATTCAATGCTTTTTAATTGTTAGGAATTAAAAATCCACTAATTGATGAAAACCCTAGTTCACCAATTAATGAATACCTTGGTGAAGAACATGAACAACCAAACCCTTAAAAAAATATTCAATCAATTCCTTGAAACAAAACCTAATAGGTGAAACTAAAAACAATAAAAGAGAACTTTAAACATTGATCGATGTTGAAAAATCCAAGTGGAACTAGTTCCCATCAGAAAACCCTCACCACCTTATTGGAATATATTATTCCTCGTATAGATTATGTAAATGGGAAAATTAACATGTATTGAAATAAGAGGGATGAAGGACAATAATTTTATGCCTAGAATTTTTGTACCAACAAGTAAAATAAAATAAAATATTGAATTGCAATTTGTGTGTATTGTTCATTCATTCATGAACTAATGCACCCATAAATGGTAGTTGTAATGCAGGTTCCCTATCTATTGGTGTCAACACAAAGGAATAATAGATGTTTTTTTGGGAGAGGTGGTGAACACTTTTTGACCATCCTTTGTGCAACAATAGTGAGGTCCCATAATATTTGTTTAGTAAAATCTATTGCAAGTTTTTCTTTAATGAGATCCAAAATTATTTTGATATGCATGCATTCTAGGGAAAAGGTGGGGGCATGTTTTTCTTGAGACTAGAAACATAAACCCCTTCATAGGCCAAAAATTGAACATGTCATGGTCCCTTCTATTGTGAAGGAGATGATTGAGGTGGAGACTCTATATTCCATCAACTCCCTCATACATACCTTGTTACAACACACCAAGACTTTAGCATAGGGTGAAAAGGGTGAGACTTCCAGGTCTTGAATATCACCTCACCTTTGTTGAAACTGCGGTCCTATTTTTGACTGTGTCTAAGGACATCGAGATGCACATGGCCATCAACAAGACATATCCATATAGGATGATATGGTGTTCATAGATGAATTGTTGCATAGGACATTTGATATTGACAAACATGTAATTTTGAATAAGGTTAAATGCATTTTACTATAATTTTTTAAATTTAATATTAACTATATTCATCTATGATAATTGAAAATTAATGTAAATTAATTGTAATCAAATTTCAATGTCAAAGTGTTCATCCTATTTTTTTTGGGCCTTCAACTCTTAATTATTTAGCCATATCAAGTCCACATGTATTCAATTAGTAAATAAATAGTAAATATAATATATGTAAGTATTTTATTTATATTGGATGATGAATAGGTGGATGTTGGACCTTCAAGATCAAGACTTGTCGGTGGGAGTGGCCATACAACTTTCACTAAGGTAAGATTGACTATTTTTAATCATTATGTTTGTAAATAATGTTAGGTAGATTTTAGTAAAATAATGTTATTTCATTTTTAGTTGATAACATCAATCCATATTCCTTTTAATATTAATGGCATAATGGAGGTGGGTGTTCTTGCAATAATTTTATCTTCAGTGCAATTGACAAAGGTATGAGTTAGATTACTAAAATTCATATTTTATTTTATATTTTATCCAATGTTTATTAGTGAAAATTTGTATGATATTCATTTGTAGTCTAATTTGCTTATTGATGCTTATCACAGGGGGTCACAACTTTAGATTGTGCACCTATCCCTCAAATGAATGAAGACTGATAACACTTGATTGGGATCAATTTTTAGATGGTAGTAAGTGATTATTACCTTATATGTCATTGTATATTCCATTTTTTCTATATTAATTTGTATAGTTTTTTATTATATTAGGTGGACCTCCAAAAAATTTAGAGAGAAGATCAAGTTAGTGGGTTCAAAAGCAACAATCATCACTTGCCTCTCCATCTACTCGATAGTCAAAAGGTTGCCAACTCTTCCATCCTAGTGGAGAAGAAATATGCATAGATTGCTTTCTTATACATGCTATTTTGTATTAGTAACATGTGACATTGTATGTCTATATGAATTTTTTGTAAGCCTATATGGATTTTTTGTACATATATTATAGTTTTATCAACATATAGCATTTTATGCCTATATGGATTTTTAGTTAATATAAATTTGTTTCATCAATGTTGCTTATATTTTCTATAAATTATTATTAGATGATGTACATTTAATTTATTTTAATTTTGTATGTTTGAAGATGGAGAACTAATCACAAGGAGAATAAATTGAAGATATATCTATATCTATATCATTTACGAGTTTCTAAAAATATTATACTTTCATGTCAATTGATTTTTTACTTCAACTAGATTGACCCATAAAATTAGAATCCTATATTTTTAGGGTGATGGAACTTATTGGTAGAGCATATAATCAAGCCTCATAAACAAAGTTCATCCCTAAAGAAATACAAATATATCTATAACTTTCTAGAGAAACAAATGAAATTATTTTCCTTAAAAGCATAAGTTATGCATGGATCCAAATAGAAATGGCCTTAACATGTGAATCTCAACACATCCTTGAGTCTAAGGGTTTAATCGAGTAACATAGTATAGGTTCAATTGAGAAACACACTACCTCTAGAATCTTACATTTATCAACTTCCAGTTAATGAAATAAAATTCAAGTACTTAGATATCAAGTGTCACTTTTAATTGACCTAGTAATAATATACTAGCTAACTATTACTCATCCAATGCTAGCACCTTTAATTGAGTTGTTACTTGACCATCATGATAAACCTCATTGCACCAAGTGCCACTTTAGAAATGTCACATCCATAGGCTTATCTTTCTAAAAACTGCCCATTGTGTTCATAAAGGGTTGTATTGTAGCCCTATAAAAGACAATTCCCTAGCCCCATCAAGAAACAAGTCAACAAGTCTTCTTTGCTACAGTCAAATAGGGTCACTTTCCCACATAATAAAATGGTTTTAGGGTTATGGTTTATATTTTTTAAGTTTTATGTTTAGGTTTTGAGTATAAGGTTTAGATTTTAGGTTTAAGTTGAGTTTAAGGTTTCAAAAATGATTTTTTAACCAATAGTATTATTCTATTCTATTTCTACAATTCTAGTTCTAAAAAAATGCGGGCAAATCAAACTCAAATCTTAAAGTGGATTTTATGATTAGTTTTCACATATAGTCACTTTACTCATACATGATCAAGATTAGACAAGCTTATTTCATTATAATCCACAAACATTCACTTCCACTAAACCTTTATTAATCTAAGTTATTTGAAATGAACCTTTGAAAAATCCCTTGGTTAAAGTTTCAAAAATAAATATATAAGAGAGCAATTCAAGGTAGTTCAATTCTTGTATAGTAACCCAAACTCTCTTCTAGAATATAAAATATTATCTATATAAGGTTTAAGATAAAATAAATCCCTATTCACATCTATGTAAACAAATTGCATGAGCTCTCCTTTATCACATGATAATACTTATATTTATTGCACAATAGCATGTTTCTTACCTAATTAGCAATGTTTTTAAAATATTGTCTCAAGATTCCTTTTACAAATAAAAAAGCATAAGGATAATAACCATCCCTAAATTATTTATTTATTTATTTCCTCATGAAGGCTTGTGAACTAACACATTCCCTATGAGACATGTATCACATGTTACAACAAGCCAAAGCATCACCATGCATGTGGGATTGATCACCAACATCATTACCATTTTCAAGAAATCCTATGGACTTTGTGTCCAAAGGAAAAGTTTCATCTTGTTTATCTTTTGTGGATGAGAAGCATGTAAGACTAGACAACCCATGGTTCTCATAAGTAGTAATTGCAAGGATATAAGCATTTTGAAGAATTAGTCTCTTAAGAGTATTCCTTGGTGTAATGTAGCCTATAAGGATTGGGAGATGCACATAATTAACCAAGGCCTCAAGTATAATTCACTCACCCATTTCAACATGTTGACACAATTGGTTTAGTCCCATAATATGTGCAAGAAAAAAATATGTGTATTGAAACCTTTAATTTTCTCTCAGATAGCACATTTTATAAGATTTTGGCGTAGTCAAATGGTTTAGAGTTGACCATGTTACAAGTATGAAGCTTTTGTCATTGATGTCAACAAGCTTGTGTTGTCATTGGTGTCAATTGTGTAGTGGTTGAGATAGATTTTTTCTTTGATTAGTTGCATTATGTTGTCATCAGTTAAGTTACTAGTGTTAACCTCTGGTGTTGCTTTGATAAGCTTCTAGTTATGGTTGTGGTAGTGATAAAGACTTTGAGGATATTGAGAAAATTGATAAAAAGAGGAAACATGGTGTTGTAGAGTTGTTTTGGTTTTGGTCCACATTTCTTTTGGGTTGAAGATCTTCTTGTGTGGTTTGGATATGTTGGTTAGAGGTGTTTATAGTTTCTATATCTAGAATTTGGGCTTCTGGATTGATGTGTAAAAGAAGTTATGTTCACCAGTGTGTGAATTGAATTTGTAGTGTTGCTTACAAAGGTGTCTAGGAGAAATGTTTTTTCTCCACATTTCTTCGTAGTTGTGCTTCAGGACTTGCAGTTTTGAAGGTGAGTTTATGGTGTTGATAGGTCACCTCATTCAAGTGGGTTTGAGGTTTTACACCCCGAAAGATGGTTTTTAGATTTACAGTGTTTGATAATGTAGTTTGAGTGTATTGGGCTTGTACATTCTAAAGGTGTGAGTTGGTGCAAAGTATTTGTTAAATCTCAGGTGGTTTGTGGATTATTATAGATTGCCTAGAAGCGTGGTGTGTGGTTCTCAATTCATCCTTAGATTTGAGGAAGCGTGTACTTCAAAGTTTAATGGTGTTTGCATGGGTAACGATTGACCTGGTGTTTACACTACATTCAAAGATGTTTAAGTATTGATGAAGGTGTAGTGTGGCATGTGAGTGTTGATTTGGGTCCCAATTAAGTCTTGTATTGGTCCACTTTCATTCCTATCCATCAATAGAATGCTTAGTGTTGACCTATTTTTGAATTTGTAAAGTGTAATGTGTGTGTAGCTGACTTGAAGATGCTTTTCAAGTTGTGGATGGTATAAATGCAAGGTAAGTTGATGCAATATGGAGTGTGGAATAGAGTTGAGTGTTGTGATGTGAAATTAAGTGTAGAGATACAAAATGTAGTGTGAGCTATAATGGAAGATTGTTGAATGCAGTGAGATGAAGGTATCTTGATCTCTTGAGAGTTGCGAGTGTTGTTGGAGCTATTGTGGTGGATTATCTATTGTATTGAGATCATGTTCTCTGCGTAACATTCTATCTTCTTTCTTCTTTCTATTCTGGTGGTGAGCCTAGGCTGTGAGCCCTTCTGGATAGTGTCCTATTCTAGTAGTGATCCTTTTTGTACCAGTTTTGCAATTACTTATATTGTGAGATAATCCTCACCATTGTTTTTCCCTCCTAGGGTTTTCCACATAAATCTAGTGTTCTCTTCTATATGGTGTTGTTTCAATTTCTATTATTTGCATTTCATGTTTAAACATTATAACAGATTAAGGGTTTAGTGAATGCATGTGGATCTGATTACTATTGGGGGTTTTGATGATTTAATTGGATACAACTAATTCACGCCCCTCTTAGTTCTCTTGTTTATTCAATAATTGGTATCATAGCAAGGCTCCTTAGATAAGATCTTGACCGCTTGAGGTAGATCTAGGATGGAAAACAAGAAGGAGATCCCTATGTTTGATGACATAGACTATGCATTCTAGAAGGTTAAAATGGAAGGCTATCTGGTTTACCTTGGATCTGATGTTGCACAAGAAGTGAAGACTGCATATACCATACCTGCAAATGGACCAAGCACAAGTGATGAAATCAAGGCCTATGAAAAAATAGTAAAGCAAGGTTTGTCCTTTTGAATAGTCTTGCAAATTATGAATTAGTGAAAGTGATGGATTTGAAAATTGCTAAAGAAGTTTGGGATAAGCCATAAAGTATTTATGAAGGAGATGATAAGGTTAAACAAGCTAAGATGCAGAATCTAAAGACACAATTTGAGAACTTGTGAATTTCTAAAGATGAAACAATTACAAGTTACATGCAAAGGGTTGATGAACTTGTCAGTCCAATGAGAGGTCTTGGTGCAAAAGTAAAAGAACCAAAAGTGGTAAAGAAAATTCTCAAAACTCTTCCTGATTCTTATGGTGAAAAGTTTTTTGCTATCATAGGAAGTTGAAAATTTTAATACTTACACTAGAGATCAGTTGTATGGCACACTAACTACATTTGAAATGAGAAAAAATGGTTTGAATAAAGGTGCAAAAGTAGAGACTATTTTCAAGGCTGGAAAATAAAAAAAAGTTGAAGATTCAGATGGAGATGATCTTGATGATGTAGAAGCTAACTTTGTAAGAAGGATGAAAAAGGGCATCGGTAAGTACAAAGGTAAATTACCTTTCAAAATGTTTCAGTTGTGGATAAATAGGTCACTATGCTTCAAGATGTCCAAACAGAGTTGTGAACAATAAGAAAAAGGAAAAAAAAGGACAGATGATCAAGGAAATCTATTATGTTAGAGAAGATGCTGGTATTTTGTTGATGAATTTGATTATGGAGATGTCGATGATAATGAATGTTTGTTCTTGGCTTTAAAAGATGAATTTGTTTCTACTAACTCTAAAATTCATGTGAAAGAAAGTGCTCTAGAGAAAAAGGATAAGATTGGATGTACTTTGGTATCTTATTTTCATGTTAGATAGGATAAGAAATATTGGGTTATTGATAGTGGTTGCTCAAATCATATGACCAGAGACAAGAGTGAGCTTGTTAAACCTGAAAAATATGATGGAGGACTTGTTAAATTTGGAGATGATTCAGGTGCTAAGATTTGTGGAATAGGTTCAATCAATTTTGATGGAAAGCATAATATTAAAGATGTTTACTATGTTAAAGGTTTAAGGCATAACCTCTTGAGTGTTGGAAAAAAATGCAGCAAAGGGTACAATCTTATGCTTCAGGATGATGGATGTGAGATCAGAAAAGGGTCTGAAACTGTGATTGCTACTAGAAAAAGGATAGATGAGAATATCTATCAACTCAAGGGTGTTGATGGTCACTGTTTAATGACTTAGATTAATGATATTTGGTTATGACACTTGAGGATGTGTCACATTGATTTTGATAACTTGGTTAGAATCAATTCAGTTCAAGGAGTGAGAGATCTTCCAAAGATTACAAAGCCTATCAATGTTGTTTGCAAAGATTATCAATTTGGAAAATAAACTAGTTTCAAGGGAAAAGAACAATCTTCTATCAAATTTTTGGAATTGGTGCATACAAAACTTTGTGGTCCTAAAAGAGTGAGAAGTCTTCAACGTGATAGGTATTTCATGCTTTTGATTGATGATTATTCTAGAATGACATGGGTTACTTTTCTTAGAGATAAATTTGAAGCCCTAGATAGATTCAAAGCATTTAAAGTTATGGTTGAAAATGAAATGGATTTGAAGATCAAATTTTTGAGGTTTGACAGAGGTGGAGAGTTCACCTCCAATGAATTTAACATGTTTTATGAGAATCATGGCATAAAAAAACACTTTTTTCCCCTAGGACTCCTCAATAAAATGGAGTGGTTGAAAGGAAAAATAGGACTATTCAAGAAGCTGCAAGGACTATGATAAAAGAAGCTAACCTACTAGAAGTCTACTGGAGAGAAGAAATTCATACTACTATTTACATACTTAACAGAGTTCAAGAAAAAGATAACAACACAAAGACTCCCTATGAGTTGTGGTATGGAAGGATCCCTACTGTCAAGTACTTCAGAGTGTTTGGAAGAAAATGATATATTAGAAGAGATGATGAAAACTTAGGAAAGTTTGATGCAAGGTTTGATGAGGGTATTTTACTTGGATATTCTACTAAAAGCAAAGCTTACAAATGTTACAACAAAATGCTAAGAAGGATTGTTGAAAGTGTAAGTGTCAAGGTTGATGAAGAATTAAGGAATTCAGTGGTGATTGATGGATATGCATCAAATGAACCTAATTGCGGAGGAG
The DNA here is from genome assembly GCA_007258455.2 of Sequoia sempervirens. Lineage (NCBI taxonomy): Eukaryota > Viridiplantae > Streptophyta > Pinopsida > Cupressales > Cupressaceae > Sequoia > Sequoia sempervirens. Next base: position 305,072,392 of record VDFB02000017.1, on the reverse strand, counting down.
AAGAATTAAAATATAAGGAAAAGGAAGTATATAATGAAGAGGAAGAAGCTCCAAAAAAGACCTCTAAGACCCCTAAGTATGTGTAGAGAAATCATTCTGAAGAACAAATCATTAGAGACAAAAACAAAGGTGTGTTGAAAAGAAGAAGAGCTACTGAAGCAGAGGTAAATCTGATGCAGAGTAGGGTGGAGGTTCTCTAACCAATCACAATTCAACAACCTTTTCAATTTGGGAACCCTAACTTGGTGTTTTGTTCACAATTCCTCAAATTGCCTTGTAGCACTCCAAATAGTGATTTATGACCATAACTCTCCAAGAAGGCTTCAAACCCACAAATGGATTACCATTTTTCATACCCTTTATGCCCTTATGCAACATATAAAATTTGAGGATAGACTTGTTTTGTAACAACACCCTCTAAAATTGATTGCTATGTTGGAAAGTGGCCTAATTACCCTTGTTTTTCATAGCAAATTCAACCTAAATACTCTCCCAACCACAAAATTCCATTACAAGGATTTAACAAGGTCACATGGGGTCTAAAACTATAACTTTTCTCTACTAGAAAATTTACAAATTTATCTAACATCAAAATCCTACTTCTAACCTCTACTTTTAAGCCTAATACATAGAGATATTAGGCTAGGGATCGCTCACAATTTTCCCTACCTTCATTCCCTGCATCTAAAAACCTAACCAACATGAAAAAAAACTTAACTACTCCCATTCCACTGATTTGCAGAAATTTCCATCGGTGGAATGGTGCCCTACTCCATATTTTTGTTCTCAAACCCTCAAACCTAGGGTTTTTTGGTTAATTCCAGATATTTGCTACTAATTCACTCAAATTGCTACTAATTCGCTCAAATCACAATGAAAATCAATGCAACCAAAACCAAAATATGGTTAATTCATGCCTCCAACAATTCCAAAGTAGATTATGTCATTTGCAACCAATATAGAGCCATACAACTTGTTGTAGTAGCAAAATTCAATGAAAACACACAGGAAATGAAGTTATTCTTATTGCTTGAGCACCAACAATGTCTTCAAAAACTTTCCTTGAGTTGTTCAAGGAATATTTAAACATCCACAATCAAAACCCAATGGTTCACAACTACCTTTTGAATATGTGACCGTTCGACTTCCAATACAAGCCAAAATTGCAAAGTTGCATTGCAACTTTTACAACAATTACAAAAACTTGACAACTTTTACTAAAACTGATCCCATGAGACTAAAAAAATTATCCATGGTCTAGATAGACCTTATTACATCAAAAATTACTCAACACACCAAAAATCCTAGCATTAGACCAAATTTGCAACATTTGACTAGGTGCCCCTGCACCATACACCTGGGGAGAATAGAATCTCAAGTTCCACTTGAGATCAACTTTTGAACTGTTGTGCCATTCCTTTTGATGTCTTCTTCTGTCATCCATGTTGCTTCTTCATTAGGGAGACCTTTCCATTTCACTAGGTATTCATTACACACCTTATGCCTGATTCTTTTTGCTTCCTTTGTATCCAAAATGCTCTCAAGCTTCAATGACTGACTTGGTGGTAATTCCTTGACCCAATCTTCATCTGGAACTCTTGATGTACCTACTTTTTCACCTACAATCATAGATACTTTAAAAGGATAAAGGTTAGAAACATTGAAAATTGGAGAGATAGCCACTCCAGGAGAGAGTTCTATCTCATAGGCATTTGCACCAAATTTGTGGACCACCCTACATGACCCAATATTCTTCATCTACAATTTTGTATATTTCCCCTTTGGTAGCCTTTCTTTCCTCAAATGAGCCAACACAAAATCTCCCACTTTGAATGAACCTCTCTTCTCTTCAAGTTTGCATGTTGCTTGTATTTTTCCACACTCTTTTGAAGGTTCTCTTTCACTTGCTAATGTATATCCTTCATTGCTACTGCAAACTCTTCTTCTTTAGAACTCCTCTCCATACCACTCAAATCTACGAGTTTAAAGACTCCCCTAGGCTTCAATCCATAGACAATTTCAAATGGGCTCTTTCCAACACTTCTATTGAAAGAGTCACTATATGCAAACTCAACTTGGGGAAGAATGAGATCCCATTGTTGTGAATGCTCTTTTGTTAAACATCTGAGAAGATTCCCAAGGCTCTTATTGACAACTTCGGTTTTCCCATCTGTTTGTGGATGATTGGCAGAGCTAAATGTCAAGTTTGTTCCCAATTTTTTCCAAAGGGTTCTCCAAAAGTGTTCCACAAACTTACTATCCCTGTCAAAAACAATTATCAATGGTAAGGCATGAATCCTAACCACCTCCTTGAAAAAAAACCCTGCAATGTATGAGGCATCACTTGTGCATTTACATGGTATAGAATGTGCCATTTTGCTAAATCTGTCAACAACAACAAATAAAATATCAAACCCTCTATGAGTTTTGGGTAAACCTAACACAAAATCCATGCTGATGGATTCCCATGGCCTATTTGGAATTGGAAAAGGCTGGTAAAGACCTGCATTTGTACTTTAACCCTTGGCTTTTTGAAAAAAAACATAATTTTCAACAAGCTTTCTGATTTCTTTGTATTTTAGGCCAATAGTAATACCTTCTTATCTTCTCCAAGGTTTTTTCCACACCAAAATGACCCCCTAAACTACCACAATGCTTCTCTTTAATTAGCTTAGTCCTCATAGACCATTTAGGAATACATAACTGATCACCCTTAAACAATAAGCCATCTTGTATCAAGAAATTAGAATATTCTTCATGGAAAGTGCCATTGAACTAATTAAAAACAGCATAAACATCCTTGAAATCATCATCTCCTTCATACATACCTTTCAAAGCACCAATACCTACACTTTGGAGTTGAATTTCTTGCACCAACATTTGTCTTCTACTCAAAGCATCTGCCACCTTGTTTGACTGCCCCTTTTTGTGTTTTATGGTGAAAGTGTAGCTTTGTAGGTACTCCACCCACTTCACATGTCTGTGGCTAAGTTTGTCTTGGTTGTTCAAGAAACTAAAAGCATGATTTTCAGTAAAAACAATAAACTCTTTAGGAAGGAGATAGTGTCTCCAATTTTTCAATGATTGAACCATGGCATACAATTCCAAGTCATACGAAGAGTACTTCTTGTTTACTTCATTAAGGTTTTCATTGAAAAATGCTATAGGTCTGCCCTCTTGGCTCAAAACTACCCTAATTGCATAGCCACTTGCATCACATTCAATTGTGAACACCATATTAAAATTAGGCAATGCTAAGATGGGTTGCTGTGCTATCTTTTGTTTCAGAATTTGAAAGTTTTTTTCTGCCTCATCAGACCATATAACCTTTTCATTTTATCCCCTTTGATTGTATCAATAATTGGAGAGCAAATATGACTGAAGTTTCTCACAATTTTTTTGTAAAAACTAGCTAGGCCGTGGAAACTTCTTACCTCATTGACTAAAGTTGGAGTAGGCCAGTTCAAAATTGCTTCTACCTTGCTGGGGTCCATCTTCAAAGTGCCCTTTGAAATCACAAAATCAAGGTAGACCAACTCCTCCTTCATGAATTCACACTTTTTCAAATTGATCATCAATTTTTCTTCATTCAACCTCTTCAACACCATGTCCAAATGCTACAAGTGTTCCTCTTTAGTCTTACTAAACACAAGAATATCATCCAAGTATACAACTACAAACTTTCCTATGAAGGGTTTCAAAACTTCATTCATTAGTCTCATAAAAGTGCTTGGTGCATTTGAAAGCCCAAATGGCATTACCATCCATTCATACAACCCCTCATTAGTTTTGAAGTCAGTTTTCCAGTCATCCCCTTCTCTTATTCTAATTTGGCGGTAGCCACTTTTGAGGTCAATCTTTAAAAAATAGCAAGCCCCTCCTAAACAATCCATAAAATCCTCCATTCTTGGTATGTGAAGCCTATAACTTATAGTTATCTTGTTAATTTCCCTTGAATCGATGCACATTCTCCATTTCTTTTTGTTTGAGATTTTGAAGCTTTCTAAAGGTCTGAATTGCATAGTCACCGAGCAGAAATTGTTGCTTGAATTTAGACACCATCCTATCCCATGAATTGATTTTTTATTTTCCCTTCTTCACTCTCTCTTCCTGCACATAATTCCACCAAGTTAGGGCAAGGTCTTTCAACTTTGTTTTAGAAAATTTCACCTTTTTCTCATTTTCTACCTCCTTGTATTCAAAATAATTGTCTAGTGCATCAACCCAATCTAATAGTTCTTCACTATCCATCTTCCCACCATACATGGGAAATTCCATTTTCACTTTAGGAGTATCTTCCTTGGCAGCCTTCAACATCTTAACCATCCTCATCTCTTCAAGACCCAACTCTTGCTCATGGGATCCTCCTTGAGGGTTTTCATTCTCACCCTCTTCCTCTTCCTCTCGGTCACTCTCATCTACAACGACCTTACCTCTTCTTTGGTTTGTTTCAAGTGTTGCAAGTCTGGATAAAAGAGGTTCCTGAGACTCCTTCATCAATCTTATTTTCCTAGTAATGACTGCACTTCCCTTTGGAGGCATCTTGTCCCCTTCAAATTGTAACTTTTTCTCAAATGAACAAAACCTATGCTCTGATACAAATTTTATGCAGCGCAGGGTGGAGGTTCTCTAACCAATCACAATTCAACAACCTTTTCAATTTGGGAACCCTAACTTGGTGTTTTGTTCACAATTTCTCAAATTACCTTGGAGCACTCCAAATAGTGATTTTTGACCATAACTCTCCAAGAAGATTTCAAACCCACAAATGGATTACCATTTCTAATACCCTTTACGCCCTTATGTAACATATAAAATTTGAGGATAGGCTTGTTTTGTAACAACACCCTTTAAAATTGACTGCTACGTTGGAAAGTGGCCTAATTAGCCCTGTTTTTCATAACTTCAACCTAAATACTCTCCCAACCACAAACTTCCATACAAATATTTAACTAGGTCACATGGGGTATAAAACTATAAATTTTCTCCACTAGAACATTTACAAATTCATCTAACATCAAAATCCTACTTCTAACCTCTACTTCTAAGCCTAATACATAGAGATATTAAGCTAGGGCTCGCTCAAACTTTTCCCTACCTCCATTCCCTGCATCTACAAACTTAAAAAACATGAAAAAAAACTTAACTACTCCCTTTCGATCAATTTGTAGAAATTTCCACTGGTGGAAGGGTGCCCTACTCCATATTTTTGTTCTCAAACCCTCAAACTTAGGGTTTTCTGGCTGATTCCAGAGATTTGCTTCTAACTTGCTCAAATCACAATGAAAATCAATGCAACCAAAAAAAAAGATGGTTAATTCATGCCTCCAACAATTCCAAAGCAGATTATGTCATTTGTAACTAGTACAGAGCCGTACAACTTGTTGTAGCAACAAAATTCAATGAAAACACACAAAAAATGAAGTTATTCTTATTGCTTGAGCACCAACAATGTTTTCATAATCTTTCCTCGAGGTATTCAAGGAATATTTAAACATCCAAAATCAAAACCCAATGGTTCACAACTACCTTCTGAATATGTGATCGTTCAACTTCCAATACAAGCCAAAATTGCAAAGTTGTATTGCAACTTTTGCAACAATTACAAAAACTTGACAACTTTTACTAAAATTGACCCCATGAGACTAAAAACATTATACATGGTCTAAATAGACCTTATTACATCAAAAATGACTCAACACACTAAAAAACCTAACATTAGACCAAATTTGCAACATTTGACTAGGTGCCCCTGCACCAAAATCTATGTTTAATTTCTAAAGTTGAACCTAAAATAGTGAGTGATGCATGCAAAGATGAATATTGGATGAAGGCAATGGAAGAAGAACTTATGCAGATTGAGAAGAATCGGACTTGGGAACTTGTTCCTCGACCTAAAAAAAAGAACATAATTGGTACTAAGTGGGTATTCAAAAACAAGCTGAATGAGAATGGAGAAGTGGTAAGAAACAAGGAAAGGCTTGTGTGTAAGGGTTACTCACAAGTTTACGAAATAGACTTTGAGGATACATTTTCTTTGGTGGCTAGAATGGAAGCAATCAAGATGTTTCTAGAATTTGCAACACACAAGGACTTTAAATTTTATTAGATGGATGTGAAGTCTACTTTCTTGAATGGAGAATTGGAAGAAGTTTCTATGAAACAACCAGAAGGATTTCAGTTATCAAACAAACCTAATATGGTTTGCAGATTGAAGAAGGCATTGTATGGATTAAAGCAAGATCCTAGAGCTTGGTATATAAGGCTAGAAAAGTATTTGGTATATCAATGATTCAATAAAGGCACCACAAATATTAACCTTTACTTTAAGGTTGAGAAAGATGAAATATTGATAGTGGTTGTGTATGTTGATGACATAAATTTTGGAGGCAATGAAGCTATGTGCAAGAAATTTGCAGAAGAGATGTAGAAAAAGTTTGAAATGTCTATGTTTGGGGAGATGAATTTCTTCCTTGGGGTACAAATCAATCAAACATATAGAGGCATATTTGAATTTCACAATCAAAGTATGTTAAAGAAATGTTGAATAAGTTTGGAATGGAAGACTGCAAACCGGTATGTACTCCTATGGTTACTAGTTGCAAACTAAGGATGATGAATCCCCTAAGGTTGATCAGAGTAAGTATAGATCTATGATTGGTGGACTATTATACCTAACTACTACTAGATTGAATATCATGCATGTAGTTTGTCTTGTGGCTAGATTTCAAGAAGATCCTAAAGACACATGTTGCAACAGTGAAGAGGATATTCAGATATTTGAAGGGAACTCTAGATTATGGCTTGTGGTATCCTAAGGATACTGATTTCACATTGAGTTCTTACACAAATGCAAATTGGGCTGGTTGTGTGGATGATAGGAAAAGTACAAGTGATGGTGCATTCTTTCTTGGATGTAGATTAGTATCATGGCTAAGTAAGAAACAAGAATCAATTTTGTTATCTACTATAGACGTTGAGTACATTGCAGAAACATCTTGCTGCACAAAAGTGTTGTGGATGAGGAAAACATTGAAAGATATTAGAGTGGTGTATGATGAGCCTATTTCTATCTTTTGTGATAATACAAGTGCAATCAATATTTAAAAAAACCCAATGATGCATTCAAGGAAAAAGCATATTTCAATCATATATCACTTTCTAAGAGAGAAGGTTATGGATAATGAAGTGAAGCTTGAATATGTACCTACAAAGGATTAGATTGTTGATATATTTACTAAGGCTCTTCCCAGGGATACTTTTGAGTATCTCTAGGAGAAGTTGGGGGTTATTGCCCCTCATTATTTGAACTAGATGTATATGGAGATGCATCATTCCAGTGGATCTATGGATTCATTATTTTTTTAGACTGATGCTGGTTGTTACCTCTCAGGGGGAGTAGGTAGTGACATTGTTATAGTATGGAGTGAGTTTTGTCATTTTGCATAGGTTGCTAATTTGGTTGGTGTATACTCTTAAGGGGGAGTATTTGAAGTAGTAGCAAGTATCTTGGTTATATGTCAAAGGGTGAGAACAATGCAAAAAAAATTAGCCTTTTCCATTGATATCAAAGGGGGAGAGAGAGTCATGTGAAAAATTATATCTATATAGGGGGAGAGTGAAGCATGTGAAGAAGAAAAAGTTGAAAGGGGGAGAGATAATCATGAAAAAAGTCTCTATAAAGGGAGAGAAAATATTGTAAGGATGAGAGTGTGTATGAATGTTGTGTAGGTTGTCTAATCTAAAAAAGGAGAGTGTGTATGTTGTATTTAATGGTTTTTTACATCTTGTGTTTCCATCAATGAAAAAGGGGGAGATTGTTGTTGTGATAGGTCGAATGTGAGCGTTAGAAAACAAGCAGCAAATAAAAGAGTGCAAATAAACACCAAAACCAACCTACACCTCAAGATTGGCCTAAGTTGGAAACAACACAAGATGAAAGCAACAAAATGGAACTCTATACCTTGCGTCGAATCGATCCTTTGGTTGGCCCTTCGATCTTTGATGTGTATGCTCCTTGGATGGCAGGATATGCAAACTAGATGAGAATGCGAGGATGGATGGAAATGGATGAAAACATGAAAATGGCTAAGTGTAGATTGAGAAACAAAACTCCAAGAGTTTGGCTAGCAAAATGATCTCCTCCAAAATGAGAGAAAAGAGGGGGTATTTATAAGAATTTTGAGAATTCCTAGAAGAGATGGATGGCCAAGATTGAACCACCAATGATTAAGATGTAGGGCTAAGGTGAGTTGAGAACTCACAAGCCCTCACATCTTGACATGTGGCATGTGATATAGCCCTAAAAGGTGAAGTGGACATGAGGTGGAAGGATAGGACATGACATGGAGGGGGTACAAAGTACCTTGGGATTGGACAAGATCTCCTCATAAAGGAGGTCCTTGTCCCCATGTGGTGAGAGGACATGTGAGGAATTAAAAATTCCTCAAATATCCTTATGGGGAGAGGGGAAAGAATTTTAAATTCCAAAGGGTGCATTGGGGATTAAATGTGAATTAAAAATTCACATAGGGAAGTGGAGTGCCTTGTCCAAAAGGGGAAGGCCTTTAATAAGGTTGACCAAGGACACATGTCATAAAGGACATGGGGAAGAGAAAAGGAATTTAATATTCCTTGAAAGATGAGAGTGGAATTAAAAATTCCACAAAGGACTTTGGGAAGACAAAAGGAATTAAAAATTCCTTGGGGGATGGGAAGAGTTGACTAAAGGGGGTGATTAGACAAGTTGATGAGGGGTTAGAGGAAGGTTAGGTGGCTAAGAGAGATTAGAGGCCAACTTGCAAAAGTTGGAGGATGTGACACATCCTAATCAAGGATTAGGCATGTGCACACCTTAATGATGAGATTAGAAGATGGATTAGGATAAGATAAAAATGATGGAGGATGTGACATGAAGGGAATTAAATAAATGGAATATTTATTTAATTCAATTGATGGAAGGAGGATTAAAGAGATAAGGTATTATTGATTAAATACCTTAGGGATTTAGAATTAAAAATATTAATTAAATAATAGTAGTATTACTTAATTAACGAAAATAAGACGGAAGGGGATGAATTTGGATAAATTAAGTGTCCAAATTTAGATGTCTACATTTTTCCCCTCTTTGAGATGGTGTTACGAAGTAGCATCATTTCAAAGAATATTAAAACATAGAACCTAGAAGAAGATGGTTAGATTGGAAAAGATGCCCCAGTCATTCAAAGAAGTGACTAGGAAGGAAGATGATGGGGGGAAAGATGAAAGTTAGGGATGAAGGATGCCCCCTCGAGAGGACATGCGGGTTCAAGAGAACACGGGTGGGCTCTCGAAATGGATGAGATGATGCAAGGGGAGTTGAAGAAGATGATGCAATGTGATGGAAGTTTGGGAGGGGAGTGTGATGAAGGATGAAATGCAATCTAAATGCAATTTGCCATCGTCAGATCACTGATTTTTGCTATAGCATAAGACACAAGATGCCAAGGTATGAAGAACCAAGGCGGGTTAGTGTCTAATGCATAAAACAAACATAACAAACAAGAAGGCTATCCCAACACCCCAAAGTCATGGTGACCTTGGTCGGGCCAGGTATTGGGATAACCACAAGCACACAAGGATGCCCCATCCTAACACAAGACCTCAGGGATCTTGGTGGGTACTATGTGGGACAACCGAGAAGACAGAAAAGATCAAGATACACCTCTATGTTGACGAGTCAAAGCACACCATGATATGATGGATCAAGGCGACAATGACAAGTGATGATAGGGAGCTCAAATGATAAACAAAATCCAAAAGCATTAAAAGATCATAGTTAATTTCAAATGTCCTTTGCCATAGGATCAATCAAGGGGATGGATGGGATTGATGAGGTCTGTTAGGAATGATGCATCCTATTGAGACCGATGATGGATACTAAATTAAAAGATTGATATGACGCAAGATATTCAGAACTGATTGGATATGATGATACAAGTGGATCTTGTTTGTTAAGAACTAGCTAGATGAGGGCATAGCTTGACGACACGACACACGAGAGACATGACACAAGAGACATGACACAAGATAGGAGACTAACACATCCTAGCGACCTAGGGGCTCGGGGGCCGATCAAAGATTAGCCTTTCCTACGTGGAAGCGCAGAGCCCTCGTAGTTCGATAAAAGGCTGACGACAGACCATGATGGAGATTTTGATGGATGACCAAGATAGGATGGAGAACAGGAGAAAAGTGAAAAATATAGATCGATGATGGATGGAACCCCAGGGGCGGATCAAATGATCGACCTTGCCTACGTGAAAGCGCAGGGGCAACGTAGTTCGACAAAGGTCAAAGACAAGTGATGGATGAAAGATGATGAGACAACCCCAGATAAGGGGATAAGATGATTGGACTGACACGATGGGACAAGATAGACTTATTGGATCGGATTGGAGGATAGTGACTAGACAAAGCTCAGGGAGGGGATAGGTATCGAGAGATGAATTAGGAGGATGATAGGATGGATAGATGACTGATTCTTGGAACAAGAAGGTGAAGGTTTGGAATAGATGGAAGATTACTCAGAATGAGTAATTGATTGATCAAGATTATTGGATGAGAGTTTGAAATGAGAGAAGGAGGTTTGATGAATGTTGGAGATGACAAGAGGCTTGAGGAATTTTTGAGATGATAGATGAAGGCTCGAAATAGATGAATGGTTACACGAAATGAGTGAACAGATTTCAGTTAAGCTCGGATTGGGATTAGATGAAAGCTCATATCCGGGTTGGAGTGAAGATGAGAATGAGTGGAGGATGTGATGGGATTGATTCTACACCCAGTTTTGGAGTTGAAGGGATGTAAGGTGTTGACAATCAGATGTTTCCAAATTTGGCAATTTTCAAAAATTGTCAGATTTTGCCGTTTTAGGAAACCTCATGGAGATACCTTTGGGAGGCCAATTTTTTTTCAAGAAATACCCATTATTGAGATAGGATGAATTTCCAACTAACATCCCAGATGTGAGATATGCATTTTGAGTGATGAGTGAACAATTTGTCAAAATGCTGGAAAAAAACACCAAATTGGGATTTTGAGGGCCAAGATGAAAGTTTGAGGCCCTAAAAATGTGGCAAAACAGGTTCCAACAACTTTCAAAGAAACCAGTTGGGAATCCACTTGTTATCTCCTAACGCAACCACCTATCAAATTTCAGCTCAAACAGACACCCGAGTCAAAAATTATGGCCTCCAGAAGTTTTGGTGTAAAAATCAAAACCCTCGAAAATATGGTTTGTTGATAAATTTTGAAAATTTCAACACGGGTTTTGATGGCGGGGGGAAATTAGAAAATGGGTCCGAGGCGGATTGTGAATTTTTTTGTATTTTCGCGCCAGGGGGGGGACATTGGGCGGCTGCCACGTGGACGGGTCCGCCGCCGCGGGGGCGGACGGGTCCGCCACCGCAGGTGGACAGGTCCACCGCGGGCGGACGGGTCCGCTGCCGCGGGCGGACGGGTCCATTGCCGCAGGGGTGGACGGGTCCGCCGACCGGGTGGGACCGCCGAGGGTGAAGGATGAAGGATGAAAAGAGGGGATTGGCTAGGTAGATGGATAGATGTTAGGATGGATGGAGAATGATAAGGAGGTGGGTTTGGATGCATAAGAAGATGAGGACGGGAAGACACAAGGGATTGGTAGGAAGACAAAGATGGGGATATGAAAGGGAGTGTTTTGATGGATGGATAGGAGGATGAGGATGGGGATGGGGAGAAACCTATAACCAGAGGCCAATGACAAGGGATGATGAAATGGGATGGAGATAGAGAGAAATGAAGTAGGGAGATAGGGATGGGGGATGAAAGGGATGGGGGATAGAGGTAGGGATGGATAGGAAGATAAGGATGGGGAGATGGCAAGGATGTGAGTGGACAGGATGAATGATGTTTCCAAGGACTATAGTGCAAAGGAAGATAGATGCCCCCACTCTAGATATGTCATGTGCGGGGAGGAATGAAGGATGGAAGACAAGTGGATGGGAAGATAAAAGAGTGAGATGGATGAAGATATGATGCATGGATAAGTAAGGGAGATGGAAGGTAGCATGACAGGTGGATCAGGAAGGTAGACGAGTGCGAATGACAGTTGGGATAGTGTACGGATGATGGGAATGTATGCCAAGAGGCGTCCAAAGCATGTTTATATGTTTGCCCCATTCTTATCAAGATCACAAGGAGGATGGAAGGATTGGGATAAATGAGATATACCAAGAAGGATGTGTAAGATAGGGAGGATGGAGGGGATGAATGAAAAGGATGTATAGCAAGAAGATGGGTGCATAGCTGAAAGCGTAGCAGGAAGCATAGCGGATGGAGGGAATGCATGTCAAGAAGCTGCCCCCAAGTGCAGATGGGGATTTATGCATGATGCCTGTTTGCCAGGTTTTCATCATGGTACTTATCCAAGGCGCTTGGTTGCCAAGTTTTCACCATTGGACGAATTATTTCTCTTTACTATTTTATTTTTTGATTTTTGATTTTTTTTTTTTTGACTTTTTTGATTTTTTGATTCTTTTGACTTTTTTGGATTTTTGGACTTTTTGCAGAGCATGCAGAAGGAGATGGATAAGGATAGGGAGGCGAATAAGTGGATTTAGAAGACATGCGATAAGGATATGGATGAAGGACTCAAGCATCCAGGTCTATATCAGGTATTAAGAGCTCATGTTCGAACTGACTGTTGGATGTTGATACAACCTTAAGAGGATAAATGGATTATGTAAGAGGATGAATTAGAGGGATTTGATGGGGGAGATACATGGGATAATGGGTGGGATGTTGGAAAGTGTATGGATAGAATGATGGGGTGGATACGTGATGGGGAGATGAGTTCAGGACCAACATTGGCACATGTGGTGATGGATGTGAAAAGATAAGGGGACTAATGGATGGAGAATGTGGGGATAATGGAGGAGATGGAATAGTGAATTTCGGGACATAGAGACCCAAAATAGACTTAGGAGATGAAAGGTGGGTATGGCTAGCTTTTGGATTAGCAACTTTGGATGTTCTTACAGATTTTTCATTTGATGGCATTGCATCTTTTTTCTTTGGGATCCACATGGTTTTGATTTTTGCTTTAGTGGGCCTTTGTGGCTGATGGGTTTGATTTGGATTGTGGATTTGATTTTTCATTTCTTCAACATGTCGTATAGAGGGGACATGGGGAGCTTTAGATTCATGTGGATGTTTGGATTTATGCATTTTTATGTTAGCATCCAAAGTGCTATTATTAGCAATGGGATGGGTGTGAGGGGATGGACGATGTGGAGCAATGGAGGTAGGAGTATGGGGATTACGTGTAGATGGGGGATGTTTAGGTATGTGCCTTTGTTGATCCTGATTATGGATATGCGAGAGGGATGTTTATGATGGATGACATGTATAGGCGTGGATGGGTGAAAGTATGAGATGGAGGAGGTGATCTTGGGATATACGGGCCCAAGATGGATAGAGTAGATGAAGGATGGGAGATGGTGGATGGAGGGATGTAAGGACCCAAAATGGATGGAGCAGATGAAGGAGGAATATGGATGGTTGTTTTGAGGTGATATGATAGAGGAGGAGGGATGGCAGCATATGATTTGGTGGAGCGATGGGAAAAGCTAGAAATTCTTTTGGAGAAGGCTTGTTGAGGACGTCTAGAAGTTGTACCAACATCTTTAGATTGTGAGTCTTGGGAAATAGATCCAAGACCTTGCATGCAGATTTGTTCTTTGACTTGGATGGGCTCTAAAATACCTTGCTCATGAAGGCCTAAACCTTTTCCTTGATAGTTCATGTTCTTGAGCATGCGATCCATTGTAGGATTTTTGTTATTCTGAAAACATGATGCGAGTCCATTATTAGGTGGGGGATGATAGGTGGTATATACACTGCGTTTTTCTTTTGCAAGGAGGCCACCATGGAAGAATGTGAGAGTACCAAGGAGATATGCAAGCGGTGTGGGGATAGCATTTTTAGGCGATGATGGGGGATCCTAAGAAGGAGATGATGGGATAGCAACATTTGGATGGGTTGTATCAGGAGAGGGAGTAGGGGATATGATAGGATCTGATTTTGTGGTAGCAGGCTCATGCAATGGAGACGGAGATGGAGCGGTAGAATCTTGAATGTCAAGAGGATCATGGGATGGAATGGATGGGGGACTATGATCTTGCGGTAGACTAGATGGGATGGTAGGATCTTGATCCGGAGGAGGCGACATGTTGGCATGCTTTGGGTCAGCTCTTGGCATGACTCATCCGTGAGGCATGATAATGGAGTCATGGGGGACTCTTCAAGTGGGGAAGATGGAAGGATGGAGGATTCAAAATATTCCTGGGAATGGATACTAGGAGTGGAAGAAGTGGATTGGATTTGGGTATCGTCAATGGGTTCGATGGCTCTCGGAGTAGGGGGTGGGTGTTCAATGGATTTGGTAGATGTGATGGTAGGAGATGGGGACTCAGTAGATTCAAAGGATGTGATGGTAGGAGATGGGGACTTAGTGGATTTAGAGGATGTGATGGTAGGAGATGGGGACTCAGTGGATTCAGAGGATGTGATGGTATCATCAATGATAGGTGCTGGATGGAGAAGGGTCTTGTCACTAACGACCATGGATGATGGGTTGGGATGGCATGGTTCCATGACTGCAATGTGTGGAGTGGGGGATATTTCCTTTGTTATAAGTCCTTGGAGAAACTTGGATACACTAGGCTGAGATGGCGAGGTGGGAGTGGATGAAGGTTTATGGATTAGTGGACTAGGATTAGATGGAAGATTAAGACTGGATGGAGGATTAAGGTAAGGATATGGGCATGGGGAATTAGGATAGGATGACACGGACGGTGGATCGTTGGTAGAAGATATGGGCGGCGTGTTGTAATAAAGGTATTGGGATGGTGGATTAGGACACAAGGAGGCGGTGGTGGATTGTAGTAAGGGGATGGTGGATTAGGATGAGAAGATTGAGGTGGTGGATGGAGATAGGGAACTGCGGATGTCGGATTAGGGTAAGTTGGTGGGTGTGTTTGACTAGGATAGGAAGATGTGAATGTAGGATTAGGCTGAGCGGATTGGTATGGGAGATTGGGGTAGTGGGTACATGTGGATGGAGGATTGAAATAAGAGAATGTGGAAGGGGGATCAAGATAGGGGTATTGTGACGGCAAACTAGGATAAGGGGATGACATAGATGAAGGATATGATGGATATGATGGACATCCCTTGTCAAAGGTAGCATAAGGAGTGCGATCAGGCATAGATGAAGACATGATGGGATAACTCAATTGGGTGGTTGGATTTTGGAATGTGGGTGGAGAAAGCTTACTAGCAATGATAGTGTCAAGGGGATCTATGTCGTATACCTCTTGATCAATAAGACTTTCATTATCATCGTTGACGTAATTAGGGTTTCCCTTGACCACTATTGATGGAGGATAAGAATTCATGATGATGAAAGGATAAAGATGATGGGTAAAGATTTCGGATGAAAATGGACAAAAGCCCAAATCGGGATTTAGGACAAGCTCAGATCGGGATTGGATCAAAGCTCAGATTAGGATGATTGGATGATGATTGGATTGGATTATCAAAGGATGATTACGAAACTAAATCTACTTCGAGACGGAAGTAGATTGATTGGGTCGAATGTGATTGGATAGGGATGCGATTGGATTGGATTGATTGATTGGTAGACACTGGATTAATCTAGATTTCGGGTTTTGATCCGAATAGATTTGATGATGTGGGGGTCTGATGATTAGGATTGATTTGATGATAAGTATGATGAAGACCGAGATCCACAACCGAGTTTAAGAAGGATCCTTGGTAACACTAGGTATTGATTGAAAGGTGGATGTATGATAATGACACCGAATCCAACTTGAGATAGAAGCGGATTGATTGGGTCGGAAAGGATAACTGACTTAAGACGGATAGCGATCCTAAGCCAGCTATGATGATTGTGATTAGGGATGAACATCTAGGTCAACTCGGATGACAACTCCAATGGGGTTTATATGGAATAACGGAGATCGGAGATGAAAACAGATTTAGGACGGATGGGGAGTGTCTCAGGGTAGATGAACGGCTCTTGAAACAAACAAAAGAGTATTCCGGATAAATGACTCTTAGAACGAAGGGATGAAGACTCGGAAGGGACGTTCAGATGTTCATTTAGGATGGTGAATGGTCATATCGACGTTCAAAACAGAGAGACAAGGGATTCCAAGTGATCATATAGGCTGGTATTAGGACAGATCCGCTAAAGCATCAGGACAAGTCCACCAAAGCATCAGGACATGTCCGCCACAGCATAAGGACAGGTCTGCCACTGCATAAGGATAGGTCTGCCACAACATAAGGACAGGTCCGCCACTGCATTAGGACAAGTCCGCCACTGCATTAGGATAGGTCCACCACTGCATTAGGACAAGTCTGCCAATGCATTAGGACAGGTCTACCAAAGGATAAGGATAGGTCCGTCGCGGGATAAGTTTAAGCTTGATGTTTCGATGGATGGGTAAGGCAAAGGACCCAAAATATAGCAATCATAAAAGACTTGGCCAAATTGACAATCGCTGTTTTTTGCATGAGAAAGACAATTCAAACAACACAACCCTAAGATTAGTAGAAACGGGTATGGTCAACAAATTATTCTACTCTAGGATGCACTTGGTTGCTAAGGAGTCCTCGATATACACCCGGTACGTGAGGCCCAAACTGTGAACACCAACCCGTTACAAGCGTGAGTCGGGAACCTTAGCGAGATACTAAAGGCTCGGACCAACTCTTCACGTCATCCTGATGCTTCGCCAATTTCAATGTGGTTGGATTGAGGTACAACTTTCGCTCTCCCCCCTTTATATACCCCATCGGTACGCGTGGTTGGAATCGTCCCTTGGGGTGATGAAATCCCCAAGCAGGTCCCACTAAGAAAATGAAAAAGGGGTGACTCAAAGGACTTGGACAGCTATGATTTCTCATCACCCAGGATCGCCAAATGGCGCAAGGGGATTGGATACGTCAAATAGCCTTCCATAAGCACGCCAAACAAGGTTTATTGACCCCTTTAATTAAACTATGTGCCTACTTTACCAAAAGACAATCGGCAAAAACTTGAAATTTTACCTTCGGGAGGACAGGTCCGCCACTTTGTCAGGACAGGTCCACCACTGCATTAGGACAGGTCCGCCACTGCATTAGGATAGGTCCACCACAGCATTAGGACAGGTCCGCCACAGTACTAGGACAGGTCCGCCACAGCATTAGGACAGGTCCGCCACAACATTAGGACATGTCCGCTACTCTAGGACAGGTTCGCCACTCTAGGACAAGTCTGCCACCCTAGGACAGGTCCGCCACTCCAGGACAGGTCCGCCACTACAGGACAGGTCTGCCACTCTAGGACAGGTCCGCCACCGGAGAAGAAAAAGGTGCCCCAGCCACCTTCTCCAAAGTATCAAGTGTTATATATCGTTGGAAAGAGCATGGAAAAATAAGAAGAATTGCCTTTGGACGGAGTCAATCAGATAAATAGTGTGGAAATGGTGACCCCGAGAAGAAAGAGCAGAAGGACAAATCCGCCACTCTGTAAGGACAGGTCCACCACTCTGCAGGGACAGGTCCGCCACTCTGTAGGGACAAGTCCACCACTCTACAAAAAATGCAAAAAATAGCAAATGTGAAAGAAAAAAGACCCATTTGTGGGTCCCACCGGGCGTGCCAGAAATGTGATAGGTCGAATGTGAGCGTTAGAAAACAAGCAGCAAATAAAAGAGTGCAAATAAACACCAAAACCAACCTACACCTCAAGATTAGCCTAAGTTGGAAACAACACAAGATGAAAGCAACAAAATGGAACTCTATACCTTGCGTCGAATCGATCCTTTGGTTGGCCCTTCAATCTTTGATGTGTATGCTCCTTGGATGGCAATATATGCAAACTAGATGAGGATGTGAGGATGGATGGAAATGGATGAAAGCATGAAAATGGCTAAGTGTAGATTGAGAAATAAAATTACAAGAGTTTGGCTAGCAAAATGATCTCCTCCAAAATGAGAGAAAAGAGGGGGTATTTATAAGAATTTTGAGAATTCCTAGAAGAGATGGATGGCCAAGATTGAACCACCAATGATCAAGATGTAGGGCTAAGGTGAGTTGAGAACTCACAAGCCCTCACATCTTGACATGTGGCATGTGATATAGCCCTAAAAGGTGAAGTGGACATGAGGTGGAAGGATAGGACATGACATGGAGGGGGGTACAAAGTACCTTGGGATTGGACAAGATCTCCTCATAAAGGAGGTCCTTGTCCCCATGTGGGTGAGAGGACATGTGAGGAATTAAAAATTCCTCAAATATCCTTATGGGGAGAGGGGAAAGAATTTTAAATTCCAAAGGGTGCATTGGGGGATTAAATGTGAATTAAAAATTCACATAGGGAAGTGGAGTGCCTTGTCCAAAAGGGGAAGGCCTTTAATAAGGTTGACCAAGGACACATGTCATAAAGGACATGGGGAAGAGAAAAGGAATTTAATATTCCTTGAAAGATGAGAGTGGAATTAAAAATTCCACAAAGGACTTTGGGAAGACAAAAGGAATTAAAAATTCCTTGGGGGATGGGAAGAGTTGACTAAAGGGGTGATTAGACAAGTTGATGAGGGGTTAGAGGAAGGTTAGGTGGCTAAGAGAGATTAGAGGCCAACTTGCAAAAGTTGGAGGATGTGACACATCCTAATCAAGGATTAGGCATGTGCACACCTTAATGATGAGATTAGAAGATGGATTAGATAAGATAAAAATGATGGAGGATGTGACATGAAGGGAATTAAATAAATGGAATATTTATTTAATTCAATTGATGGAAGGAGGATTAAAGAGATAAGGTATTATTGATTAAATACCTTAGGGATTTGGCAAAATTAAAAATATTAATTAAATAATAGTAGTATTACTTAATTAACGAAAATAAGAAGGAAGGGGATGAATTTGGATAAATTAAGTGTCCAAATTTAGATGTCTACAGTTGCAATTATGAAGGTGTTTTCATTGATATCAACAAGCTTGTGTTGTCATTGGTGTCAATTATGTAGTGGTTGAGAGAGATTGTTTATTTTATAGTTGCATTATTTTATGTCATCACTTAAGTTATTGGTATTAATGTCTGGTGTTTCTTTGCCAATCTTCTGGTTATGGTTGTGGTAATGATGAAGATGTTGAGGATATCGAGAAAATTGATAAAAAGAGGAAATAGGGTGTTGCAAAGGTGTTCTAGTTTTGCTCCACATTTCTTTTGGGTTGAAGATCTACTTGTGTGGTTTGGATATGTTGGTTAGAGGTGTTCATAGTTTCTATATGCAAAATTTGGGCATTTGGATCGATGTGCAGAAGAAGTTATGTTCACCAATGTGTGAACTAGATTTACAGTGTTGCTTACAAAGGTGTCTGGGAGAAATATTTTGCTCTGTATTTCTTCGTAGTTGTGCTTCAGGACTAGCGGTTTTGAAGGTGATTTTATGGTGTTGATAGCTTACCTCATTCAAGTGGGTTTGAGTTTTTACACTCTAGAAGATGGTTTTTAGAGTTATAGTGTTTAGCAATGTAGTTTGAGTGCATTGGGCCTATACATTCTGAAGGTGTGAGTGGGTGCGAAGAGTTTTTTTGGATCTTAGGTGGTTTGTGGATTATTATATATTGTCTAGAAGTGTGGTGTGTTGTTCTCAAGTCATCCTTGGATTTGAGGAAGCATGTAATTCAAAGTTTAATGGTGTTTGCACAAGTAACAACCAATCTGGTGTTTACACTACATTCAAAGATGTTTAAGTATTGATGAAGGTGTGGTGTGGTGTGTGAGTGTTGATTTGGGTCCCAATTAAGTTTTGTATTGGTCCACTTTCATTTCTATCCACCGCAAGAATGCTTAGTGTTGACCTATTTTTGAATTTATAAAGTGTAAGGTGTGTGTAGTTGATTTGAAGATGCTTTTCAAGTTGTGAATGGTATAAATGCAAGGTGAGTTGATGTGAGATGGAGTGTGGAATAGAGTTGAGTGTTGTGATGTGAAATTAAGTGTAGAGATGTGAAATGCAATGTGAGCTATAATGCAAGATTGTTGAATGCAGTGAACTGAAGGTATCTTGATGTCTTGAGAGCTGCAAGTGTTGTTGGAGCTATTATGGTGGATTATCTATTGTATTGAGACCATGTTCTCTATGTAGCATTCTATCTTCTTTCTTCTTTCTATTTCGGCAGTGAGCTTGGGTTATGAGCCCTTCTAGATAGTGTGTTATATTCTAGCAATGAGCCTTTTTGTATGTGTTTTGTAATTACTTATATTGTGAGATAATCCTCACCATGGTTTTTCCCTCCTAGGGTTTTCCACGTAAATTTGGTGTTCCCTTGTGTATGGTGTTGTTGTTTCAATTTATATTATCTGCATTTCATGTTTAAACACTATAACATATTAAGGGTTTAATGAATGCATGTGGATCTAATTACTATTGAGGGTTTTGATGATTTAATTGGATACAACTGATTCACCCCCCTCTTAGTTGTCTTGTTCATTCAATATACCAAAATTGATAATGGGTATTGTATAGGGACTTGTTGTATACATATAGGTATGGATGTAACATTCATAGGTTTCATATATTGAGAGAACATGTAGGATAAATTTTGGTAGGATTTTCTCTATGGGCTCTTAAGAGACTACATCAATACAATGTAGCTTGGAAGTATTGAGAGACATGGGTAATGAACCGAGGCCTTTATAGCATTAATCCACCCACCGCAACATCTTGAAATAATCAATTTGATCTTATGACACATAGAACACACAATATTCTTTTTGACACATTTATATTGCTCTCAAATGACATATTTTTCAATAATGCATTCATTATTGTCATTGTCAAATAGTTTTTATTTGACCAAAATTATGATAAGGTATTGTACAAGTACCCAACATCTACCTTTAGGTCTAGAAATAACATTTTTTGGTGCCACAAACTCTAAGAACTACTCCATTATAGTTTTATAGTTTTTTATCTCAAGGCTTTTAATAGACCACCCCAATGCAATGTATCTTATAGTGATTAGGAGACTCGAGGAAAGAACCAAGGACTCTAATATAATTCACACACCCACCTCAATGCATTGGTGTAGTCAATTTGGCCCCATAACACAATTCTCTCAAATGACACATTTTACAAGAATACATTCATTATTGGTATGGTAAAATGATGCCAAGTTGAAAAAAATTGAGATAGGGTATTACAGAGGGATATAATGTTCACATATAGGTGTAGATGGAACATTTAGAGGTACCATGAACTCTAAGAACTAATTTTTCATAGTTTGACATTTTTTTCTCTCATTTCTTAGAAGAGACTACCCCAAAATAATGTAGCTTGCAAGGATCAAGAGACCAAGGGAGCTAATTGAGGCCTCAAGTGGAATTCTCATTTCCCACCATAATATGTTAGCACAATTTTTTTGGCCCCATGAGATAAAACATAAAATATTCCTATTGGCATATTTACACTAATCTCTTTTTTTTTTGCAAGAATGCATCCATTGTTGGTACGGTAAAACAATGTTGAGTTGACCAAAATTGAGATAGGATATTGTAGAGGGGCCTGACATCCACTTGTAGGTTTAAATGAGACATTCATAGGTGCCACAAATTTTGATAACTACTCCATCATAGTTTGAATTTTTAATGCTCTCATGGATCTGAAGAGATTACCCTAGAACAATGTAGCTTGCAAGGATCAAGAGAATCAAGGAACAAAGTGATTCCTTTAGTAGCATTTACCCACCCACCCTAACATATTGGCATAGTCTGTTGAGCC
The DNA here is from genome assembly GCA_007258455.2 of Sequoia sempervirens. Classification (NCBI taxonomy): domain Eukaryota; kingdom Viridiplantae; phylum Streptophyta; class Pinopsida; order Cupressales; family Cupressaceae; genus Sequoia; species Sequoia sempervirens. The sequence goes on along the minus strand of VDFB02000017.1, from coordinate 305,050,511 downwards.
CTACAATGCATTGAACATAAAATATGTACGTTGGCATGTTTATATTTCTCTCAAATGATGCATTTCTTCTAGAATGCATTCATTTTTGTCATGGTCAAATGATGTTGAGTTGATGAAAATCAAGATATGATACTATAGAGGGACCTGACACCTACCTATAGGTCTAGACAAAACATTTGCAGATGCCACAAAATTTGAGAACTACTCCATCATAGTTTGACATTTTTTCTCTCTTAGGCTCTTAAGAGACTACCTCATAATAATGTAGCTCTCAAGGATCAAGAGACCTAGGGAGAAAATCGAGGCCTTCAATAGTATTCACCTACCCACTTGACATGTTGGCATAGTTGGTTCAACCCCACGATGCATTCAAAAAATATATATTTATTTTGCACATTTACATTACTCTCAAATGAAACATTTTGAGAGAATGGATTCATTCTTGGTATGCTCAAACAATATTGAGTTGATATAAATGAGAAAGGTTATTATGGATATGCCCCATATCCACCTATTGGTTTAGATAAAATATTTTTATGTGCTACATGAACTCTAAGAACTATTAAGCATAATTTGATAATTTATTTCTTTTGGGATTTTAAGAGACTACCCTATAATCATGTAACCTACAAGGATCGAGAGATAAATGGGATGAAATAGGGCATCCCCTAAAATTCACCCACCAACCCCAACATGTTGCGGTAGTTGGTTCAACCCCGCAATACATGAAACACAAAATATGCTTATTGGGATGTTTGCATTGCTCTCAAATGATACCTTGCAAAAATGCATTCATTCCTAGCATGGCCAAATTATGTCAAGTTGATAAAAATAAGAGATAGTATTATGGAGAGACCTCATATCCACCTATAGGTATAGAAAAAACATTTTTAGGTTCCATAAACTCTAAAAACTACTTCGTCATAGTTTGAATTTTTTTTTCTCTTAGGGATCTTAAACAACTAACCCAAAATAATGTAGCCTAAGAGGATTGGGAGATCAAGGGAACAAAACATGACCTTCCTTAGTATTCAATTTTCCACTCCAATCTATTAGAATAATTGGTTTGGCCACATGACACATGAACCACAAAATATTCTTTTTGGCATATTTACATTGCTCTTAAATGACGCTTTTTATAAGAATACATTTATTCTTGGAAGGGACCCCATATCCTCTTGTAGGTCTAAACATAACATTTGTAGGTGCCATAAATTGTGAGAGCTACTCTATCATAGTTTGGTAGGTGCTTTTCTCTCAAATTTTTTAAGAGACTACCCTAGAATTATGTATCCTATAAGGATTAGGAGATTAGGGGAATAAGCAAGGGCATCTCTTGGCATTCAACTACCCACATCAATATTTTGGTATAGTTGGCACGACACATGAAATAAAAAACATGTTTGTTGGAATGTTTACACTACTCTTAACTGACACTTTTTGAAAGAATGCATTCATTCTTGGCATGGTCAAACAATGTTGAGTTGAAAAAAATTGAGAGAGGTTATCATGGAGTGACTTGATATCCTCTTGTATGTTTATAATTTTTTTGTATGTGCCACAAAATTTGAGGACTTCTCCATCATAGTTTGATATGTTTTTCTTCCTAGAGATCTTAAGAGATTGACCAAGAATAATGTAGCCTAGAAGGATCAAGGGAGCAAACTATGACATCTCTAGCATTCAACTAGCCACCTCAATATGTTGGCACAACTAGTTTGAACCCATGATGCATAGAATAAAAAATATGCTTGTTGGCATGTTTACACTGCTCTATAATGACACTTTTTGCAAGGATGCATTCATTCTTAGCATGGTTAAACAATGTTTATTTGATGAAAACTAAAATAGGTTATTATGTAGGGACCCCATATCTACCTATAGGTCTAGAAAAAAAATTCATATGTGCCATGAACTTAAAGAGCTACTCTATCACAATTTGGAAAATTTTTGATCTTAAGGCTTTTAAGAGACTGCCCTAGAATGACTTAGCTTGGAAAGATCAAGAGATCAAGGGAACAAACCTAGTCTTTCCCTATAATTCACCCACCCACCCCAATGTGCTAGAATAGTTAGTGTTGAACACCCAAAATACTGAGAGGGGGGGTGAATCAACATTCCCTAAAAATTGATAACTTCATTAACTTAAACATCCATTCAAAGCATCAAATTAAACTTGCAGTAATGGAAAACAAGAATTAAAGCATGGATCACAAAATATAACACAAGAAAACTAGATTTACATGGAAAACCCTTGAAAGAGAAAAACCATGGTGAGGATAAGCTCGCAATATATTATAATTGGTTACAATGGATTTACATAATGGCGGACTCACTGTCCAAAAAGAATGGCTCACTACTAGAGGCTCACTACCCAAAATAGAAAGAGATAGAAGAAGGGATGGATCACTTCCAAGGATGAAACTCTAATAGTGCATCTACAACATGTCAAAGATACAATTCCAATTAAGCTTAGAAAACTAACTTTACACACTTCACTTCACCACCATCACCTTTCGCTCTTCACACTACATAAGATCTTGCACACACTCTTAATTCCTCATTCGCATCACATCTCATCAACATAACACTAAATCAACCTCTTATATATACCGCAACCAACCAAAACATCAATTAGGTTGACCTAATTGCATGAATTGTGTAGCACCATGACCTATTACCCCAAAATCCAACAAACACGCCTTACAAGAAGAACCAAAATGTGTATCACACAAAAATATGTCAGCAAGACCTATAATCACTTCCATGATTCCTCTCTATACACATCTTAACTTTGCACGACCTCAAAACCTTTAGGTCGGTACCACTAGTGAAGGAACAACTGAATGAACCAACAATTCATTCACAACTCAACATGCATACCACCAAATCACTTGCCACTTGGAGTGTACAAACCTATGACACCTTCCAACACTTCCTCAAAACCACACAACATAATATTCATTCGCGATGGAATGCAAAACATTCCAACATGCACTCTGCAACTGTAACTTTGCCATTACTAAGCCTGATACACTGTCATCGATATATTCAATTACAAATGACATCAAGTTTAGAAAATTTGGATTTAGACACATCCAACGCATACCATGAACAAATCCAAACCACATGACAATATTTTGCATAGCGGAGCAACCCGAACCACAAAAAATATTCCTCTGATTACTAAATATGCACATTGGGACAACCAATTCTTCAGAACACTTGGTCTTCTCCAAACCAAAACTTCTACATATTTGCAATAGATTTCCATGAATGACAACACCATATACCAACATGCTCATAGTACCAACAATCTCCCCCTTTCTCATTGATGACAACACACTCTCCAAAACATTCTCCCCCTTTGACATCAAGGGAAAAGGGTATAAAAAAAAGATACTTCTCTCCTATACTCAACACACTTTGTTAAAAAACTCCCCCTTAGTGAAATATTTACATCAAAGTGACTCCCCCTAACAATATTATTCATCAAAAATGACAAAACATGTACTGCAAAACCATCAACTACTTCTGCATATGTACATTGAAATCAGAAAATTGCATATACAAAGAAAAAATGTAAAACTTAACTATTATAAGAATCCTTTAGTTTAGCAAGGTGTGCCTCCCAATCTTTCTTTGCAACCTCCTAGTCCTTTTTAGAAAAGGAAAGCATATGAAATTGATTTTCAAATTAAATATGGAGTTCTTCTCCTTCTTTCAAAGAACTAGGCACTGGATTCATTTGCACAACCTTCTCTGCATCAACTAAAAATTCATTTATAGGAGTAAGCCTTGCACTTACCATGTCTCTGAGTTGACCATACTACATTATTATTTTCTCCTTTTTTTCTTGCAGTAGAAAGAATTGACCATGTAGATTTTCAATAAGTGCTCTTGCAGCTCCATCTACATCATTGACTAGATCATAAACTCCTGAGGCCTAAGCAATTTGTGACTCAATTGAGTCCATTTGATATTTAATTCTCCTTGTAGAAACTAACCACTTTAAACATACTTGAAATAATTATTTGGATTCCTCCAAACACTTTTTAACATCTTCCAAGTTTCCTTGCAACTTGGTGTGTGTAGTAGCACACTTATCAGAAATATCAAAAATCCTTTTATCATTAACTTTATTTTCCATTTCCTTTTCTATATTCTCTTCCAACCCAACAAAATATTCTTTAAAGGAATCAAGAAATAACTTCAACTATTGCACACCGGATAAAGAACTATCAATAGACACTCCAAGAAGTCCTTCTTGCAACACTTTCAAATATTCATCAACCAACTCAGAACTCTTCTTGTGAGTCTAAAGAATCTCCTTCCTTGCGAAGGCATGAAATACTTTGCCAAGTTGTAACTTTTGTAAAGGGGAAATTTTATTCAGGTCCACTTGACCTTGTTGCATGGGAATTTGTAGGAGTTGTGCAAACACTACCAGTTGAAACTATAACTGCATGTCCAAAAGATCTTTTAATGAATCTCCAAAGGGTACAGAGGATTCACCACTAGTTTTAGTGCTTTCTTCTTTGTTCTTATCGGTATTTTATTTCTCACCATTATCAAAGAACTCTTCTACAACCTTCTCATCTTTCAAAGGAAAATTTTCTTCTTTTTGTGCTTCAATCTTCTCCAGGAGATCTTGCTTATCTTTTTTACTTTGCTCAAATTTTGTCTCCTTATCCAGAGGGGGAAAATTTTGTTCATTTTGAGCTCATTCTTTTCTAGGGAATCCTACTTATCTTCTTTCTTCTCTTCATCAATATTATTCTCCACAACTGGAGGGGTGTTATTTGTCAACATGTCTTCCTGTCCAATTTCATGCTCATGTTGTTTTGTATTAGGCACATTATCTTTTGGGAGGGGTGTATTTTTTTGCATATGATCTTCATTACCCTGAGGAACTCCCAACACTTTAGCAAGCTCTTCAACTTTTTGCAGTGTTTCCTTCCTTAACCTCTCAATGTATTCCTTATCCCTACTCATAAGAGTACTAACTCTTTCCTTTGTCCTAAATTTATTGCTATACAACTTAGACAACTTGCGTCTATCCTCATGAGACAATAAAGAACCGATATTACCCAAGGAAAATGCCTTCATCTTTGCATCCTCTTCAATAGCCTCTTGTCTTCTTGCATATAAGACACCTTTTAGGTCATCTGGAAATTGATCTTCTATCTCACTTAAGCTAGTATCTAATGTCACCATGTATTTTACCAACCTCTTCAATGGTAGCATTTCCATCATCATTTGCATCCAGAAATATTGTAGCCATTTCCTTCAACATGCCAAATTCTGCAATACCACTAAACAATGCATCTAACTTCATAAGACTATGATTTTGTGTCAGAGGGTTCTTCTTAGATCTCTTACTCTTTTCTCTTCTTTTAAAAACAAAAACTTTTATTTATTTATCCACTTCCTCTTCACTTTTTGTGTCTACTACATTAAATTTATTTCTTTTTGAACCAGTCTCTTCTTGAGAGACACTAGATTTCCTTTTTCGGACCAATTGTGGTCCTTCTTCATCATCTTCAACAATGATATTATTTTCTCTGGTTTCTTTTTATTTCCTTCTCCTCTTGGGAGAATTTTGTTGCATAGTGGTGTTGGATGTACGTTTCTTCTTCAAACCACTTGTAGGCATTGTTTCAGAAGGAGGAGTTTCATAAGGCTTTGTAACAGTAGGTGTTGGTGTGGGAACTGAGGTCCTACCTGACCTTTTTGACTTCTATGGAGTCTCCAGAGGAGAAGATGTATCTATAGATTTCTTCGCAGAACCTTTGGGTGGGTTCACCATCTCCTCCAACTTATCTTTCATCTTCTCAAATTTTTTTGCAATATATTTCTTGGTCTTTTCAAGGTTTACTTGGCTAGATTTCTCTGCATACGTTCCAAACATATCCATAATTGGATATCTAGGTTTACTTAACACAATCTTTGCAAGAATGGTGCATACAGACTCATCTACCTCATAAGGTAGTTCTAGAACCCAAATAGTTATGGGTTCAATGACTTCCATATAGCAGTGATCTCTACTGACCATGAAAGTTATGTCATTCTTATATTTCTCAATAACACTATCCAAAATATTGTACCTCTCTTGCATCTTGTCTTGAAAAGTTTTGAAGAAACCCCACAAGGCTAACTTTTAGGACTCAAAATCTGGAAACCTTATTAAGTGATCTCTTATTTATAGTGCTACCAAAATATTATCAACCCATATGACATTCTTTGTTCCATGAAACTCTCTAAGAAAGTAAAATGACAAAAATAATGAGAGTACTATATTGGAATAGGTACCATGACTCTTTGTTCTTCTATACATTCTCCATTAACTGCAGTCTCAAAAGATCACACAATTCAATGTCTTCACCTTCCTTCACCATCTGGTGTGTAGTATGTATTGTTGTGGCAGATATAAAATTATCTTTATTTGTATAGAAGATCTTATGGCCAATCATCATTGAAGCATACTTCACCACTGGATCATGAATATCATTCATCGTTAGTGCACACTTATCAAAATTTTCTTTGGTAAGCTTCATCATTCTTCACGGCCTTCAATGTCAAAATTGGTCTAGTGGAGCACAAACCAATTACAACACTAATTTACTCTTTGTTTATCATGTGTGAAAAATCCAACCACATAAATTTTTCATGTATTCTGCCGAGCACATATTTCACCCACTCATCTTGATGACAAAAATTGGGGAAATTTTTCCACACATCCAATTTGTTCTCCATCAAGATGGAGTACTATAGTTTTAGATCGAATTCATATCTAGTAAGAACCTTGCCTCTAAATTGTGCCATCTTCAAATGTTCATACTCATCCATCTTTGCATGAATGTATATGTGTGCATCCTCTATGTGCATGACACCACTTGGAACCCTAAAAAATGCACCTTCAGGATCTGTTACCATAGATTTGTATGGGTGCTTCTTGAGCTTAGGTCTTGGTCACTCAAGTACATTAATAACCTAAAGAGTATACATCTTGAACTTCTTTGAACCTAGGGTTTTGTAGGAAATTAATAAATACCTTTGGAATTCACCGGTAGGGTTTCAAACAACACTTTAGACTCACTTCAAAACTTGTTTAATTTTCTCTCCACTTCAAATGCTCAATAAAAAATGAATTTAGAAAACTCAAAATGAAATATAAACCCTTTTCCATTGACCTAATATTCATTAATTGCAACAATAAAAAATTTAGTCTGAAAAGCTAGAAAACCCTTATTGTCTTATCACAGGAACCTTCAATCACTCCAGAAATTTCCACAACAAGATATTCCGCACTGAAGATACCACCAATAGATAAAAATAACAACCTACACATATATTAGTATGCTGAAGACATCAAAATCTCATCTTTGGCAGGGGCTTTGAAATTTTTCTGCTAAACCTCCCCTTGAACCAAAAGTTCTTTATCTAGGTTTTGGAGGAAAAATATGTACTAGTATTTGGCACAAATTCACTCTTCACCTCATTCTCTTCCTTTTTCTTCCATATATTTTTTATCTCCTTCTTCATCTCAACCGGATTAATCTTCTTTTTATGAACTGGAGGGTTTCACATGCTTACTTCTGCAAAACTTAGCCTTGTGTCCCTGCTTATTGCATTTATGGCATATGACACCTTTTTGTTGAACAAACTTACTTCTTTCCATTTTAGATCTACATTCAAAAGCCTTATTCCCAAATCAATTGCATGTATAATAATAACCATTAAATCATTGGAACGTCATACCATTATTGTAACCATTCATCATTTGACTTTTGCTTTCACTAGCTTTATGACCAAATCTATTGCATGAATAGCACTGACCGAAAAATGATTGAACATTTTGATTCATTCTACTTTTACACTCTATTAATTTATGTCCAAATTTATTGCAATAATAATAGTAGCAATTAAAAGATGAATACCTTTGTGCAACTAGTTGTCTGATAAGTGGTATTTTTAAATATTTCTTTTGGTTCTAGATGTGTTTGATATTGTTCTTCTTATCTCTAGTCTTCCTTTGTTCATGATTCTTCTTTTTAGCATTGTTTGAAGTTTGATTTTCCTTTTGAGATTTCTCCTTTTTCAAACTCTAATCTTTCTTTGTCCTTTGAATCTTTTTGACTTGTAAGTATATCATCAAGCAAGGTGGAGCCCTTCTTGAATTTGTCTTCTTGAATCTTTGATTTCTCCAGATCTATCCTCAAAGTCACAATCTCTTGTTCAAGTTTTGAACATTTTATAGTCTTGTCTTTCAATTTGGCATTCAAATAGTCTTCAATTCTTTTTATTTCTTCAACTTGCACTTTTCGATTAATGATTGTATCATTTGATTGTTTGAGCTTCTCATTTGTTTCCTTCAACCTTTCTCTAGCTTTCTTGAGTTTCTCCCTCAACTTCTTGGTGCATTCATCTAGTTTCTTAACATTTTCTTTCAGATATCTATTCTTACATTCTGCTTTATCCAGATCATTAATGGATTATTTGAGTTCTCCTTCCATATCAACTTCATGGTATTCTTCAGTAAACCCTTCAGGGATGATCTCTTCTAGAGGAATAGGATATCTCCTAATTTCCATGTGTTCAACCTCCAAGAACTTAAACATCCATTCAAAGCATCAAATAAAACTTGTAGTAATGGAAAGCAACAATTAAAACATGCATCACAACACATAACACAAGGACACCAGATTGATATGGAAAAACCTTGAAAGGGAAAATCTATGGCAAGGATTAGTTCACAATATATTATAACCAGTTACAATAGATTTACAAAATGATGGACTCACTTTCCAAAAAGAATGGCTCACTACCAAGGTCTCACTACCTAGAATAGAAAGATATAGAAGAAGGCATGGCTCACTGCCAAGGATGAATTGATAACAGTGCATCTACAACATGTTGAAGATATAGTTCTAATTAAGCTCAAAAAATTGACTTTACACACTTCATACTTCACCACTATCACCTTTCGCTCTTCACGCTACATCAAATCTTGCACACACTCTTAATTCCTCATTTGCATCACATCTCATCACCACAACACTAAATCAACCTTCTATATATATATATATTGCAACCAACCAAAACATCAATTAGGCCGGTCTAATTGCATGAATTGTCTAACACCATGACCTGTCGAACCAAAAATCCAACACACATGCCTTGTAGAAAGAACCAAAATGTGTATCACACAAAAATATGTTAGAATGACCTATGATCACTCTCATGATTTCTCTCTATACAAATCTCAACTCTGCGAAACCTCAAAACATTTAGGTTAGCACTGCTAGTGAAGTAACAAATGAATGAACCAATTGTTCATTTACAACTCAACACACATACCACCAAATCACTTTCGACTTGGAGTGCACACACCTATGACACCTTCCAATACTTCCTCAAAACCACACAACATAATGTTCATCCGCAGTGGAATTCAAAACATTCCAACATGCACTCTGCAACCGCAACTTTGCCATTATTAAGCCCGAACACTATCATTGATATCTTCAACTATGGATGACATCAACTACAAAAAAATTGGATTTAGACACATCCAACACTTACCAGGAAAACCTCAAAATTGCATGACAAGATTTTGCATAGCAGAGCAATGCAGACCACAATAATTATTCCTCTGATCACTAAATATGCACATTGGGACTTAGTTGATTCTTCAAAACACTTGGTCTTTTCTGGACCAACACGTCTACATTTATGCAATGGGTTGGCATCAATGGCAACACTTATACCAACATGCTCATCTTCCCAATAGTTAGTTCATCCTCATGATGCACATAACAAAAAATATTCCTATTGGCATGTTTACACTACTCTCAACTAATTTTTTTTACAAGAATTTATTTGTTCTTAGGACTATCAAATGATATTGAGTTAACAAAAAATGGGAGAGGATTATGGAGGAACCTCATATCCACCTATAATTCTAAGAAAATATTTTAGGTTCCACAAACTACAAGAAATACTCCATCATAGTTTGATAATTTTTTAATCTTAGGGCTCTTAAGAGATTTCCTTAGAATAATGTAGTTTGGAAGAATTGAGAGATCAGGGTATTGAATCAGGGCCTACCCTACCATTCACCTATCCACCTAGATGTGTTAGAATAATATTTGGCCCAAAAATACATGGAATATAAAATATTCTTGGCACACTTGTAGTGCTCTCAAATGACATTTTTTATAATAATACATTTATTATTGACATGGTTAAATGATGTCAATTTGACCAAAATTGAGAGTTTATTGTGGAGTGACCCTATATACACTTGTAGGTCTAGATAGAACATTCATAGGTTCCATGAGCTCTAAGAAACAATTCACCATAGATTGGTAGTTTTTTCTCTTAGGGATCTCAAGAGACTATCTTGGAGTATTGTAGCTTGGAATAATTGGGAGATTAGTGGAACAAACTAGGGCCTCCCATATAATTCAACCAAGCATGCTAATTTTTTGCATAGTTGGTTCAAACCCATAATGCACAAAATTCAAAATATGCCAATTGGCATGTTTACACTCTTCTAAACTGGTGTTTTTTATACAAATGCATTTAATCCTGGCATAGACAAATGGTGTCAAGTTGACTAAAATTGAGATGTTATTGTGGAGGGACCTCATGTACACCTATAGGTCTACTTGAAAAAATTGTATGTTCCACAAAATTTGAGAGCTACTTCATCATATATTAGAAATATTTTTCTCTTATGGTTGTTAAGAGATTGACCTAGAATAATATAGCTTGGAAGGATTGATATATTATGGGAACAAAATTTTGATGCAGGAGTATCCAAGGTGTAAGAGCAGTCTTGTATCACTCAAAAAATAATCTTTTTTTCAATAAGGTCCTATGTGGGCTAATGTTGTGTGGGAAATTAATTATTTTAAAATTCCAAATATTTTAATATTTCTTATGTGAGTCTATAATTGTAATTTTGATGGGTATTTACTTTGGTAATGTTATAAAGGCATAAAAGAGGGAATATTCTCTTTGGCTGTCCTATTTCTTCGTGGGGACCACTTTGCAAGCATGCTCTTACATGTTAAATTACATGATTTACATGTTGGGCCACCAACTTTGCATGTTGGTGCATGTTCATATTTGGAGCCGTCGGAGCCATCAGGGAGTTATGGAGATTCTAGAATTGACCAAATTTGATTGGACACGAGTTAGGTTGCCATGTGAGGGTCATGTGAGTATTTAGTAATTTTAATTATTTTATGATTTCTCCTCAAGGTGGGCATGAGTTTCCAAGGAGGTTTTTGGCATGTTGTTTTCGAAACCACATTGGTTTTCTCATTCTAAAACTTCTATATTATCATTCCTTGTCATTTGGAGAGGGGGATTTTAGAGTTTTTGCAGGTTGAGATGGGGAGATGCTTGAGAAGAAGATTTGATAACTTCATTGTTTCAGATTTATGCAAGTAGAGAAGCCCATATTTTAGGGAGCTAGTGAGCTCCACATTTGGAATCATTCTTTTCCAAAATTTGAGAGTGGAGGATATAGGCATGGTTTTTCATGGAAAGAAAATAGAAGAAATTTTCTTGTAGGTTTGAAGGTGTATGCACATCAAAAATAATATTGATTAATCCTTAATTTATTGCAGTAGTGTTTTTCAGTTGAAGATTGCAGGTTGAAGGGAGCTAGAGAGCTTCAAAAGAAGAGGGATTGAAGGAGATAATTTTTGTATTTGATCTTTCTATTATATATCAAATTTATAATAGTTTTATAATGGTTTACATCAGCCAATATGGCTGAAAATAAATCTGATTTCAAATTTTCTATATTTTACATGTAATTTCATGAGATTTTGAATAAAAAACCATAGTTACTTCTTACAGATTTATGAGTTGTTTCAAACCATTTCTAAGTTGCATTTTTAGATTATTGGGATTTGTGTTTGAGGGTTGGATCTCCTTATATTAGTGGTATTGGAGCAGGAGTTCCTAATTGTGCAAGAAGAAGCACCAATGTGAGGCAATTTGCACTAGGTTCTAGGGGTGGAGTGTTGAGGATTTGAAAATAGATCGTCAAGTGAGGCAGTTTACATGTGAAAAACATGAGAATTTTGAAAAAAAAAATTGTGTTAAGGATTTGTGAGGCCTTAAGGATGGAAAAGAGGAAGAAGAAAATGACTTTTGTCATTGTATGGATTGTGAGGATTCTTATACTTGAGAAAATTAGAGAGGGATAACAAGAAGAAATAAGAGTTGGGAAGATAGAATTGTAGAAACAAGTGGATGAATTAAGAGAATAGATTTAAAAGAGAAAACAATAAAAGAGAAGATTTAAAGGTAATTTTGATTATCTTTATAATGATATTTTGATTTCAGGAAAGAAAGAAGATGCAACAAAGTGTCATGCATGTGGCACATAAGAAGAAGAGGATGAATATAAAGAAGTTGATGAATTTGAAGCCGATGAATATATGTTGGAAGACATCGAGAATGAGATTTCAGAAATTGCAACAAAGGAAAGTCTTTGTGAAGAATTGAAGGAGATGAAAATAAATGATAAAAGTGATCGAGTTGCAGCAGTGGATGTAACTCAGGTAACTTTTAATTTTACTAAATATTGCTATACAGATGGATGTGAGTATAATGAAGTTGTAGCAGAAGAGAGTCCTTTGGAGGAAATAGAAGAAAAATAGATGATTTAATGATGTAGATTGTAGTAGTTGAAGAAGAGATTAATGCACTGGTTATAAGACAAGTAAGTGATACAGTTGCATATATTATCAAAGGCATGATAGAAGAGAACAAAACTGAAGTTGCAATAGGTGATTAGAAGGTAAAATATTTTCTTATTGAATTTAAGAAAGATAATTTTCATGTTGAGATGAATAAGTGAATGTAGATGAGATGGTTGTGTTAGATTTTACTAGAGATGATTGGTATGCAAAGAAGGGATTGTATGGTGTTGTAGATTTAAGTGCAGGTACAATTTGGTGGAGGTGGACGAACTATGGTGGGTTGAATCCCAAAAGATTGGAGGAGAATGTGAGATACACTTGGAGGAGGTGGTTGGGTTATGGTGGAGCTAATTCCACATTAAGGAAGAGGAGTAAAGAGCATAGTTGTCAGAGGAGGAGGTTGCTTGTTCCAACTAAGTGTTGGAAAAGGAGAAAGAATAATTAATTTCAAGTACCAAATTTAGTGATGGAGTTTGCTAAGGATTTGTTGCAATCTAAAAGGGTGGTGCTACCACTCAATTCCATTTTGTGAATCCATATTTGTAAAAAATTTCCTACCTTGGGTGTTTGATGTACGAGTATCTAGGGTATAAGAGCAATCTTGCATCACCCAAAAAATATTTTCTTTTGTCTTAATTTTCAATAAGGTATTATGTGGGTTAATGTTGTGTGGGAAATTAATTATTTTAAATTTTCAAATATTATACTATTTCCTATGTGAGTCTGTAATTGTAATTTTGATGGGTATTTACTCCAGTAAATGTGACAAAGGCATAAAAGGGGGAATATTCTCTTTAGGTGTCACATTTCTCTATGGGGACCACTTTCTAAGCATGCTCTTACATGTTGAATTGCATGATTCGCATGTTGGGCCACCAACTTTACATGTTGGTGCATGTTCATATTTGGAGACATCGAAGCCATCGAGGAGTTATGGAGATTTTGAAATTGACCAAATTTAATTGACCATGAGTTGGGCACCCATGTGAGGGTCATGTGAGCATTTAGTAATTTTAATTATTTTATGATTTCTCCTCAAGGTGGGTGTTGGTTTTGCAAGGAGGTTTTTGGCATGTTTTTTTGGAAACCACATTGATTTTCTCATTCTAAAACTACTATATTATGATGCCTTGTCATTTGGAGAGGGGGATTTTGGATTTTTTGTAGGTGGAGATGGGGAGATGCTGCAAAATTGAGAAGAAGATCTGATCATTCCATTGTTGCATATTTATGGAGGTAGAGAAGCCCATTTTTTAGGGAGCTAGTGAACTCCGCATTTGTAATCATTCTTTCCATAATTTGAGAGTGGAGGATATAAGCATGGATTTTATTGGAAAGAAAAGAGAAGAAATTTTGTTGTAGGTTTGAATGTGCATGTACAATAGCAAGAAGATTGATTAATCCACAGTTTATTGTAGTAGTGCTTTTCAGTTGAAGATTGTGGGCTAAAGAGAGCTAGAGAGCCTCAAAAGAAGAGGGATTGAAGGAGATCATTTATATATTTGATCTTGCTATTATATATCAGATTTATAATAGTTTTATAATGGTTTACATTAGCCCATATGACTACTAATCAATTTAATTTTCAAATATACTTTGTTTCCATGTAATTACAAGAGCTTTTGAATACAAAAAATTTAAAACACTTCTTGTTGATTTTTATGTTGTTTCAAAAAAAATCATAGTTGTATTTTATGTTGTTGGAAGTTTGTGAATGAGGTTTGTGAGCTCTTGCATCAGTTGTATCAGAGTGTGGTGAGTCCCCTTACATCATTTTTTCTACAAATTCACGTACTTGTTACCTTCATTTTTTGGTCATATTTTGCCTCAATCTTGCATGAATAACATTAGCAAGAGTATATTTTTTTATTTTTCTAGATTTCTAGACCTGAAAGGAAATAATAAGAGCATCAAATTCTTAATAATCAAATCAATTTCAATCAATAAATAGAAAAATGCATCATGTCAATCACTAAGTCTATCAATTTATAACTTCAACCAAATTTTTTGTCATTGGCAACTTCACAAAATTTCCATCCACTTGGATTTCAATTTCTTGGATATTCATGTCTTAGATCTCCATCACCTCGTGTATTATATATCCATAACCTTATACATGAATTCAGCCACCAAGTATAATTAGGAAATCAACATGCTTGTGGCTGATCTAGGTGATTTGTGATAGCCAAAATATATTTTTAGGACTGTTATTGATGCAAGAGAATCTATTCACAACAACAATCATTAGGGGAAATTTTTTCCCAAACACATTTGGAGAAGATAAATTTGAACAAGCAACTTTGATTCACTAATCTTTTCATCAATTTCACTTAACTTTCCTTCAAAAAGACCATCATTTTATTTTAACCTTCATGTGGCTACCAACAATCCAAATAACCAAACCATCATTCAAGACTTCCATCAGACTCAAATAATAATCAGAAAACATGACATAAACTTGATTACAATCTCTAAAAACAATCCATACTTCCATCTTTCACTTATAGACTCCTCATTACAACTCTCTTTACAAGGCAAAAAATCATTCTTTATCACTTTCTAACTGTCACTACTCTACCAAGACATCTTAATCATCATGTTTTTGTTAGAAATAAACAAACATACTACCCCATACTCTATTTTTCCAAAACTTCAATTTCATGAACCAAAAAAACCCATGATTTCGCATAATTCAAATGAATAAGAAAACAAGCTTGCAATCTAAATATTGTTCAAGCATTGGGGAATCCCTTACAACATTACTAAGATAGACTCAATCACAAACATTCAGTCTTTTCATTTTTTAGCAGAGTTCCATTTTCATTGCAGACAAACACCATTTTTTCACATAAGGTTCTCATTGCTCAATTCATCAAAACCATCAAACCTGCCTTCAACACCTTATCCAAACTTAGAAACATCCTTAAAAACATCAATAGGACAATATTCAAACATTTATAACCACTCTTTACACTATTTCATCATATTTGCACTTTCTATGAAATCAAAGCACTATTTGACAATTAGGTCTCCATTCCCTAAATCGGGTGAATCTCACAAACCCGATTCAATTTCCAAGAACCAAATAAACATTTAGAGGCCCATTGTGGCTAATTAAAACATATCACAAATTCAACTATTGTTGTTTTAGAAGATGTAATAGATCAATAGATTGTCCCACGAAATTAAGGCACAATTAGGCCTAATTTATGAAGCAAATACCCTTAAACTAACTCCAATTCCTTAAAGAACCACAAATAGTCTTTGTTAATGCCATATAATCACCAAAAAAACCATTAGACTCAAGAAAACCATTCATTATTGCATCATATTATGAAACCCTTGATTCTAGGTTTTAATATCACAAAAAGAAAGGGTTTATTGGAATTGTTCACTCCAAACCTTCTGCAACCTTGTAACTTCTTTAAACACATTTGTTTTAGTCTGTACATGTAAATTACACTGTTCACCAACCTTTCCCATTGTCTTTTCTTCATTTCATCACTTTTCTTCATTTCATCACTTGTAGGCACCATTTTTGCATGGAAAATAAATTTTCTGTGAGGGAAACAACCTTGGCTTAGTATTTTCACTTCCTGCAACAACACACACACTTCCACAACAATAAAAAAACTAAACACTCTTCACAATATCCCATTCCACCGATTTATTACACCTACATCTGTGGAATGGTAGGTTAGCTTCTTAAAAGACTCTCAAAACAGATTTGTGTATTTGGTCTTTAAATAAACTGAAAACTCAATGCAAATCCTTCAAATTGACTTAGAGTGAATGAAAAAACACTATCCTTCCTAAGACAATAAAAATCAAGGCCTTATATGATTGTGCAGGCCGTACAAGTTTGGAAACTAGAAAGTAAACTCAAAAAATTGCAAAACAGTGATGTTTTATTTCAAAGTTTGCTTCCAAAATTACAAAATGCTTTTCTTGCTTTCCCCCACATTACTTATATAGATGTTTCCAAGAAATTAACTAACTTTACAACTACCTTCTTCGAACCATCTCTTCATTTTTCCCTCAAAGACTTGAACTTCCTTTTTTTTTTTGCATTTTACAAATTGGAAACTTTAGCATTTTTTTCAATTTTTGCTTTTTCTATCTCTTTCCCACCTAGTGACCTATTTGTGACCACAAATACATTATGTATGACCTTATTACATATATTTTCATTCTTTTTTTTCATTTCTTTACAATTGAAATGTAATTTTTTCCTTTTGAAGGAATTCATTGAACAGGGTGCTCCTGCACCATACAACCAACCAATAAAACCTTTCCAAGTCCCTTTGGAAACATGTTATCTTGTTCTTTCACTTGAAAATCAGCTTCAAACTTGTCTTGGATTTCTTCTTCTTCTATTCTCTTGAATCTTGGTTCCAATCTTTTTCTTCAACTTTGTCTTCATTCCTTCACTTTTTCTTTGCGTTTGCCCTTTTTCCATCCCTCTTTTCTGCCTCTCAGGTTCTCAATCTCCTTTTTCTTTCACAAGGACATAGGACCGTCCTTTTACCACTCTCAACTGAACACTAACTTTTCCCTTAACCAAGGACACAGGACTATCCTTGCAAAATTTCTGTTTTCTTCCATAATTCATCCTTGACCTTCTTTGACCAATCAACTTTTCATCTTCTCTACTACTCCCATCAGTGGAGTACTCTTCAGGTTGCAAACTCAAGTGCTTCTTCTAATAGGTATCCATATAGTCCTTACTACAACACAACTCAACAACTCAGCAAACCAAGAAAATTCCTCCTTGCTTTCAACTTCTCTCTACTTTCTTCTTCCTTTTCTTGGTAGCAACCAGGTTCTCTTCTCAACTTGCACAAACTCACAACTTCTCTCTGCAACTTAGATGGATCAAGCACTTGCAACCCAACTCAACAAATCATCATCAACAACAACAAACTCAAAAAACCATCAATTCAACAAATCATTAGAACCTTGTTAGCTCTGATACCAATTGATACAAGAGAATCTATTCACAACAACAATCATTAGGGGAAATTTTGTCCCAAACACATTTGGAGAAGATCAATTTGAACAAGCAACTTTGATTCACTAATATTTTCATCAATTTCACTTAACTTTCCTTCAAAAAGATCATAATTTTATTTTAACCTCCATGTGGCTATCAACAATCCAAATCTCCAAACCATCATTCAATACTTCCATCAGACTCAAATACAAATAAAAAAACATGGCATAAACCTGATTACAATCTCTGAAAACAATCCATAGTTCCATATTTCACTTATAGACTCCTCAATACAACTCTCTTTCCAAGGAAACAAATCATTCTTTCTCACTTTCTGATTGTCACTACTTTACCAAGACATCTTAATCATCATGTTTTTGTCAAAAATAAACAAACATACTACCCCATACTCTATTTTTCCATAACTTCAATTTCATGCACCAAAAAAACCCATGATTTCACATAATTCAAATGAATAAGAAAACAAGCTTTCCATATAAAAATTGTTCAAGCATTGGGGCATCCTTTACAACATTACTAAGATAGATTCAATCACAAACATTCAGCCTTTTCACTGTTTAGTAGAGTTCCATTTTCATTGCAGACAAACACCATTTTTTCACATAAGGTTCTCATTGCTCAATTCATCAAAACCATCAAACCTGCCTTCAACACCTTATCCAAACTTAGAAACATCCTTAACAATATAAATAGTAGAATATTCAAACATTTATAACCACTCTTTACACTGTTTCATCAAATTTCTACTTTATATGAAATCAAAGCACTATTTGACAATTAGGTCTCCATTCCCTAAATTGGGTGAATCTCACAAAACCGATTCAATTTACAAGAACCAAATACACATTTAGAGGCCCATTGTGTCTAATTAAAACATATCACAAATTCAACTATTGTTGTTTCAAAAGATGTAATAGATCAATAGACTGTCCCACAGAATTAAGGCACAATTAGGCCTAATTTATGAAGCAAATACCCTTAAACTAACTCTAATTCCTCAAAGAACCACAAGAAATATTTTTTCATGCCATATAATCACAAAAACAACCATTAGACTCAAGAAAACCATTCATTATTGCATCATATTATGAAACCCTTGATTATAGGTTTTAATATCACAAAAAGTAAGGGTTTATTGGAATTGTCCACTCCAAACCTTCTGCCACCTCGTAACTACTTTAAACACATTTTTTCTAGTTTGTACATGCAAATTACACCTCTCACCAACCTTTCCCATTGTATTTTCTTCATTTCATCACTTGTAGGCACCATTTTTGCATGGAAAACACAGATTTTTGTGAGGGCAGCAACCTTGGCTTAGTATTTTCACTTCCTGCAACAACACACACACTTCCACAACAATAAAAAAAACTAAACACTCTTCCTAATATCCCATTCCATTGATCTATTACACCTACATCAATGGAATGGTAGGTTAGCTTCTTAAAAGACACTCAAAACATATTTTTGTATTTGGTCGTTAAATAAACTAAAAAATCAATGCAAATCCTTCAAACTAACTTAGAGTGAATGAAAAAACACTATCATTACTAAGACAATAAAAATCAAGGCCTTATATGATTGTGCAGGTTGTACAAGTTTGGAAACTAGAAAGTAAATTCAAAAAATTGCAAAATAGTGATGTTTTATTTCAAAGTTTGCTTCCAAAATTACAAGATAATTTTCTTGCTTGCCCCCACATTGCTTATATAGATGTTTCCAAACAATTAACTAACTTTACAATTTCCTTCTTCGACCCATCTCTTCATTTTTCCCTCAAAGACTCTTGAACTTCCTAATGTTTTTGCATTTTACAAATTGGCAACTTTAGCATTTTTTTCAATTTTTTCTTTTTCTATCTCTTTCCCACCTAGTGACCTATTTGTGACCACAAATACATTATGTATGACCTTATTACATAGATTTACATTCTTTTTTTTCATTTCTTTACAATTGAAATGCAAATTTTTCCTTTTGAAGGCATTCATTGAACAGGGTGCTCCTGCACTAGTTATGATAGTCAAAAGGATATTTAGACAGCCATAAGTCCCTTTTGCATCATCAAATTCTTCAAAAAAGTTGTAATACCAATGAATTACATATAATAGGTTACATGTACTAGTATTTACAACCATCCAAACTTAGCAAAATGACTATTCTATGTCAGTCTAGGTATGGCAATCTTGCAATGTGCATGATTTTTAGATGCTACTTGGTCCTTGCCCCAATTAGATAGTTTTTTTTTTATTTGATAAGTTCTAGGAGGACTTAGTCTTAATAAGCTTCCTCAAGAAGACATGGAAAAGATAAACTTGTAATAATGTTTTTAATTTTTCCTTTCCATATTTTCTAAAGTTGATGAAATCATTGGGAAGCCTTATTCAATAATAGAAACCATCATTACAAGTATCAATTGTAGTTGATTTTGATTCATTGGATTAATTTAATCATGATCTTTAATGTAAATAAGAAGTTTAATGTTTTTTTGAGTTGCTGATGATTTTTAAGAGGGAGATTTGCATTGATCTCTATATAAACAATAATTTGACATTGTAAATGTTGGAGACCTAATACTCTAAAAAAATTATGCAAATTTCTTCTATTCTCAAGCTATTATCTTTCTTTTTTATATTTTACAAGTAATGATCTAGCTACTTTGAACTTATTTTTACTAATTGAAATGATAATCATGAAATTCCATATTTGTTGAATTTTGGCTGTATGAATTTCACTAGGTCTATAAGCATAATGAAAAATAGGAGTTGATCTAGAGTAATACCTATGTGAAGGATCCATGACTAACAAATTCATAGAACACTAAAACAATGCTTGATCTTAGATAAAATATCATTTTCTTATGAAGGAGTATTTGTCTCAAGAGAAAAGGGGAAGTAGAAAATTGTACCTTATTAATTTCCTACCACACCTCGATTAAATATGGTGTGATATCATCATGAGTAAGTTGATTATTGTAGTAGAAAACTTGATGTTTGAAAATAAAAATGCCACCTCTTTGCAAGAGAAATACCTTCAAGAGAGGTTGATAACTAAGGTAGAAAAATGATTTGAGTTCAATCTATGAATTTAGTCTTCATATGTTGTATTAAGTTAAAAAACACAACCAAGAGAAATATCATTCCTAATGCCACCATTTGTTGGCCACCAAAGTTGTAGGCTTCCAAAATCCTAAAGGCAAGATTGACTCTAGATTTTAACATATGAAAATTAGCTAGGAATTATGATTGGGTAGGGGAAAATAAGGAATAATGTATGAGAGAGACAAATATCTCCTTCTTCTTTAGGATCCAATGGTTGAAGGGGGTGTTCCTTGAGGTTATTTAATAGGATAATTGAAGAGAATATAAAACTATAATTAATCTTTGAGAAGAAACCATGTCATATTGTATTAGGAGGATCTAAAGAATATCACTAAAACTTTGTGCTATTTTTCTATGTAACCTTAATTTAAAAGAAGGAAACACATGCATAGGACTAAAGATATATTGTGTGTAATCCTAAAATCATGTATTCAATATGTAGATATACAAAATTTCCTAATTCGTATCACACATTGTTATTCTTGCATTATCATCATATTCATCCCTGATCTTGCACAATGCATCATTTTCATCATTTGCATTACTAATTCCCCTTTTCACATCATTTTCTATCATTTTCACCTATTTCCTCTATTGATTAAATAATGTTGAATTATTTAATTAATTCATCATATTTCACTAATTTTCCTCTTATCTCCCCTAATTGAATAATTTTAATTATTTAATTAGCCATAAATCTAATTTTCCTCTTATCTCCCCTAATTGGATAATTTTAATTATTTAATTAGCTATTAATCTAATTTTCCTCTAATGTACCATGATTAAATAATCTTGAGTTATTTAATTATCTAACTTCCATCTCACTCATTTGGAATATTATTTTTTAATAAAGAATATCTTAATCCTCCATAATTAAATAATCTTGAATTATTTAATTGTTCTAATTTCCCTCTCAAAGGCATATTCCCATGGAAAATTATTTTTCAAAATATCTTAATCCTCTCATTCATCCTCAACCCTCCATTTCTTGATCTAATCTTTGCCCTTCATTATGGGGCACCTAGATCATTTGAAAAAAAATGAATTCTTGAGCACATCATTATTATTAAGCATTTGAACAGTTATCATGCATCTACATCATCATTTCATACTTTTGCAATCATGGGATATTCTTGATTGAGCAATCCAACATATTATCACCATTAAAATGGAATGCAAGGTTTGCACATGGTTTGTTTTTATTGTTTTATTTTGATTTTCATTTATTATATACTAATTTCTAACCACATATGCACTCAATTTCATTTGTAAGTGGGATTTGATCATTTCTTGCTTTGGGTATTGTGAATTCTAACCTTTATTTGATAATTGATGTTTCATTTCCATTTTCCACTAACCCCACTTCATTATTTGGTATGCCCAGTGGGACCCATGTCCCTATTTTAATAAAATTATCTTGAGTTTTTGATGCTTTTTAGGTTTATCACGTGATACAAATTCGTGAATGACTGCGAACGACTACCTCTGTCAACTACGAACGACCGTGTTTGCTAATCTGGTTGAGTTTGACAGTCTAGTCGCATTTAATTTATTGAATGTGCAATATTTTTCTGATAATATTTTCGCTTGTGCAGGTTTTTCTGTGTTTCCTAGAGTAACAAAGTTGTTTTTTCAATTTTTTCTGCATCTGTCAACCATGAACGATCATGTTTGTGGAGTCTGCCATATCTTCTAAGATAAACAAAGCCACCTCTGTAGGTATTTCTACATTTTACTATTACTTTTTCTCTCTATTTTTTATAGTAACTTGTTGATTTTCAAATTTTCATCTAACTCTAACCTTTGTTGTCTATCATTCTGGGATTTTTAATCTAACATATCTATGTAACATTCATTTAAGGGAAGATAAATTATTCAAAACTTCTAATACTTTGTGTTGTAGGTTTTGATTGGTCCAAGATAATATTATTTAAAGCTACTAATACATTGCTTGCAGGTTCCTTATGCAATATTTTATCATTTGAACTTGTATGCTTTATTGATTGGTAGATTAAATCACATTTACATTTAGAGCTCTAAAATCAATTTATTTGACGTGTATTGTAGGTTGGAGTGTACGATCCTCTCCCCTTTTGTTTTGTGCGATCTTGGGTGAAGAGAAATACCTCTAAATTGAACTTTTATTTTCTTTTTAACCAAATGTGTGTTGTTTTTGTATTGTCTCCCCTTATTCTACATGTGATAACTGGGTGATGAGAAATAGAAACACACAAGCCTTCCCTTATTGTTAGGAGGCCTACCTTGGGAATTCATCACCCAACGGTTTGATCTCAAGCGACATTTTTTGACACGCTATAGAAATTGGATGAGAGAGAAAGATGTAGTTTGATCTAAGTATGCAATTGCTAGGTGTTCCTTAGCAGGCCTGGGTGATTTTGGATGCAAGATTAGAGCCTTCGGTCTTGCACTTATGTAGTTAGTGGTATTCACAAATTTCTACCCATTATGAACCAATTGTATTAGAAGCCTAATACCTATCAAATGTCTCTTTATAGTGGTGCATTGTGATAGCATTTTCATGAGAAGTTACCATGTCTGATCCTTGGTTGAGGTGATAAGGTGTCATGTTAGGACCTAGTTATTTCAAGGCGAGGGGTGTCAAGGTGGTACATGACCTTGGCATACCCTACTTACCCATTCCTTGGATTTGGATTAACACACAAGTGTGGTAAGCCTACTATAGTTAGACAACCTTTACTACTAATTAGGTTGTGCTTATTTGGTTCTATTGATATATTACTAGTGAGCTTTGTGGAAGAAATATTATGAAATATATCCTTTACCTTGAGAGTCAGTCCTGATTACTTATGTTTTCTATTCATATCACTTGCTTTCAAAACATAAAATCAGAATTTGATACATTAAACTTGTTGGTATGTGGTGATTGATCATGTTATACTGTACACTCTTCCTGTATCCTCGTTGGGGTCCAGGGCTGGGCTAGGCCTCGGGTGGGGGTTCAGGGGTGGCAACCCCTAAGAAAAAATTTCTCCTATTTTTTCACTTTGTCACCGACAAAATAAAAAACCAACTTTGTAAAACCCTAATTCTGGAAGCTTCTAAAAAGCTTGTAATAAGCGGTTGGGATGAGAGTTGTAGTAGGGTATTATTCACGATATTGTAATATGTTTTTCACTAGATAATAAAATCATTGGATGGATACGGTTTTGTGGATGCATCCCATATTGGGTGAACCATGTTAAATTCTCTATGTTGTCCTTTTGTTGCTATAATTTTTTTTTGTGTTTTATTTCTCTGTTTTATTGATCAAATTTGCATTTAACTATTAGATATCTGCCTTCTAACCCTAACAAAACTTTTTCAAACTTTGAAGAAACGCAAATACAGTAATAGAAAACCACGCTTGACTATCACAATTTACTGCTATTGTATAGATTACCGCATCTACTTTGGTACATTATTGTGCTTACATAAATTGCAGCATTTGATCTCTACATATTATCATTGTTGCTTACTCTTTCATGTTTGCATTCATTGTGCTCTATCAAAAATTTTCTTGCATAGTGTTACTATTGCTCAAATTGTTGCATTTTCCTAACACATTTTTTATCGCTATTGCAAAGTTTGTCTTATCTACTCTAGAATATTACCGTGTTTGCATAAAATGTCATGTCTTCTCTCTACATTTCTTTTGTTGTACTCTGTCAAAACCTCTTTCTGCATAGACCTGCATCTATATGAACTAATGTGTTTACCTATTATCAGATTATCACTATTGCTCAAATTGTTGTGTCTGCTTTCTACATCTTGTTTCTTTTTCTTGGATTGTCAACTTTTCTTGGGGGCAACATGAAACGTTTTCCTAAATTGGTGTATTTTTCCATAACATTTTTCCATCTCAGACCTACAAATTCTTTGATCTAAAAATTATCATAAATTTATCAACCTAAAACTGGGAACGTTTGTCATAACAATCCTAAACTATCCTTTGTGTCCTCAAACATCACAAACTATCCTTTCAACATTGGTCTTCTTAGGAAACATCAAAATAGTCTTTTGGATAAAAACCAAACATATTTAAACATCAGTAACCTCAATCAATGTCAAACTTATGAGACCATCCTCAACATCCTTTTGGACATCAACCTATCAAACAAAAACCCTATCAACTTGCTATTATCTTTTGATCCCATCTTATGAACTCGTTAACTTAGTGGAACTATCTCCCTCCTAGGTTTACAAAATCACCATCATCTCTCTTTGCTTATACTCATGAGTCTAGTCCAAACAAAGACACCAACCAATCTTTCACCAACATCTAGAGATATCGCACAATCCAATTAACTTTGTCATCCTTTTATCTAGAATATTGACCATCAAAACCCCATTATCTTTAAACATCAAAATCGAAATCAACTTTGTTGTCCTTTATTCCAAAGGTTAACCATCCAAATTTCATATCAACTTGAAGACCATCCTTTTTTTCAAAAGACTTATCAACACATCCTCTGAAACCTAAACAACATCACACATACCAATAATCTAGATCTTTCCATTCTTTAGGTCTATTGGGACTTTTTTGACAACAAGATCTCAACATAGGAAGAAAATGGTAACAATTACTAGCAATTATAATGTTCCAAACACCACAAACGTTGAAAATTCAATTGAAATGCCATGGGGGTACTCTAATCCTCAACAATCAAATGTAAATCCTTCATTTCAACCAAATATTAATCCTCCACCACAACCAAATGTTGATCCTTCACAACAAAATCTCCATCGTATTCATCAAGACTACCTCAGTCAACATAGGAATCAACCCACTAGAGGAAAAGATGGTTATATAGAAGAGGATTCCAATGAAGAACTTACCAAAGAAGGTATCTTAGAAATGAATCAAAACCCTAAAATATTAAAGGTCATGGAAAAATTTCTTAGCTCCCATCCAAACACTTCTATAGGCTTTCCCAACATGGTGCTAAGATACCCATTGATTACAACATTTAAAATATTAAGGATCCAACCCTTATTTGTAGAGATGAAGATACAGTGGTTAGACAACCCTTTAAACCTATTATAAAATAAAAAAATTTAAGCTTCTTTGCTCAAAAAAAGGACCCTCCTCAAGCAAGACCACTTGACAATCCATTATATAGACAACCATCTCAAATGTAATAAGCAATGGTATCCTAACAAAATCAAACCGAACCTAATGTCTTGGGAATGCAAAAAATTCTCAATATTCAACCAACCCTTTTATAACTCCACTTGTACCTTATAATGCTTCAAATAGTATGTGGAGACCAAATGTATCAATAAACTTATATACAACCTCTTAGTCACAAAATGTGTCTCAAAAAGGTCAAAAATGTAACATGCAAAACATGTTGAATCTTCCTCCTAGACCACCAAATCCATAATTACATGCTAACATGCCACCACAACAACAATATATGGCTTCACCCATCTATATAGTTCCTAATCTACACAATCAAACCCTTCACCTACAATAAATGAATCAACCTCTTCATCTACAACAAATAAATCAACCTCTTCAATCACAACAACAACCACCACTCTATCAACACACACAATCCAACCCTTCAAAACAACAACTCGTGTACCAACAACCTAACACTCATCAACAACAACATTCTCAACAACAACCTTCATACCAAGACCCTTCACATAATGGTTAATATCAACAAGGGTTAAACTTTCAAAATTAGGATCTTAATGCAATGCAATATCAATATGATCATTTATACACCCAAAATCCACAAAAATAAAACATGAATATGCAATATCAATAAAATATTGTTCCTTAACAACAAAATATTGTTCATCATCAATAAAATATTGTTCCTCAACAACAAAATCTTCTTCCTCAACAACAAAATCTTGTTCCTCAACAACAAAACGTTGTACCTCAACAACAAAATTTTGTTCCACAACATCAAAACATAAACCTGCAATATCAGTACAATGCTCCTCAAGGACCAAACATTTCATCGCATACATATAATGCCCCTCAAGGTACGATGCACACTCAAAATCCATCTTACAACTCTTAATCCTTTCGTGGACAACAAAACTACAATCCACCAATCCTCCACAAGGAAATGAGTTGGAATTAAAAATCCAAAGTCTCAACCAAAGGATAGTGGGCATACAACTTAGAAAGACTAAGAAGATCAATGCCTTGGAAGATATTTGTCCTTATCCTTATGATCTAAGCATTTCCATGATTCCCTTCCCTAAAAACTTCAAAATTCCCAAATTTGACAAGTACAAAGGAAGAGGAGATACCATTGAACACATACGAGAGTTTTCCATGGCATGCATGGAGGTAGCTAACAATGACTCTTACATGATGAGACTCTTTCCTAGGAGCCTTGATGGAAAATCCATAGAATTATTTTCTTATTTACCTCCTAGAATCAAAACATTCAATGAACCATAAAAAAAAATTCATCAAACACTTCTCATACAATATAGAACAAGAAATTAATGTGATTGATTTGTACAAAGTGAAACAAAACCAAGGAAAGTCCTTTGATTTCTTCTTGCAATGATGGCGACATAAAGCAAGTAAATGCAAATGGCTCATTCTTGAAAAATAACTTTTGACATATTCATGGGAAATCTAAACACTGATTTAAGCTTCCAATTAACTATGCTATGTCCAACCACATTTGATGATATCATTGAAAAAGGTATAGCTATCGAAAGGGCCCTTGTTACAAAAGGAGTTATCATTCTATACAAAAATAGAGATCAATCTTCTAACTCAAATGATAAAACACGTCTATGGGAAAATAATAAAAACATTACCAATGATGGAGTAGTGGATGCTAAATTTGTGCAAAACATACAACCTCCTCCTAACAATCCTCAAAAAATATTCAAATCAATAAAAAAAAATCCTCCAAGAAATCAATTGACTAATCAAAATCAAATCCTCCAAGAGGACCACCAAAAACTAACAATACCTTCAATCAAACAAGATGAAAATACACTCCTTTGGGAGAACCTGTTGAAGTGGTCTTACGAAAATTGCTTCAAACAAACCTTATCGAATTATTGAAACAATGAAACTATAAGGAACCACAATTCAAACCTCCTTGGTACAATGAGAATAATCAATGCAAATTCCATAGAACTAAAGGACACAAGACCAATAATTTCATGAAACTCAAGAACCTCATACACGATCTAATTGATAAGGGAGAATTTGACATTGAACATCATCCTAGAACATCCGGTAACTATGAATTGGGAATCTACAAGGATCCAATCCCCGACCATAATAAAGGAAATGACACAGTTAAGGGAAGGGATTAAAATAAAACTACATACTCCTATGACAATGTAGTTGATGCTACTTTTGAAGCAAATCACCAAATCCCAATTGTAACTATAGTCGGTAAAAATCTTGAGTATAATGTTACTACACGATGAGGAAAAGTTACAATTCATTGAGCACCGTCACAAAGCAAAGCTTTTCCTAACCCTCCACAAGCTTAATATAACCTTATTGACAATCCAAAAAAGACTCCTGTCCAAATTTTCATCCTTGAACTTCTCAAAACATCCCCAACTCATAAATAATTTTTGGATAAATCCTTAGTAGAGTCTTCTATACCCAACGAGATTGACAGAGAGAAATTTCAAGCCATGGTAGGGAACATTTCTTCTACCCATCATATCATCTTCTATGAAAGGGATCTTCCCTTGCACACATATCATAACCAGGCTTTATATCTTGAAGTCTGCATCCATTACACAAAATCAAGAGAGTATTGATAGGCGATGGTGCAGGCTTAAATATTTATACCTTAAATCTTGTACAATAGCTAGGATATTCTAATGAGGTTATTCAAAATTAGAAGACCATTATTATCAGAGCCTATGATGACAATGAGAGAGATTTTGAGGGCACTATTATACTTCCTATTCAAGTGGGTTCAACAATAGTGGAAACAAATTTTCAAGTATTAGATCTTGAGCTACCATATAACCTTCTCCTGGGACACCCTTGTATTCATGCAATGCAAGACATTTCTTCGACCTATCACCAATGCTTGAAATTTCTCTATAATGACGAAGAGGTCACCATTTATGCTAATCCAAAACCCTTCCATTATTGCAAGAACTTAAAAGAGAAATACGCAAAGATCTATCAAGTTCCTAGCAATGATATCTCATTTCACTCATTTGACTATTTTGATCCAACATATTTAGCCTCATCATTTCAAGCCTCATCTTCTTTTGATCCATCATCCTTAGCAAACCCACCTACATCCGATCTCAAGATTCAAGTACTAGACAATGGTTAGAAGGATTATCACATGAAACAATCCCTTTACATTGGAAAACTTTTTCTATCTCCAAGATCATATGGGAAACCACAAGAAATTAAGTAAGCTCATACTACTATCATTGAATTTAAACCCACAATCTTCTCTAAATGGGGGGATTTGAGCAAGGAAATCACAGAAGAAGATGCTTCTACTTGGCTATAAAAGGAAGAAGAATAACAAGACCTAGAACTTATCCCCTTTGATCACAATAATAAAGGTTTTCAACTTTTTAAAAGCATGGGATTCATAGGAAAATGTTGCCTTGGCATACATGAGCAAGGTATGAGAGAAATGATTATCCCTGAAAAGTGTAAGAAGAATCAAGGACTAGGATATGGGTCTTTGGATAGTGTTACTCCTAACATTGGAGGTATCGTTTGTGAGGAAGGTCCTTCCTATCTTGTGGTTAAGACATATGATGACAATGATTCCATCGAAGACTCCTTCATGTACATCACTGACCTATTTGAGATCACTTTCATTAATACCATCACTACCCTTTCATTTGACCAACCATTTGAGAAGCATGAACTTCAACTTGTCTATCCTTAATTAATTGACTGGGACCAACAATGACCAATTTTATACACATTCCAAAATGATGAAGCTATTGCTAATTTTATGGGAATAAGAGATGGTATACCACCTAGAGATCATAAGGAAGGATTTTACATATAACTTGGTGAAGATGCATACTTTATATGAGAGATTAGGTTCTTCAATCACAAAATTAAAAATATAAAAATAAAAAAGAGATCCCCTAGTGAAAACCTTAATATGGCACTATCTGATCATGGAAAAGAGAAAATAAAGGATGTATCTGAGGGTGAAAACCTCTTTGAGGCACCCAAAGATGGAGGATTCAATCTCCCCCAAAATTGTCAACACCAAGAGAGATCAACAGTACTTGTAGAAGACTCGAAGAAGATAAATGTGGGAACATCAAATGTACCTAGAATCACCTTTTATGTAGCTTCTTTGGATCCTTAAGAGAAATATAATTTCACAACTTTCTTAGGGAACCATATGATCAACTTTTCTTGGCCCTACACTGATATTAGATTGGACCCATCCATGGTGGTTCATCACTTGACAGTCTTTCTTAGAGAAAAACCAATGAAACAAAAACTATGCAAGATGCATCTGCAAATAACACTTGTGGTTAAGGTGGAGCTATAGAAACTCCTAGACGTCAGTTCCATTAGACTGATTGATTTTCCAAAGTGGGTATCAAATATTGTACCTATTTCTAAGCCCACTAGGGGCATATGGATTTGTACTGACTTTAGAGATCTCAACAAGGCTTGTCTAAAGGATGACTTTCCCTTGTAGAATATAGACATCATAGTGGATTTAATAGCAAGTCACGAAATTCCTTCCCTCATGGATGTTTTTTTGGGATATAATCAAATCAAAATAGCACCATAAGACCAACACAAGACAAAATTCACTTGTCCTTGGGGAACTTATTGTTGGAATGTCATGTCGTTTGGGCTTAAGAACATGGGATCCACCTATGAGAGGGAGATGAACACTATCTTTCATGATATTTTTCACATCACCATGGAGGATTACATATATGATCTTCTATCAAAATCCCTAACAAGAAAAGGTCACTTGGATATCCTAACACACATATTTGATAGGTTAGAAGAGTACAATCTACAACTCAATTTGAAGATGTATGTTTTCAGCATCATGTCAGAGAAGCTACTAGGATACATTGTATCCTAAAGAGGTATAGAAGTGGATCCTGATAAGGTTAAGGCCATAATGGAAATACCTCCATCGAGGACATTGAAACAACTGTGTAGCCTTCAAGGTAAATTTTATTCCATCCAAAGATTCATAGCTCAGTTAGCCAATAAATTTCATCCTTTCACGCATCTACTCCATAAGGATGTTGCCTTTAAGTGGGAAGAGAAGTGCCAACAATATTTTTAATAGATTAAAGACTATTTGGTTCCACCTCTTGTTTTCATGCCTCCTCTACCAGACAAACCATTGATCCTCTATATATCAGTAACTTCAACAACCCTAGGTGCCTTATTCGCACAACATGATGAGAATGGTAAATAAAGAGTGGTGTACTATATTAGTTACACACTGGTAGGATATGAAATAAACACACACCTATGGAGTGGACTTGTTTAGCCACTATCTAGGTATGTGCAGGATCATCATGGAAAAAATAGGCCCTTAAGTGGCAAAAAAATTAGAAAAATCAGAGTTAGGCAACTTGACATAAAAATTTGAATAAGTTATCTATATTATTTCAAAAATATGTAAGAATAGAATCTGTAGAAAATTGAATGTAGTTTCTAAACTACTAGGTTTTTTTAAAAAAATCTATTTGGTGAAAATTTGAAATTTCAATGAAGTAGTACTTAAATTTCAGGGAAAAATAAGAAGTAGGTGTCTTTGACCACCCTAACCACAATAAAATGATATTTTTTTATAAGATTTTAGATATAAGTAGAGGACTCATGTCCTGATGTGATGCATATTTTTTTGTAATTTTTTACAAGTAAATAATTAATTATGATTTTTTTATTACAACTTTTAAAAAATATAAAAAACTCATATGTATGACCACCTTAACTTGTTCAAAAATTCATGAAATTCATTTTTTTTTTTTAATCCTATAGTATGCGAATTGTAGAATGTGACGCATGTTTTGGAATAAAAAAATATGATACCGTTTGAAAGCTATAGATATTTTTCAATCAGTCTATCAATTAGGACTTTATTTGTAATTTGAATAGAAAATGAATAATAATTACTTATTAAATTCAAAGTAAAGAATAATTTATATTGGTGGAAAGCTGAGAATCTCCTTTAAAAACCCTTTTCATTTCATCAATTTTGGGTAAAAATAAAGTCGTCAGCCACATACCCATCATATTGCCACTTTTTGGCCCACCATGATCCTGCACATACCCATCTTTGCATCACAAAATATTATACATTGCATGCTTAACTAAAAAAATAAGCTCATATCTAAAGTAGATCCACTAAAATATCTTTTGGATAAGGAAGCTTTAACTAGCTAGATGGTGAAGTGGGTCATGATCCTTACAAAATTTGACATAGAATATGTTGCCAGAAAATCAATCAAGGGACAAGTGATAGCGGATTAGTTGGTCGAATCACCTCTTGATGATCATCGCCCTTTGATATTAGAATTCCTCGATGAAGAAATCCTTGTGACAACTCATGTAGGCTAATAAAAATTGTACTTTGATGGATCTCATACCCAATAAGGATTAGGAGCTGGCATTCTCTTTGTTACACCACAAGGAGATAGTATACCCAAAGCATATAGGATCACCTAATAGAGAAGAGTACGAAGCACTGATCACTAGATTAAGAATGGGAGTTGAATGGAAGATCAAGGAACTACAAGTCTATGGAGACTCACAACTAATAATTAGAAAAGTGTGATAAATACCAAACCAAGGATGATAACTTGCTTCCTTACAAAAGGATGGTAAACAATTTCAAGTAGTACTTCCTAGTCATTCTCTTTGAGAAAAAACCAAGGATAAATAAGAGAGCTATAAATGCTATGGATACTATTGGTTCTCTTCTAGACATGTCATAGAATAGTCCTAAATATGATTTTCTTATGGAGCAATTACTTATACCCACATTTGATGTCTAGGAGTCTAAACTCGTGTACCATGTTGTTGGTCTCGACACACCTTGGTATCAAGATATATATGCATCTCTTCAACATGGAACCATACCCCTTAACCTTAATAAAAATCAAAATAAAACTTTTATTTGATAAACCTCATGCGTTACCATCCTTGGCGATACGTTATACCGATAGAGTCTCGATGGAACATTGCTAAGATTTCTTAACCCTGAAGAGGCATCAATCACCTTATAGGAGGTACATGAAGGTGTCTGTGGGTCTTATTATAACATACCTAATATAGTTAAGAGGATACTAAGGACTAGATACTACTGTCTTATGATGGAGTAGGAAGGTAATCAATTTGCTAAGAAATGTCTTTAATGCCAGCAACACAGTGAGCTTATTCATGCACCGACACATGAGTTACACCTAGTAACTACACTGTGGCCCTTTTCACAGTGGGGAATCGACCTCATAGGCAAGACATATCATACCTCATCAAATAGACATAAATTTATCATAGCCACCACATAGTACTTTACGAAGTGGATAGAAGCTATACCCTTAACCTATATCACATGCAAGAAAATAGGTAAGTTCATTCTAAACTATTTAGTTTGTTGCTATGACATACCTCAAATCATTGTCACTGACAATAGAAATCCATTTAAGAATCAAGATTCATGTGAGCTTTGTTCTAAGTTCCACATCCAACATCACTTTTTTACCCCGTATTACCCCCAAGGAAATGGTCAGGCGAAAGCGTCAAATAAAACTATCTTTAAAATTCTCAAGAAGACTGTTAATGACACCAATCATGACTGGAACCTCCAACTAAATCCAAATTTGTGGACCTATCAAACAAGCATCCGCACACACATTGGCACTACCCCTTTTCCCCTAGTTTATGAAACTAAAGCTATCTTGCCTATAGAGGTCAAAATTCCATCCTTAAGGGTATCCTTGCAAAATTTGGTCAACAATGAAGAATATCGAGTATCCAGACTCCATGATATTGAGTTGTTAGAGGAAAGAAATTTGAGTTCTCTAAACCATCTCCAAGCATACCAAAATCATCTCAAGTGTAGTTACAATAAGAGAATCAATAAAAAAAGCTTGCAAGTGGGTGACTTAGTCGTAAAGGAAAATCAGAAGATTCAGCTAAATCAAGAGGGCAAAGGAAAATTTGAACTGAATTGGTTGGGACCCTTTGTGATTATGAAAAACTATGGCTTTGGCACATATCAGTTGGAAAACCTTGAAGGAGAGCCTTTGGAGGAACCTATCAAGAGTATCCATCTTAATAATTTTTACACCTAGCCTATAGGATTATCCTAGTAAAAAATAAAAAAATCAAGAAATCAAAAAAAAAAAGAAAAAGAGAAAAATATCAAAAATAGTAAAGAGAAATAAATCATCCATTAAGTGAAAACCACTTATGTGGTGCTTCTAGGACAAGTACCATGGTGAACACCTAGAAAATAGGCACCATGTTTGAATAAGCTCTGCCTCATGTTATCTATCAAAGCTTGCATCCATCCCATCCATCCATTATCATAATCATGCTTTCATCCATTCCATCCATTCCATCCATCCGCTACATAATAAATGTGTGCCCAACCATGGCTTGATCACTTGTTAAGTGTATAACCTTGTTGCACTATCACTATCCTCTATCTGCATCATCTCATTTATCCATAATAAATGTAATACTATACCTAACTGGGGGCATCCTCTTGAACCTAGTAGATAGATTGGATCCTTTTTCATATCTCAAGTTGTGCGTAATTCTGAAAAATCAAAAACATCTAGATAATAAAAAAATAAAAAAAATCAAAATAATATTAAAAATAAAAAGCATCTAGAATAACTTTGAAAATCCAAAACATCCAAATATTCATGAAAATCCAAAAACATACATAAAAGGTTAAAAACATCAAAAACATTATTATTCATCCAAGTATGAGTTGATAGCCCTGCCCAATAATTGAACTACGTAGCCTCTGTGTGTGTCATGTAGGAAAGGCCATCATTGATGATCCCCCAAGGCATTAGGTTAGTCCCCTTAGGTCCCGCTCTCTGGGTTTAAATATATTCAAAATACCAAAAAAGTCAAAATATTTCAAAAACAACCAAAAACAGCCTCAAATAACCTCAAAAACACAAAAACATTCAAAAAATCTCAAAAAATCCCATCTCCATCATCACCTATCCATAATAAGATATACATCCATAATAATGACTATCGTCACCCTCATCCTTTGACAAAGCAATCAAACTAAACTTACAAGCTATCGAAATCTACAATATTCAAGCAAGAATCGTGAAAAACTTGATCATTATTGGATAAAACAATTCCTAAATATCAATTGCCTATCAATCGTCATCATCAGTACCATCAAAATCCTAGCATGAGACTTAATGGATATATCATTCCTACAATAGGTATCATTTATGGATAACATCCTTAAACTACAAACATCTTTAGCAAGTGATGTGACAACTTTGTTCATCTGTTTTGATCTTTTTTATTTTGATCATTGATTTAATATGCTATGTTTATTGGATATTCTTGTAATACAACCATGGAAATTACTTGCCTTATGTGTGCAGGGATAGTCTCAAGTATTACAACGGTTGGTGCATATCAAGTTCTTCATACCTTTTGTGTATAATTCTCCTTACTTTGATGACTTTATTCTATCACATTATTTAACAAAGTATTTGTATGTCTGGTATGAAGAACAATACTCCTGTTGTTTGTAGACTCAAATTCCATGCAATATATATAAATCCGCCTTGGTTCTCCATACCTCAGTACATCATGTCTATTTGCTACATTAATAAGGATTTCTAATCATTAGTTTCTCCCTAAAAAGAAAAACCATACTCATCACATTTTTCATACATCTTCAAATATCAATCATTCATTCATCACTATCATTCATAACAAATGGATTCTCAACAATTTTATCAACATTATCTATTCTTCTGTCATCTAATCTCTCTCTAACAATTCTTCTAGCTAACATCAATCTCATGTGTCTTGCATCCATAACATCATTAGTATCACATGCATCTTGCATCCACAAACTCATTAGCTATGCATCCATCCATCATGTATATATATATTTCATATCATATCATGTCACATCCATACATCATGTATATCATCAAATATCAAAAAAGTATAAAAATAATTATATCTACATATCATATCACAACATCACATCCTGCATCATATCTCATAATCATCAATGCATCCACATCATAATCAAGATCATGAACATAATGCAAAACATTAATATCAACATCATGCACATCACTAGCCGCTACAAAATCATGTAATCTCATGTATCATCAAAAAAATTTAAAATGTCATGGTACATCATAAACATTCACATGTGTGATACATCATAAATACATATATACAAGGCTTAAAAGGCTGATGAATGTACATACATCACAAAAAATCAAGTCTATACATCAAATATCAAAAGATCAATATACATCAGAAGTCTATCCCTTTGTATGCTCCTCTTGACCAAGAGGTGGCCTCATATGCTTATCATCTTTGTGTCTTGGAGATCTCTTTATTTTCTCACTGTGTGTCGATGGTCTGTGTGGCTATAAAATATGCCTCTGGGTCTGTTATGATGGCCTACTAACTGAACCACCCCCAGATCTGCTAGGCTCCCCACTTGTGGTACCACTATGAGATGTAAATTTTGGCATCCTCCTCTCCCTTGGGGTGGCTGCCTCATAAAAAGTCTAATAATATGTGACCTCCTAAATCAACCTCTCTCTCTCTCTCTTGCATGTACTGGTCCATAGTCACTATGGTTACCTATGCTATCTACAACTATATGCATTGGATGCACTCTATATCTCTCTTAGAATGAATGTTGTCCCTCTTGACCATGATCATTGTGACCTACCCCTTTGCTTCCTACCAACAGGCTATCTTTGTGTCTCTCTATGACCCTGAAATCTCTATCCATGAGAGCCTAATCTCGCTCTAACCTCAATGCATCATGCTACTTTCAAGCATGATCTCTCTCTATTATGATGGTAGCTAATCTCATGTCATGATCTCCACCCCCTTTGTCCTCCTGATCTAGCTGTGGAGGTACCTGATCATCCTGTCATGGAGGTACCTGATCATCCTACCTAGGAGGTGGTACCTGTGGATCTACTTGTGCTAACTGCTAATGGTCAACAACTACTTTTTGTCACTTCCTAAACTCTTAGACACCCACTACTAGATCCCTCCTCCATCGAGCCCCAACGACTCCTAGTCCACCAACTCCTACAGATAATGTAAATCTTAGTGGGTTCCATGTTTCCCACCATACATCATACTCTTGTGTATTCCCATGGTCATTCAAACCACCTTCCCATCCCTATGCTAGGGGATCCATCTGACCAAACTCTTCCAAGGTTGTTCGTAAAGATGCAATGGGACTCCAGATAGAAACCTCTCTAGTCGTGCAAGCATATCTAGCATGATAATCTGCATCGAATACAATCTACCTCTTGTTGAACTGTTGCCACACCCTATCTGGAAGATGCCTCTACATTATATGCTCTATCCTCTTGATTAACCATCAATTCTATCTACAAAATGTCATATGGAGATGATCATCTCTCCATACCTCACACCTAATCCACATGCATTATATAAATTGTGTCATATCATCAAATTGTGCCCTCCAATAGTGTAGCTGCTCTGGTTGTCTGTATGTAAGAAAATCAGAGTACCTATAAGAGTAGGGGTCTCCATCCTCCCTTTATTCAATTCCCTTTTTCCAAGTAATTGTGATCCTCTCCCATGCCTAGATGTGAAGTAAGGTTACACCTGCTGATATATTGGTGGCACCTCTATAACATGCTTGATGCATATCATGATATAAATGTGCTAAAATGTAGGGTGCCCATGCATATGTAGTGCCCTCTAGAATCATGTCCTCAATCATGACTCCCCATCCCATTAGAAACTAGTAGGATCTCCTATAGGGAATCAACAACCCTATGACCAATCCAAAAAGAATGATAGTAATATCGTGTACCTCTCTGATGTATGGCGTAAATCAATCTATCCATATTTGACCACTAGTCGATCCTCTCCTAAGAGTCTAGCCATAGCCACTGCTCCTTGGTCTACATAATACTTGACTTAAGCACTGTGAAAAAGAATCTTAAGGATGCACCATACATCCTCAAGGGTAATAGTGCACTCTCCAGTAGGTAGGTGAAATGTAGTTGTATCTGACCTCCACCGCTCCACCAACATAGTCATCATGGCTCTATGTGCTATGATCTTAGGAATATAAGCTATATCATGTAACCCAACAATAGCAAGGAACTGAATCTCAAACTCTCCAATGTGAGCTAGTATTTCTAGAATCTTGGGTCTCCACTCTCTCGCATAGACAGGATGAAGTGTCGACTACAAGCATAACACCAACGATGTTAAAATTACAAAAATCAAATAAAATTTCTATTTTCATGAAAGAAGCAAGTGTGAGCTTTCTTGCAAATGCGACACAGTATAACAGTCAAACACACATCTTCTTGCAAACACGTCGAATCCCTAAATTGCTACTGTGAAAAATCAAACATGGTCACCTTTTACAAATGCGTTGATGCATATGTGCTGAATTTGGCATACATAGTCTAGTTTTGCATGCACAACCTCCTTTCACAAGCATGACCTTATCACGAGCAATCATGATGATCCTTAGATCATCGTGTTTTCTAGTCTACCTTTAGCCATGACATTAAATGCCTAAATCTATGTGCAAGAAGAAATTAAAGTTATATATACCATAGGTCCTATGCCAACTAACCTTTGGTGTTGTCGAACCAAGTCTTCTCAGTGTGGTGCTTGAGGTATGTGAGCCATCACAAATGCATGTCTAAAGGCTCTAAAAGTTGTGAGCTCTTCAAGGAGGTAGAAATTTCTAAAGGCTGAGAGTGCAAATGAGGATTATTTGGACCTAATTGCCTATCTATACCCCCAAAACCTAAGGTTTTTCCTGTGGTCATCCTGTTAAATCATCTGGTGAGACTTGTTTTGATCCTGAATATTTTGTGGGACCCCTAGGGCCTGTTTTTTTGTCCTCTTCTTATCCAAACTGGTCCTGAACTCTTTTAGTGAGCCCAACCCAAAAATTATTTTCTTCTGGCCAAACTCCAAGGGGCTAGCCTAGTGTCCTATCATCCTTCTATTATCCACTAGGGCACAGTGGGGCATCAAATTATTATTATTATTATTATTATTTGAGCAGCGATTATCTTTGAAACAATGTAACAAGTACATTGTGTTAAAGAGGGGCAACATGTAAACATAAAAAATTTCCTAATTCGTATCACACATCATTAATCTTGAATTTTCATCATTTACATTACTAATTCCCCTTTATCATTCTCACCTATTTCCTCTATTGATTGAATAATATTGAACTATTTAATTAATTCATCATATTTCACTAATTTTCCTCTTGTCTCCCCTAATTGAATAATTTTAATTATTTAATTAGCCATAAATCTAATTTTCCTCTTATCTCCCCTAATTGGATAATTTTAATTATTTAATTATTCATTAGCCTAATTTTCCTCTAATGTCTCATAATTAAATAATCTTGAATTAAATAATTATCTAACTTTCACCCCACTCATTTAGAATATTCATTTTTAATAAAGAATGTCCTAATCCTCCATAATTAAATAATCTTGAATTTTATTTAATTGTTCTAATTTTCCTCTCAAAGGTATATTCCCATGGAATATTATTTTTCAAAATATCCTAATATATCTTAATCCTCTTATTCATCCTCAACCCTCCATTTCTTGATCTAATCTTCACCCTTCATTTCAAAATATCCTAAACCAATTTACTTAAATTATGGAGATATTTTGAGTTCAAATTGATCTTGATCCCTCATCTTCCTTGATTCACTCTCCTTCATGGGTCTTATAATCTAATCTCAACCGTTGATCATAATTTTGAAAATCTATAAAACAAGCATCATTCCTTCATTATGGGGTACCTAGATCATTTGAGAAATTTTGAATTCTTGAGCACATATCCTTATCATTGAGAATTTAAGCAATTATCATGCATCTAGGTCATAATTTAATTCTTTTGCAATCATGGAAGCTTCTTGATTGAGAAATCCAACATACCATCACCATTAAAATGGAATACGAGGTTTGCACATGGTTTGTTTTTATTGTTTTGATTTTATTTTCATTTACTATATTCTAATTTCTAACCATGTATGCACTCAATTTCATTTGTAAGTGGGATTTGATCATTTCTTACTTTAGGTATTATGAATTCTAACCCTTATTTGATATTCATGTTCCATTTCCATTTTCCACTAACCCCACTTCACACAATCTAACAATCCACTTCATATATTATTATATTAGAAAAAATATATCCATCTAAATATGGTGCATGGGGGAGTTATGTAAATATACAATATTAAAAAAGAAATGATAAAATAAAAATTTCATAGGACATCTAATACTAAAAGTATAAAATGATTCTATGTTTTAATAATGGATGGATTACTTATCCTTCTAAATTGGTTCCTACTCCATGAAATTGAGTCAAATATCACAAAGGAAAGAGGAAATGCATGAGATCCTAAGATGGATACTCATGTTCACAAGTGTACATATCAAAAGGATAAAACCATATTTTTCAAGACATACTTACACATCCATCCTCATAAAATAATGTAGTAGCACTCATACAGAGAACCAATATAATGGTGTGAAAAAAACATAACATAAAATCCTTATACACATAATCAAGAATTATCATATCAAGCAAATCGGGTGGCCTAAATAAGACAAAAATCATGCATAAAATGATAAAATAAGTGGCCTAATAGATTTGTATGTACAAATACATATATGATTAAATGATACAAATCCACATTTAGGAACCTACGTTTCCTTTTTAAAACTATCTATAAGTAAAATCAATGCAAGAGTTAGTAGTTTGATGAAGACCTTTAAGTCATGAAAAGAGGTATATAATGACGAATAAACCTAAAATACATAATATAATATCCTAAAAAGGGATACTAAGCACCTCTTAGAACCTAGGAAAAATTAAACAACCAAGATCAAATCAAGCTCATTAGACTAATGAAGCCATAGTTCTAATTTGGAATTTTTTTAACCTAATTACAAGTGAAGGTAACAATTGGGTGGATAACCCAGATGGAGGCCCTAAAAATAAAGTGATTTTTTTTATCATGGGTGGATTGAAAATGAACTAATAAAAATAAAAAGAGTTGGGGATCCACTCAATCACTCAAACAAAAATATTCTCTTTGCTTCTTTAGAATATAAGATTCTCTACTAACTACAACAACCATGAGAAGGTGGAGGTTTTTTTGACACAACTAACCTATATTTTAATAAGTCAATAACATGATCAAATGAAAATCCTAGATTACAAAGTACATAACAACCTAAAATCAAATAACTTAAAAAGTACAAAGAATACTTACACACTATGTACAACCTTTGAGTTATTCAACCAATTCAATCCAAGGAACCATGTGGATCTACTCTACTCTTTATCGTATCTAGTATTACCTCATGGTCAAACTCAAATTTTTTTAACAAGTTATTATTCAATGTTCTACCCCCATATTTGACCAATTGAATGTTTGATGCCACAACAAGGTTAAAATAATGAAAAATATTCCTATGTGTCTCAAAGTCCTCAAACAAACACACATCAAACTTGTTCATTAGGTATCTTCTAAGCCATGTTCCAATAAAAATCATTGATCCTATAGTATGCTCAATTTCTTCTCCATCTTTGATAGGGGCACCCAATTTATTTTTTGCCTCAACACAACAACACAAATATTAATTCATTCCTTCTTCATTATCTTCATTTGAAATAAGATTTCACTTCACATAGATCTAGGGTTCATATCACTCCTTTTATTATCCCTTAAATTCCACAAATAGATTTGTTGT
Organism: Sequoia sempervirens; assembly: GCA_007258455.2. Lineage (NCBI taxonomy): Eukaryota > Viridiplantae > Streptophyta > Pinopsida > Cupressales > Cupressaceae > Sequoia > Sequoia sempervirens. Next base: position 305,008,665 of record VDFB02000017.1, on the reverse strand, counting down.
TTGGTGAAATAAATTATCCTCTTACTATTTCTAGAGGTTGCATGATATCCTAAAAATGGAGAAAGATGAATGATTTCACCTAATTTAGAGTGGTATAGGTGTATATAAAAAAGGTGATGATAAATATATAGAGAGAATTCTCCAAAGTTATTTCCTATTAATACATAGAAATGGAGGTGAAAATAATAGAAAAAACTATACTTAACTATGAGAGAAATGATGAAAAATAGAAAAAAGGAAATATTTCACCTATTTTTCTATTCTTCTATTAATTTATATAAGTTTTTAGAACTATTAGGCACCTATTACCTAAATATAAGTGTAATATTTGAAACGACAAGATCATTTAAATAAGTAGCATCCTACTTGGTGAAATTTTCCTCTCCTAGTTCCCTATTTAGTGGCAATGTCTACAATTTGTAGCCTAGTCCAATATGTTAGAATAGCCTACAAATTTATATAGAGATTCATTAGACCTTATTTTATGAACTTTTTCAAACTTCTCAGCTTCATTTTCATATTTGATCTATAATCATCAAACCACACGGATTTTTTTTTTAATGGGTGATCTAGCTCACTTAGTCTCCTCATATGATTTTTGGATGATGGATAATAACATAGATGAGTGTGAAATTAAATTACTACCTATTGCATCAATGAAAATTTAAGGATATAGGTCCACTTTTATGGTTGATAACACATTTTAAATATTATAGTTGGGATATAATATTATGATATTGATTGACACTAGCTTGGCTAAGTGAATGCAATAATAAAAAATCATGAGAATTAAATAAATTAATGACAACAACAAAATTATTGGAAAGAGGAGATATGAATCATGGAAGGATTAACAATTGGATTGCAATGAAGTGAATTAGCACTAGGATATATATCACATGAACTATGATGAGAAGGGAGCATGAACAAAAGGGAAAAAAGAAGAGATGACATGCCTTGAACTCTAGGATTCAATTTATTAATTACATAATGTTGTCTCTTTTGTTTTTATCTTCACACTCCAAAATTTGAGTTTTTCATCAACTTCCTTGGTATGATGTTCAGTTATATATCAATCTAATAAATTTAGTATAAAATATGAAAATAATGATTGAATGTTATCAAATCCAAACAAAAAACATGATAATTATCATTCAAATTTTTCAAAACATGAAAATACTATTTCATGCTACCAATTCAATCTAAAACATGCAATTTGGTTCTTTTATGTTGACAAAACAAGAGAGGGTGGTGGAATTGTTAAATAATGATTGATATTTTTTAACACCATGAAAATTATGTTTGTATATTAGATATGGCACATATTGTAGGGTAAAATAGAGAAAATGGGTCCAAAATCATGGGATCCACATACCTTTTTATCATTTTTTGGAATTATGCTTCTCAATAAATGTACACACACTATAGTGAATTCAGATTTATACCTAATTTGAGTATTTTAATAGGAGAGAGAGATATGAAAATGGAGATATACATATAGAGGTCTACAAAGGGGGAGAGTAGGAGAGAGGGAGAGAGATGGAGAGGTATTTAGATACACACAAAGAGGGGAAGATAGATGTAGAGATGAAGATAGAGGGAGAGAGGGAGAGATAGATTGATAGAGAGAAGTATTAGTAGATAAAGAGGGAGAGAGATATATATAGAGGGATATATAAAGAGATATAAAGGGATAGAAAGATAGAGGTAGAGAGATATGGATGATGAGATATAGATAGAGGGAGAAATAGATAAATAAAAAATTATGGGGCAAGAGTGAGAGAGAAAGGAGGTGATAGAGAAACATAATAGGGATGGAGAGAGATAGAGAGGGGTAGAGATAAAGAGAGGGAGACAGATAGGGGGAGATATAAAGAGAGGGAGAGAGATATAGGGGGAGAGATATCCCTCTATCTCTATTTCTATCTCACCCTCTCTCCATATTTTTATATCTCTATATCACACTCTTCCTTTCTAAATATTCTTATCTCTCCCTCCCTCTTAGTTTCATTTTTTCTTCACACAAATGTGAGTATATTATAACACTAGCATGCTATAATGTGGTCACATTTAAATCTACTTTGGGTGTTGCCAACTCATAGAGTTATATTTTCCTTGGGAATCCAATCCAAAGGGTTGGACTTACAAGTCAACACCCAAATGTGTTTTTTATAAATTATAAGTAACTAAATCTTGAGTGTGCTCTCCATCAAGTTTTCATGTCTTTAATGTTGAGTTGAACAAATACCATAATAATGTAAAACTCTCTTACCTTTATAACCATGTAATGTTTTTTGTATTTTAAATATATTAAGGTTTTGATCTTTAATATCTTTTGTTAGTGTCTCTTTTTTTTTTGTTGAAAACCTATGTATATTATTTTTGGTTTTATTTTTTATCTGTTCATCAAAATTTAAAAAAAATTACATTTTTACATTCTAGACTCTATTCTATACACATTATTTATTTTTTTAATATTTCCAAAAAATTAGGGGGGAGCATGCTCAATTTTTGGTATTCTAGGATGTGTCCACTTTGAAAATTATTATATAATTATATATTCATTAAAAAACTAGGTATAAAATACATGGTGTTAGCAATTTTTTTTACTAAAGAAATTTTTGAAATACTAAAAAATGTTAACATTTTAGGGGGAGCACACCAAACACTATGTTATATTTTTCTTAGAATAAAAAAAGGAGAACTTTGTGTGCTCTCCATATTTGACATAGTAGTTTAAAAAGTATATTCAAAGCACTATGATTCTTGTTCTTTTGACATCTTAATATCCACTATTTAAAAAAATAGTAGTTTAAAAAGTATATTCAAAGCACTATGAATCTTGAACTCTTGTGACATCTTCAAATTTTAAGCATAACTATCTTCAATTTCTTATCTAAGATTAATTTTTCTTTATTTTAGAAAAGAAGTGGCCACTTAAGACCCCATTTTGGTCCCCCATTTCCATACATATACCCTACATGAATATAATAGTCAGGTATTTAAGGGTAACCCTAGTATTTATAATTGTGTTACATGTTAATACCTTACAAGTTATTAGATAACAATGAATAAACATAGTAGATTTCTTGAGGTCAAAGCCATTCAACTTACACTATTTAAAATAATTTAAAGGATCATTGATATTGACATTTTATGCTACTCATTTGTTATTTTTAGTCTTCTATAATGACCAATATTAGTTACCTTTACTCTTTATGATAATTATATCTTCTATCATTATTTCTATGAAGACATTGAAGAACTCTAATGCTTGTTTTCCTTGTGGATTATTATAATTCAAGTCTAAAATATTTCATAGTGTATATAAACCAAAAAATCCTTGCGAGTCTTACAAAAATAAACTAATTTGAATCCTTTGGCCACTACCACATATCTTTGATTTAGAATCATTGGATTCTATAGTATATAATAGTTTGAATCCTACTTGGCCTATATAATCTATAACAATTGAAAGTTCTTTAGCTTACTTGTTGCTGATTTATCTATTTTATATTGTGTCCTTTGAAACATAGACATAGCATAATTAATCAAAGGGATGCATGAATTCCTTGCATGATATACTAGATACTTGGGAAATCTTGAATCATAATGGTCCATAATGTTAGAATCTCAATGTGTATTGTTTGTGTGTAGGAGATGTCAAAAGAGATCATAGTTGAAATAAGCATATAATTTGGACTATTTTATGGTTAGAATGTTAGGCATTCAACCAACTCAAGTGTAAATGAAACCAATAAATTAGAAATAATATTTACTCATATTCTTTGTAATTGAACCAACTATGGGTGAGGAATACTAGAAGATTGGAGAATAATATTTAATTTATACATTTATATCAATGATCATATTATGTACCGAAAGTATACAAGACCATATCAAAGTAGGGTATATTGGGACATTAGGATTCCACTAGTTAATATATATATGCTGATCTACACTTATGAATATCATCTATCTAACATAACAAAATATAGTAAGACCAACTCAAGGTAAGGTCTACTAAGACTTTGGTAACTAAAAGCTAATTTATATTTTGATTTATACTTGGTATTTCACTAGTTTTTTAGTCATTAGCAAGAGTTAAGAAATATATAGTAGTTTTGTGAAGATATAATCCATATTTATGTGATTGATAAATTAATTCTTTAGTCAAAGTGATTTATAGATACATATACATTGTCAATTCATTATATCATAGGGTCCATGTTAGTTAGATATCATGTTATGTAAAGGGGATCTAAGAGGATTTCGTGATAAGATGGATGTTACGAGTATGCGAATTTTTATATTTTCACTTGGTTCTCAATTTTGTTTTATTAAATATGTCCTTACCTATCACCCTTTCACTTGGTTCTCAATTTTGTTTTATTAAATATGTCCTTACCTATCACCCTTTTTAAAGGGTCAAGCCACTTCTAGTGGGAAGTTGAATAGGGACCACCTAGTTTGTAGTTGGAGGTAAGGAACTTGGATGATGCTCTACCTCCTTCCCACAACTAGATAACTAGATTTATTACATTTAGATAAGATGAATATGGCCAATGATATATAACTAATGGTTACTTCTTTTGTAATGAAAAATCAAAATATGTATATTGATGTATCTTGTTGGATTGGTAAGACAACTACCCTAATTTGAATTGTATTTTTTTATAAATTTGGACATGTGAACTATGAAATTATGTAATTTTGGTATTTTTAATTTGAAATGAGAATTTGTATGCTTACTAATTTGTGTTTTGAAAAAGAAATTAAAAAATCCTTATGAAATTTTTATGATTTTAAATTATAGATTAATTATTTACTTATATTATTTTGGGTATCTTAGTACACATTTATTGAAATTTTTTTCATAAATGTGAGTCATTTGGAAAAGAAAAATGCTACTAAAAATTATAGTTGCATTGGATTTCTACTTCAATTATTTTAAAGTTATAAGTTAGACAAACTTATAGAAGCAAAAAAGGATGATTAGGAAAAAAAGGGTACTTAGAATTTGAATTATGGGTGCTAAGAAAATGAATAAATTGAAACTTAACAATATGAGTGGGCATGGAAACTTAAATGAATACATCATATAGATTATAAATTACAAAGTATGTAATTATTGACCCTACATTTTTCCCCCAATTCAGTCGGCTTATTAAGCAATATAATACACCAAAATAAGATTACATAAATATTTAAAATTATTTGAATAATTAAAATTTAAGGAATTGAAAGAGGATGTGTGTGGGGGGTATATAAATCCACACACAAATTTTAATGATATATATGCATGTATGTGAGGATATACACTTGTATATATATCTATACATATGAATATATATCCTCATGTTAGGCATCAAAATTGCTCTCCCAAATCCTAGAGCTTTTTCCCACCTATAAGGCCAGGGGTTTATCTTCAAGAAGGTGAATACTGTAGACACATAAAAATGACCTAGGCCTGCAAACTCTATTTTTCACCTTCTTCTTCTTAGCATAATTAAGACATTTTAATTATGTTTGTGGTCCACTTCTGACTATTAATTAAATAATTCCTAATTATTTAATTAATTCATGTCTTTTTATTCGTCATGATTATTAAATAGATAAATTTTATTTATTTATTTAATACGCCTCTAATTGTTTAAAGTCTTCTTATAATTAAATAAATTTCTTAATTCATTTAATTATCCTTGTCCATTATGTCTTCCTAATTATTAAATAAATAAATTTTATTTATTTATTTAATGTGTCACTAATTCTGAAAGTCTTCTCATAATTAAATAGATTCTTTAATTTATTTAATTATTGGTCACCCTCTCTAATTAAATAATTATTTTAATTATTTAATTATCTAATTTGTCATTTCTCTCTTTTAGTAAATAATTAAAATTAATTATTTACTGTCATGTGGTCCCACCTTTTGAATTAAAATCAATTTTTAATTCAAAATAGTCTTTTTCCTCAAAAATCAAATTAATTTCTATTATTAATTAGTTTTCCAACCACCTCTTTTTTTGTGCCAATCTTATCTCTTGTCACATGCATTGTCAACCCTTGATTTTATTTTCTAAAAATCAATCTTGACCATTCATTTTGAATTTGACCTAATTTTTCCCTAACCCTAATTGTGGGTTGTCAAATTAAATCTTGTCCATTGATTCTAGGGCACTTGTCAACTTTTAATCTTGGCCATTCTCTCAAAATTGCATTTTCTATAAAATGACAATTTTGGTCTCATTTTATCATCTCATGCAATCTTGTTTTAGGCAATCTCATGTCATTTTGAAGCTCTTGCACTCTTGTCATACTCTTGCTATCTCGTCATCTTACATTATTGTCATTTTTTCATAGGCATAGTTACATCTCATAGGCATAATTTAGACATATTTTAGATGTTTACTAGTTGCATGTTATCATAGTATTGCATTTAGTCTCTCAAATCCTTCAACATTTGCTTAGGGCTTGTTATTGTCATCATAAATATGAGGGAAACATCATATTTGCAGCAAGTTGAGAAGGTGTAATGGAGGTCAACCATGGAGATTGAAGACATTTGGTGAGATCTTTCATTTGTTTTCATGTTTTTCCTTTGCACTTCATTATTGCTTTGGGTTTTTAAGTTTATGCATTAGATCTGCTAACCCTAGGAAAATACCCTTAGTTACATTGGTGAACCCAATGCCAAAATTGTGCATTTTATGTTTTTTTGTATGACATTTTTTTTGTTTTGCAGCTACAGGTACGTCCGCGATGCATTTGCTCTGCATAAGGACACATTCAATATTTCACGATGCATTCACCCTGTCATGACACATACGCTTTGTAGAGTGACGCATTTGCTCAGTCACAATGCATTTGTCTTGGAAGTTGCCGCATCCATCTATCAAATTCCAGATTTCAGAACCGCAACGCATCTGTTACCCAGAACGACGCAATCGCTCTGTTGTGACGCATTTTCCTAGTGAACTTTTGCTCTCAGTTTTTTCCAAATTTTGCTTAATTTCATTTTACATTTTGCTTTTCCTTTTTGCAAATCTGTAGTCTAGGATTTTTTTGGTTGCTAATGATGTGTTCCAGCATGTGGCTTTGAATATTTCGTGGGTCCAAGGCATATCTTTGGAAACTACTAACTTGTGGTTTTGTAGGTTCGATTGTCCAAGGCTTTTATTTTCAAACATTGTGCTTGTTGATTTCTAGATTAGAAAACACTTCAATTGGTGCACTAAAAATAACTTTGCTTGTCCTTTGCTTGATTGTTTTTGGGGTGGTAGGTGATTATTCTCTCACCTTGTGCAAACTAGGTGATCAGAAAACCAGACCTATCCATTTTGTGTTTACCTTGATTCAATAATCAAAGTATCCTCTCCCCTTGCGCACTTGTGCAATCTTGGGTGTAAGAGAAATGGTTATTGACTCTAGAATTTGGGCCTTCCTTGGTGGGAAAAAGTACTCATCCCAAGGCAACTCAAACCAGCAACGGAGCTAAAGCCAAGCTACCCCAGACCGGTATATAAATATGAATCCTAAGGGAAAGCCTAGGATTATGAGTGCGGATGTGTCATACGGACCAAGTAGTACTCCCTAAAACCCTGTTGAGCTTAACCTCTTCAGGCTGGAGTGCCTCCTAAATGGAGCTTAATCTTGTGCCCCATGTATGGCCACTCGAATGGGTGTCCCAAACTAAACACCTTTATGTAGTAGCCAAAATCCTTCTATTTGCTAGCACAACAACAGTCATTGTGAAGGCATCCACATCTTTGCAGTTCTTAGTAGAGGTGATCAACCTACCATGGGAGATTTATGGGGATTGGAATCTTGGTTGGCCTAAGAAGTAGTGCAATGTAAGGGGGAGCCTGTGCAGCCAAGCGTCTGGATTCACACACTAAGAATATGTGGCTGGGGAAACCCACATGGAATCTAGCGAATATTGTCCTGGCCTAACCTAGGATTGTGCTTGTCTTCATTATGTTTGTTAAAATAGACAAAATATTGTGTTTTTCAAGTGTTTTAGAACATTCAAACAAAACAAAACATCACTTTTAGATCTGGAAACAAACAGTCAACATAAAACACTTCATATTTTGGACCAAAATTGCAAACAAATTAAACTTCTTTCTTTCTGCACCGCATCTGTTGCAACACATTTTCTCTACTATACCGCATTCGTTGTCCAAAAAACTGCATTCGCTCTATCAAAATTCATTTACTTTGTAGAACACCACATTTGCTTGTCAGAAAGTCACATTCGCATTACTAAGCCGCATATGCTTTCTATAAAGCCGCATTTGCTTTCTATAAAGCTGCATTCGCTGATACTGAGCCGCATTTGCTATACTGCGACGCATATGTGACCTGAAATGACACATTCACCTGGAAAAAACTAAAACTCTGTCACTGACTAGAAACTGAAGTCAAATTGGTCCAAACTGTCCATAAACATCTTTTTCTAGAAGCATTATGTCAAAACTAGATCAAAAAATTGCTCAAATTTCTCATTTCTTGCATATTTTAACTTGCATCTCACCATAGAGTCATTTTTGCAAATTTTAGCTTCATCGTTAGGCTTCATCATTTGCATTTTCAGTCATAAACCAACATTTAGGTCCTCATTTCACTTGCATATTTTGGATTAGGACAACCTTACCATACTTTGGAAAATCTTGACTTTCAAAAGTAGGTTATCATTAGACTTAGTCATCATTATCTCCTTTAGTCATTGTCCTTTTTGTGAGATCTTTCCAACTCAAAAGTCTAGTTAGGAAAACTCACTTGTCATTTTTTCCTTGTCATTTAGTCCTTCAAACAAGTCCTTTGATATTCCAAAATTGAGACATAGATCAAGCATAGGGTGGATAGGCAACCCTCTTCCAAATCATTTATACCATTGCATTTGCAAACTTTAGTCCTCACCTTGCATATCTTATCTTTAAAAATTCAAAAACATTGTCATAACTTTCATCATAGTCCTCATTTGGCATCTAGACTTGGCATTGGTCATTTCCTTAGTCAACATTTTCATATTAGTCCTCATTGTCACCTTGGCATTTGGCATCCTTTCTTGACAATTTTACCACCTTGCATTAGTCATTTCCCTTAGACAAACGTCATTATCACCTTGCATTGACATCCTTTATTCCAAAAATCCAAAAAAAATAAAAAAATTGTCATAACTTGTCATCCTAGTCTTCATTTGGCATTAGTCATTTCCTTTAGACAACATTGTCGCATTGCATCCTTTATAAAAAATCCAAAAAAAAAAAACCATAGTCTTGCATTATCATCCCTTATTATAAAAAAAATCCAAAAACATAGTCTTGCATTATCATCCATTATCAAAAATCCAAAAACATAGGCTAGTGTCATCCTTGCATTTAGTTGTCCTTCTCATCATCCTCATTTGAGCAATTTCCTTTTATGGTGGAAAATAGGCTTCAAAGAAAGAAAAGACAAATGGAAAACTTTGGACAAGATTCCAATCCCAACATCAACAATAACACTTATGACACAAACCAAGATTGGACTTTTTCTGACCCATTTAACAACATGAACATCCAATCTTCCATGAAAATGCCATCTTCATCATGAAATCCTTTTGAACCATTCATACAAAGAGACCAACATGGACGAGGATACGTAAAAGACTTAGAAGCTGTAGCACAAAATCCTGACATAGCTTCCTTTGTAGAAGACTTAGTCTTAAATGACCCTCGTAGATATCTTGCCATGCTCTTAGACCAAGGGGTTAAGTCACCACGTGGCTTTGACATTAACACTTTGAGACCAACATCACCTGACCATAATGTCAACAATACAAACAACATACCCAACAATAGTCAACCTCAAAACAATACAAACAATGCTACTGTTGGTGCCACATCACAAATTGCCACAAGTACCATTAATGCTACCCCCAATGACACAAATAATCAAAACAATTCCAATTCTATCAATGCAACATCCGTGGAGGGGCAACAACCATGTCACAAGCCATCATGCAATCAATTCCAACAATGTCCACAATATCATCACAATCTGTTGGTGCCACCTTTGGGTCCTCATCAATGGGGGAAAGCTTTTAAAATCCTTTGTTTGGAGCTTCATCTAGTGCTATGGGTGCATCATCATCAAACCCCTTTATTGGTACCTCATTCAATCCCCTTGGAAGTAAACGACGTGTCTTTATCTAAGCACCACAACCAAATGTTAACACGTCATCATAGTTTAACACCAATACTTCCCAAGGGAAAAACATGAACATTCCCCATCGACAGTTCCAACAATTTGGACCAGGCAATTCAAACACACAACACATGGCATCATTCAGACACCAAAATATTCATGGTCAACATATTCCCCAAATTTTGACTCAAATGGTTGGAGGGCACATTCTGACATATTTGTCACATATTCACACTCACCACCAAATCCATAATCCAAACTTTCAATACTAACATCATGCAAGCCAAAACACATCATACATGTCACAACATCATATCCCACAACAGAACACCAACCTCTTTTCACAACAAATGGGGACTCATGGCATATCTATCACTCCATTTTGTGATGCCACAAATAACCCTATAATCGATGCCATACAAGCCAGAATGATGAGCTTAGAAACAACCATAGAAAACACGCGAGCATCCGACAAGAAGTCACACATGTCATATGACCTATGCTTATACCCTTTTGACACAAATTTGTACATGCCACCATTCCCTCCTAGATATGTGGCACCACACTTTACCAAATACAAGGGCAAGACAAATCCTATTGAACATATTCAAGAATTTACGACCAACTGTATGGACATTGCCTATGAACAGACTTACTTATTGAGACTTTTCTCTAAGAGTCTTACAAGACCCACACTTGAATGGTTCGCCACTTTGAAAGGGATAAAAACATGGGACAAACTTAAAGACAAATTTGTGAAAAATTATGTGTATAACATTGACATGGACACCTCCATCACTGGCTTATGCAATCTTACACAAGAAGATGCTGGTGAAACATTTATCCCATTCTTTCAAAGATGGAGAAGTATAGCAAGTCACTGTCACATTGATATACCTGAATGAGAAAAGGTTGACATGTTTGTCCAAACACTTGTAGGCCCACTAAAATATGGATTGCAAGTTCATTGCTGCACAACCTTCTCAAACCTAGTGGAAAAAGGTGTCCAAGTTGAGAAATCCCTCATTGCTAAAGGGGAATTAAAATATGGTCCTAAAAACACAAATACAAACCCACCTGTAGACAAAAATAAGTATTGGGTCAAAAATAAACATGTCACCAATGATGGCATTGTTGATGCCAAGGCTGTGAACACGATGGCACTAGTCCTTTCCCTTAAAGGAGCTCAACCACAAAACAAATCAATAACAATAATGACACCCCTTGTCAATAACCAAAGTGGTCAAAATAGTCAAAATCAAGGACAACCCCACCAAATAAGACAATTCCTAAAAATACGAACATACATCGCTTTGGGAGAGCCAATTGAGGATGTCCTTAAGAAGCTCCTTCAGAATGGTCTCATCGCACTCGAAGACCCTAAACCATATGACCCAGGGTAGTTTAAACCATCATGGTGGGACTATAACACTTTTTTTGATTACCATCGGGCTAAAGGGCATAAAACATCTTCTTGTTGACAACTGAGAAACATTATACAAGACCTCGTTGAAAATCGAGTAATTGAAGTGGGTGGGCCACAATTTGCATCCAATGCAGACCATACCATTCATAAGAACCCATTGCAAGACCATGGTTCTAATAAAGCCTCGACATCAGGTCCCAAGACAAATAACAATCAAGCCAATTATGCTCACGCTGCATTCGATTATTCAAGAGGAACCATCATTAATAATGTCTTAACTGATGATGAATATGTGAATACCATCACTATCAAAAGAGCACCTGAATGCAATGCTACTACTCAGAGCGACAAAATCACCATAGCTGGTCCACCTCCTCGGCAACTAAAAATTACAATACCAAGTCCATCCACAAAAAAACCACAGTCAGGTACTTTTGCAAAGCAGTCCCAACCTAAGAGTTAGTTTAACCTCATTGACCAACTAGGCAATACCCCGACGCAAATATCCATACTCGAGTTGCTTCGCATTTCACCCGCACATAAAGCTATACTTGACAAGACCTTGCAAGAGTTTGTTGTCCCTTAGGAAATTGATGTCAACCAGTTTGAGGCCATGGTGGGTTACCTCACTACACCCCATCATGTAACATTTTCTAACCAAGATTATTCATCACCAAAGTCCAACCATAACGATGCATTACACATTGAGGTTTTCATCCATAAACATAAGGTCAAACGAGTATTAGTAGATGGCGGAGCAGGACTGAATATATGCTCCTTAAAACTGGTTAAGGCTCTAGGCTTTTTTGATGCTTGCGTAGATGCAACAAAGAGCATAGTCATAAAAGCATATGATGATGAGGAACGTTCCTCTTGTGGTGTGATCACTCTTCCCATCAGAGTTGGACCAGTCATTGTAGACACAACTTTCCAAGTCCTGGACCTTGAATTACCTTATAACATTTTGCTTGATCAACCTTGGATTCACACCCTCAAAGTTGTTCCATCCACATACCATCAATGCCTAAAGTTTCCCTTTGACGGAATCGAAATCACCATATATGGAGACCTCGACCCTTTTCAATATTTTACCAACCTAAGGGGTATCTCCGAACATCAAGTTCCCATCAAACGAGAAACTCTTAGCTCTTCTTCTTCCAAATTCATTGATCCATCCACACTCACATCATCATCCACGTCTGCTTCATCCACATCTTTCGCCCTGTCATCATCTTCCTCACTTTCTAAGGTTGAGTCCACTGTCAAGATCCAGGACCTAGGCTGTGGTGAATTCAAACTAAATACGACATATAGCATCACAACAATACCCGAGTCTCCAAAGGTCTATGGTCATCCATGCTTCAGAATGGAACCTAAAGAAATCTTCAAAGTTCTGCCAAAGACAGTTTTCATAAAATGGGGAGACATGAACAACGAGGACATTGTTGATATAACAGGATGGATTTATAAAGAAATGGAAGACTTACCCCCATTACCAGTTAAGAAATATGGCAAAGGATATCACATGATGAAGGCTAAAGGCTACGATGGAACTAGTGGCCTTGGTAAGAAGAAAACTGGACAAAGAGAGCCCATAGAACCTTCCAAACGACCAAAATATCTTGGGTTAGGGTATGGTCTACCCAAAAATGATGATCGACATACCAATGGACTTTCGAGTGAGCGCGTGAATGCTTCATAAAGTGTCAAAACTATTAAGGAATCCCCTACTGAAACTGTTAGTGTAATCAATTATTTATTACACTAACATAAATTAACTTAGGTCTTGCATTTAATTAATTAAGTCCTAGGTTGCATTTTTAATAAATCATTTAATAATGGGGTAATTCCCCTTCCTTGTTTGTAGGAGATAAAATTCCTTCTAGAAGATGAGTTGTCCTTCTAGATTTTATCTCTATCTTTTTATCTTTTCTAGATAGGGTTCACACGTTGTCACATGTAGTGTGATTTCAACAATTGACAACATCTCATGCATTTTAGGTTTTCACTCTTGCCTATATATTCAAGGCATTTTGTACATTTGTAATCATCTCATATTCAATTTTACATTCTTGAATCTTAATGATAGCATGATATTTCTACCATTTCTCTCTTGTAGAAGTTATTTTGTCTTGCAGGTGATTCTGGGGTGTTTGAGGAGTTCACCTAAACTCCTACATGGTATCAAAGCTTCAATGTTGCAGACTTCTTCACAGATACAAAGAATCAATCTTGGCATGAAATTTTTGTTGGATGTAAGCAACCTTTTTATCAAAGTCATTTTTTCACGTTTTGCTTCAGAAATCCAGCTTCCACTTAGTTGCAGGAAAAATGATTTCTGGGTTTTGTAGCCAGGGTCAAAATCTCAACTGGGTATCTTTTATATTTTTGATATCTTGCACGGATCTGAAGAAAATAGTTGTACAAAAAGTGGCGCGTGACATTTTTCTCTTGTTGAAGTTTAAAAAAATAAAAAATCATTTTCTGCTCGCTAGATCAAAAAAAGCTTTTTGGGTTTTGCTTTTAGCTTCAAAATATTTCTGGGTATCTGTTTTTGTCTACTCATTGCGAACATATTTTTCAGAAATCAAATCAGAAGTAAACATTTTTTGGTAGAAAACTCATTTCTTGTAGACTAAATTCAACTTTTTTAAAAAATTCATAATTTTGGCCATGGTGTCGGATTTTCGCAAACGAGATATCGACGAAAAGCTAGTTTCGAGCACTTCACAGTGGTGCTAGCCATTTTTCCAGATTATGTTATATTCACAAATTTGAGGTTATTTTTCATCATGGAGGAAAATGTGAACATTGGTTTGTGCATGCACTTGTTTTTGTTTTCATGCACTAGGTTTACATTTTCTCTTTAGTTTATGCATGTTTTGCATTCTCTCCTTTTGCAATCATTGGGTATTGTAATAAATGAACTGATATAAAGTTCCATCAAGGGGGGTTTCTTGCATCTTATTTTCATATTGGTGACAACTTGCATGAGTTTATCTGGATTCTATTGTTTCTTTTGGCCTCATCTTGCTTAGCTGGACACATTTTTGGTTCGCATCGGTTCACACTTCAGATTGAGAGTCTATGGTTATTGATCCGCATTGGTTCAAATCCATCTCAGTTTGAGGGCCATGTTTTTATGGTTAATGTTTCAGAATCTTGATGGTACTCATTCACATGGAGCAATTTTAGTTATAGTTTGGCATTGGCATCGAGAGACACACAACTTCTAGATTCTATCATCATATCATTCCCTCTTATGGGGGGCATATTTTTCATCTACTGTTGCTTTATAGATTTCAAGATTGATCCAATATGTGAGTTTTCCAGTGTTCCTTGGCATCGGGTCTATTGTTGCATTATTATGATTCTGTTATAGTTTCTTATAAACAGAGGTATCTTTCCTTGCTTACCGGATTGGAGATTCCAGTGTTACTCCATCAGAGTTCTTCCAGTGCTTCTTTGCAGTAGTTCATTTCACTGAAGGGGGGGTTTTTTTCCTCTGGGTTTTCTCCTCTTTCTTTCTCATTGCATTTGTAAATGGGTACCTGATCAGGCCTTTATTGTCAAGACCCATCTCTTGCATCTTTGCATCTCTTGCATAATAATTTGTTTCTCCCTAAGTTGCACTTATGGGGGGGTGTTAGTGTAATTAATTATTTATTACACTAACATAAGTTAACTTAGGTCTTCCATTTAATTAATTAAGTCTTAGGTTGCATTATTAATAAATCATTTAATAATGGAGTAATTCCCCTTCCTTGTTTGTAGGAGAAAAAATTCCTTCTAGAAGATGAGTTGTCCTTCTAGAACTTATCTCTATCTTTTTATCATTTCTAGATAAAGTTCACATGTTGTCACATGTGTGATTTCAACACTTGACAACATCTCATGCATTTTAGGTTTTCACTCTTGCTTATATATTCAAGGCATTTTGTACATTTGTAATCATTTCATATTCAATTTGGCATTCTTACATCTTAATGATAACATGATATTTCTTCCATTTCTCTCTTGTGGAAGTTATTTTTTCTTGCAAGTGATTCTAGGGTGTTTGAGTTCACCTAAAATCCTACAGAAAATGACTCTCATGAGTGGGAACATGGCTCCCAATGATCCCTAAGTGACTATTTCCTTGATGACTTGTTCCTTGAACCTAGAGAACTTACCTCAAAACAAATATTTTGGAAAACGTTTAAAATTGACACAACTGACAATCCAAAGATCTCAAAGAAGCAAGAAAGTTGGGATAACCTCTTTGAGCCAAGGAACAATGAAAAACTTGAGTCACCTTCTTGTCCTATTAGCCATACACTTGATCCATCTGCCCAACCACCTGAACTTAATTACCATCATGAGGATTCATTCGAGTTACCACATGACACTACTGACCATAATGATAGTCCTTTTGTCCCTTATTTTGACAATGAGTATGAGTCAAGCGAAGGTGAATATTGGATAGAATCTAACTGGGAGCTTGACGATGACAACTTCATTTTCAATGTCTCTAAATCTGTCTGCATGTTTTCCGCGTCCTCCACACAATTCACCAATACTGACGATGGTATCTCCTTAGTCTACCCACAACTAATTGATTGGGACCAACAAGGCCTGCCAGTCTTGGATGTATTTCAGAATGATGAGGCCATTGCAGAATTTATGGGACTACGTGAGAGAATACCCAGTGGTGATCACAAGGCTGGATTTGCTATTGACCTAGATTGTGTAGCTTACTTCGGGGAGATTGTTCTGTCCTCTAGTCGCAAAATGAAAAATAAAAGTAAAACAAAAAATGAAACGTCCAAAGATAGAGGACTGGACTTTCTTCTCGTGACTCAAGAGAAATCGACAATGCTAATAGAGGACACTATATAAGTCAACATATCAACAATAGAAGAGCCCAAAATGGTCCTCTTTGCGGCATCCCTGATAGAAGAAGAGAAACCTGAGTTCCACAAATTCTTTGCAGAATGAAAGATTAATTTTGCATGGTCATATACTGATATGCCTGGGTTGGATCCAGAATTGGTTTTGCACCATTTTCCACTATTTCCAGACGTTAAACTAGTAAAACAGAAGTTGTGCAAAATGCATCCTTAGATAGCCCTGCTAGTCAAGGCTGAACTCAAGAAACTGCTAGATGCAGGATTCATACGGTCTATCGACTATGCTTAATGGATATCCAATCTTGTACCAGTCACAAGGCCCTAATGGTCAGATCTGCATCTGTATAGATTTTAGAGACTTAAACAAAGCGCGTCCAAAAGATGACTTTCCATTTCCAAACACAGATATCATAGTCAACCTCACGGCATGATACAAGATGTTTTCCCTCATGGACGGTTTCTTAGGCTATAATCAATTTTTTATTGCCTCTGAGGATCAACATAAAACAACATTCACTTGTCCTTGGGGTACATATTGTTGGAATGTCATGCCTTTTGGTCTAAAGAATGCAGGCGCCACGTATCAGAGAGCCATGACGATGATATTTCATGACATGATGCACAAGATAATGGAAGATTATGTGGATGACCTTTTGGCTAAATCATTGACAAGAAAAGACCATTTGAGCATGTTAGACAAAATCTTCAAGAGACTGGAGGAATACAAGGTCCATTTGAATCTGAAGAAAT
>VDFB02000017.1:304908808-304991309 GCA_007258455.2 Sequoia sempervirens | reverse complement strand
TATCATCCATTATCAAAAATCCAAAAACATAGGCTAGTGTCATCCTTTGCATTTAGTTGTCCTTCTATCATCCCTCATTTGAGCAATTTCCTTTATGGTGGAAAATAGGCTTCAAAGAAAGAAAAGACAAATGGAAAAACTTTGGACAAGATTCCAATCCCAACATCAACAATAACACCTTATGACACAAACCAAGATTGACTTTTCTGACCCATTTAACAACATGAACATCCAATCTTCCATGAAAATGCCATCTTCATCATGAAATCCTTGAACCATTCATGCAAAAAGACCAACATGGATAAGTATACACAAAAGAATTAGAAGCTGCAACCCAAAATCCTGACATAACCTCCTTTGTGGAAGACTTAGTCCTACATGACCCTCAAAGGTATCTAGCCATGCTCTTGGACCAAGGGGTTAAACTACCACGTGGCTTTGACATTAACACTTTGAGACCAACATCACCTGACCATAATGTCAACAATACAAACAACATACCCAACAATAGTCAACCTCAAAACAATACAAACAATGCTACTGTTGGTGCCACATCACAAATTGCCACAAGTACCATTAATGCTACCCCCAATGACACAAATAATCAAAACAATTCCAATTCTATCAATGCAACATCCGTGGAGGGGCAACAACCATGTCACAAGCCATCATGCAATCAATTCCAACAATGTCCACAATATCATCACAATCTGTTGGTGCCACCTTTGGGTCCTCATCAATGGGGGAAAGCTTTTAAAATCCTTTGTTTGGAGCTTCATCTAGTGCTATGGGTGCATCATCATCAAACCCCTTTATTGGTACCTCATTCAATCCCCTTGGAAGTAAACGACGTGTCTTTATCTAAGCACCACAACCAAATGTTAACACGTCATCATAGTTTAACACCAATACTTCCCAAGGGAAAAACATGAACATTCCCCATCGACAGTTCCAACAATTTGGACCAGGCAATTCAAACACACAACACATGGCATCATTCAGACACCAAAATATTCATGGTCAACATATTCCCCAAATTTTGACTCAAATGGTTGGAGGGCACATTCTGACATATTTGTCACATATTCACACTCACCACCAAATCCATAATCCAAACTTTCAATACTAAAATCATGCAAGCCAAAACACATCATACATGTCACAACATCATATCCCACAACAGAACACCAACCTCTTTTCACAACAAATGGGGACTCATGGCATATCTATCACTCCGTTTTGTGATGCCACAAATAACCCTATAATCGATGCCATACAAGCCAGAATGATGAGCTTAGAAATAACCATAGAAAACACGCGAGCATCCGACAAGAAGTCACACATGTCATATGACCTATGCTTATACCCTTTTGACACAAATTTGTACATGCCACCATTCCCTCCTAGATATGTGGCACCACACTTTACCAAATACAAGGGCAAGACAAATCCTATTGAACATATTCAAGAATTTACGACCAACTGTATGGACATTGCCTATGAACAGACTTACTTATTGAGACTTTTCTCTAAGAGTCTTACAAGACCCGCACTTGAATGGTTCGCCACTTTGAAAGGGATAAAAACATGGGACGAACTTAAAGACAAATTTGTGAAAAATTATGTGTATAACATTGACATGGACACCTCCATCACTGGCTTATGCAATCTTACACAAGAGATGCTGGTGAAACATTTATCCCATTCTTTCAAAGATGGAGAAGTATAGCAAGTCACTGTCACATTGATATACCTGAACGAGAAAAGGTTGACATGTTTGTCCAAACACTTGTAGGCCCACTAAAATATGGATTGCAAGTTCATTGCTGCACAACCTTCTCAAACCTAGTGGAAAAAGGTGTCCAAGTTGAGAAAGCCCTCATTGCTAAAGGGGAATTAAAATATGGTCCTAAAAACACAAATACAAACCCACCTGTAGACAAAAATAAGTATTGGGTCAAAAATAAACATGTCACCAATGATGGCATTGTTGATGCCAAGGCTGTGAACACGATGGCACTAGTCCTTTCCCTTAAAGGAGCTCAACCACAAAACAAATCAATAACAATAATGACACCCCTTGTCAATAACCAAAGTGGTCAAAATAGTCAAAATCAAGGACAACCCCACCAAATAAGACAATTCCTAAAAATACGAACATACATCGCTTTGGGAGAGCCAATTGAGGATGTCCTTAAGAAGCTCCTTCAGAATGGTCTCATCGCACTCGAAGACCCTAAACCATATGACCCAGGGTAGTTTAAACCATCATGGTGGGACTATAACACTTTTTTTGATTACCATCGGGCTAAAGGGCATAAAACATCTTCTTGTTGACAACTGAGAAACATTATACAAGACCTCGTTGAAAATCGAGTAATTGAAGTGGGTGGGCCACAATTTGCATCCAATGCAGACCATACCATTCATAAGAACCCATTGCAAGACCATGGTTCTAATAAAGCCTCGACATCAGGTCCCAAGACAAATAACAATCAAGCCAATTATGCTCACGCTGCATTCGATTATTCAAGAGGAACCATCATTAATAATGTCTTAACTGATGATGAATATGTGAATACCATCACTATCAAAAGAGCACCTGAATGCAATGCTACTACTCAGAGCGACAAAATCACCATAGCTGGTCCACCTCCTCGGCAACTAAAAATTACAATACCAAGTCCATCCACAAAAAAACCACAGTCAGGTACTTTTGCAAAGCAGTCCCAACCTAAGAGTTAGTTTAACCTCATTGACCAACTAGGCAATACCCCGACGCAAATATCCATACTCGAGTTGCTTCGCATTTCACCCGCACATAAAGCTATACTTGACAAGACCTTGCAAGAGTTTGTTGTCCCTTAGGAAATTGATGTCAACCAGTTTGAGGCCATGGTGGGTTACCTCACTACACCCCATCATGTAACATTTTCTAACCAAGATTATTCATCACCAAAGTCCAACCATAACGATGCATTACACATTGAGGTTTTCATCCATAAACATAAGGTCAAACGAGTATTAGTAGATGGCGGAGCAGGACTGAATATATGCTCCTTAAAACTGGTTAAGGCTCTAGGCTTTTTTGATGCTTGCGTAGATGCAACAAAGAGCATAGTCATAAAAGCATATGATGATGAGGAACGTTCCTCTTGTGGTGTGATCACTCTTCCCATCAGAGTTGGACCAGTCATTGTAGACACAACTTTCCAAGTCCTGGACCTTGAATTACCTTATAACATTTTGCTTGATCAACCTTGGATTCACACCCTCAAAGTTGTTCCATCCACATACCATCAATGCCTAAAGTTTCCCTTTGACGGAATCGAAATCACCATATATGGAGACCTCGACCCTTTTCAATATTTTACCAACCTAAGGGGTATCTCCGAACATCAAGTTCCCATCAAACGAGAAACTCTTAGCTCTTCTTCTTCCAAATTCATTGATCCATCCACACTCACATCATCATCCACGTCTGCTTCATCCACATCTTTCGCCCTGTCATCATCTTCCTCACTTTCTAAGGTTGAGTCCACTGTCAAGATCCAGGACCTAGGCTGTGGTGAATTCAAACTAAATATGACATATAGCATCACAACAATACCCAAGTCTCCAAAGGTCTATGGTCATCCATGCTTCAGAATGGAACCTAAAGAAATCTTCAAAGTTCTGCCAAAGACAGTTTTCATAAAATGGGGAGACATGAACAATGAGGACATTGTTGATATAACAGGATGGATTTATAAAGAAATGGAAGACTTGCCCCCATTACCAGTTAAGAAATATGGCAAAGGATATCACATGATGAAGGCTAAAGGCTACGATGGAACTAGTGGCCTTGGTAAGAAGAAAACTGGACAAAGAGAGCCCATAGAACCTTCCAAACGACCAAAATATCTTGGGTTAGGGTATGGTCTACCCAAAAATGATGATCGACATACCAATGGACTTTCGAGTGAGCGCGTGAATGCTTCATAAAGTGTCAAAACTATTAAGGAATCCCCTACTGAAACTGTTAGTGTAATCAATTATTTATTACACTAACATAAATTAACTTAGGTCTTGCATTTAATTAATTAAGTCCTAGGTTGCATTTTTAATAAATCATTTAATAATGGGGTAATTCCCCTTCCTTGTTTGTAGGAGATAAAATTCCTTCTAGAAGATGAGTTGTCCTTCTAGATTTTATCTCTATCTTTTTATCTTTTCTAGATAGGGTTCACACGTTGTCACATGTAGTGTGATTTCAACAATTGACAACATCTCATGCATTTTAGGTTTTCACTCTTGCCTATATATTCAAGGCATTTTGTACATTTGTAATCATCTCATATTCAATTTACATTCTTGGAATCTTAACGATAGTATTGATATTTCAACATTTCTTTGTAGAAGTTATTTGTCTTCAGCAGTGATTTCTCCTCTCGGTGTTTGAGGAGTTCACCCAAACTCCTTGCTACGGTAACAAAGTCAAATGCACTTCTTCCCAGATACAAGGAATCAATCTTGGCATGAAATTTTTGTTGGATGTAAGCAACCTTTTTATCAAAGTCATTTTTTCACGTTTTGCTTCAGAAATCCAGCTTCCACTTAGTTGCAGGAAAAACGATTTCTGGGTTTTGTAGCCAGGGTCAAAATATCAACTGGGTATCTTTTATATTTTTGATATCTTGCACGGATCTAAAGAAAATAGTTGTACAAAAAGTGGCGCGCGACATTTTTCTCTTGTTGAAGTTTAAAAAAATAAAAAATCATTTTCTGCTTGCTAGATCAAAAAAAGCTTTTTGGGTTTTGCTTTTAGCTTCAAAATATTTCTGGGTATCTGTTTTTGTCTACTCATTGCGAACATATTTTTCAGAAATCAAATCAGAAGTAAACATTTTTTGGTAGAAAACTCATTTCTTGTAGACTAAATTCAACTTTTTTAAAAAATTCATAATTTTGGCCATGGTGTCGGATTTTCGCAAACGAGATATCGACGAAAAGCTAGTTTCGAGCACTTCACAGTGGTGCTAGCCATTTTTCCAGATTATGTTATATTCACAAATTTGAGGTTATTTTTCATCATGGAGGAAAATGTGAACATTGGTTTGTGCATGCACTTGTTTTTGTTTTCATGCACTAGGTTTACATTTTCTCTTTAGTTTATGCATGTTTTGCATTCTCTCCTTTTGCAATCATTGGGTATTGTAATAAATGAACTGATATAAAGTTCCATCAAGGGGGGTTTCTTGCATCTTATTTTCATATTGGTGACAACTTGCATGAGTTTATCTGGATTCTATTGTTTCTTTTGGCCTCATCTTGCTTAGCTGGACACATTTTTGGTTCGCATCGGTTCACACTTCAGATTGAGAGTCTATGGTTATTGATCCGCATTGGTTCAAATCCATCTCAGTTTGAGGGCCATGTTTTTATGGTTAATGTTTCAGAATCTTGATGGTACTCATTCACATGGAGCAATTTTAGTTATAGTTTGGCATTGGCATCGAGAGACACACAACTTCTAGATTCTATCATCATATCATTCCCTCTTATGGGGGGCATATTTTTCATCTACTGTTGCTTTATAGATTTCAAGATTGATCCAATATGTGAGTTTTCCAGTGTTCCTTGGCATCGGGTCTATTGTTGCATTATTATGATTCTGTTATAGTTTCTTATAAACAGAGGTATCTTTCCTTGCTTACCGGATTGGAGATTCCAGTGTTACTCCATCAGAGTTCTTCCAGTGCTTCTTTGCAGTAGTTCATTTCACTGAAGGGGGGGTTTTTTTCCTCTGGGTTTTCTCCTCTTTCTTTCTCATTGCATTTGTAAATGGGTACCTGATCAGGCCTTTATTGTCAAGACCCATCTCTTGCATCTTTGCATCTCTTGCATAATAATTTGTTTCTCCCTAAGTTGCACTTATGGGGGGGTGTTAGTGTAATTAATTATTTATTACACTAACATAAGTTAACTTAGGTCTTCCATTTAATTAATTAAGTCTTAGGTTGCATTATTAATAAATCATTTAATAATGGAGTAATTCCCCTTCCTTGTTTGTAGGAGAAAAAATTCCTTCTAGAAGATGAGTTGTCCTTCTAGAACTTATCTCTATCTTTTTATCATTTCTAGATAAAGTTCACATGTTGTCACATGTGTGATTTCAACACTTGACAACATCTCATGCATTTTAGGTTTTCACTCTTGCTTATATATTCAAGGTATTTTGTACATTTGTAATCATTTCATATTCAATTTGGCATTCTTACATCTTAATGATAACATGATATTTCTTCCATTTCTCTCTTGTGGAAGTTATTTTTTCTTGCAAGTGATTCTAGGGTGTTTGAGTTCACCTAAAATCCTACAGAAAATGACTCTCATGAGTGGGAACATGGCTCCCAATGATCCCTAAGTGACTATTTCCTTGATGACTTGTTCCTTGAACCTAGAGAACTTACCTCAAAACAAATATTTTGGAAAACGTTTAAAATTGACACAACTGACAATCCAAAGATCTCAAAGAAGCAAGAAAGTTGGGATAACCTCTTTGAGCCAAGGAACAATGAAAAACTTGAGTCACCTTCTTGTCCTATTAGCCATACACTTGATCCATCTGCCCAACCACCTGAACTTAATTACCATCATGAGGATTCATTCGAGTTACCACATGACACTACTGACCATAATGATAGTCCTTTTGTCCCTTATTTTGACAATGAGTATGAGTCAAGCGAAGGTGAATATTGGATAGAATCTAACTGGGAGCTTGACGATGACAACTTCATTTTCAATGTCTCTAAATCTGTCTGCATGTTTTCCGCGTCCTCCACACAATTCACCAATACTGACGATGGTATCTCCTTAGTCTACCCACAACTAATTGATTGGGACCAACAAGGCCTGCCAGTCTTGGATGTATTTCAGAATGATGAGGCCATTGCAGAATTTATGGGACTACGTGAGAGAATACCCAGTGGTGATCACAAGGCTGGATTTGCTATTGACCTAGATTGTGTAGCTTACTTCGGGGAGATTGTTCTGTCCTCTAGTCGCAAAATGAAAAATAAAAGTAAAACAAAAAATGAAACGTCCAAAGATAGAGGACTGGACTTTCTTCTCGTGACTCAAGAGAAATCGACAATGCTAATAGAGGACACTATATAAGTCAACATATCAACAATAGAAGAGCCCAAAATGGTCCTCTTTGCGGCATCCCTGATAGAAGAAGAGAAACCTGAGTTCCACAAATTCTTTGCAGAATGAAAGATTAATTTTGCATGGTCATATACTGATATGCCTGGGTTGGATCCAGAATTGGTTTTGCACCATTTTCCACTATTTCCAGACGTTAAACTAGTAAAACAGAAGTTGTGCAAAATGCATCCTTAGATAGCCCTGCTAGTCAAGGCTGAACTCAAGAAACTGCTAGATGCAGGATTCATACGGTCTATCGACTATGCTTAATGGATATCCAATCTTGTACCAGTCACAAGGCCCTAATGGTCAGATCTGCATCTGTATAGATTTTAGAGACTTAAACAAAGCGCGTCCAAAAGATGACTTTCCATTTCCAAACACAGATATCATAGTCAACCTCACGGCATGATACAAGATGTTTTCCCTCATGGACGGTTTCTCAGGCTATAATCAATTTTTTATTGCCTCTGAGGATCAACATAAAACAACATTCACTTGTCCTTGGGGTACATATTGTTGGAATGTCATGCCTTTTGGTCTAAAGAATGCAGGTGCCACATATCAGAGAGCCATGATGATGATATTTCATGACATGATGCACAAGATAATGGAAGATTATGTGGATGACCTTTTGGCTAAATCATTGATAAGAAAAGACCATTTGAGCATGTTAGACAAAATCTTCAAGAGACTGGAGGAATACAAGGTCCGTTTGAATCTGAAGAAATGTGTCTTTGGAATAACATCAGGAAAACTTCTAGGATACATAGTTTCTCGTAGAGGCATTGAGGTCGATCCAACCAAAGTGAAAGCAATATTAGACATGCCTCCTCCGAAAGGGATAAGTGAACTCAGGACATTACAAGGCATGGTACAATCTATCAGACGCTTCATAGCACAATTGGCTGACAAGTGTCAACCATTTCAATATCTTCTGCGCAAGGGTATCCCCTTTGTGTGGACAGATAAATGTCAAGAATCCTTTCAACTAATAAAAGATTATCTCTTGTCACCACTTGTTTTAATGCCACCAATCGAAGGGAAACATTTGATTCTATACATTTATGCAACAACTTCAACACTGGGGGCATTACTAGCACATAACGACCATGAAGAAAAGGAAAGGGCCATATATTACATTAGTCAGACACTGGTCGGATATGAGTAAAACTATGCATCCATTAAATGTGCATGTTTAGCAGTCATCTTTACTGCTCAAAATCTAAGACACTATATGTTGAATCACAGGACATAGTTGGTAGCAAAGATTGACCCCTTGAAATATCTCTTGAGTCAAGCAACATTAACAGGACGTCTGGAAAAATGGGTCATGATCTTGAGTGAGTACGACATTCAATATGTGGAAAGAAAAGCCATAAAAGGACAAGCGATAGCAGGCTAATTGGCAGATGCACCTACACAAAGTGATCATCCACCAGTGGCAGACTTTCCAGATGAGTCCATATTCCACACAAAACCTAAGTCACATTGGAGGCTATACTTTGATGGATCTCATACTAGTCATGGATTGGGGGTAGGCATATTGTTTATCACTCCCCAAGGAGACTCCATCCCCAAGTCATTCCACATAGATTTCCCATACACAAATAATGTGGTGGAATACGAGGCACTTGTGATAGGGCTTACAATGGCCATTGTAACTAAGGGTTATTTTTCAAGTTTGATTAGAGGTTAGCAAATCAATAAAAGACAATAAACCCAAAGTAATTACAAAACACAATGAAAGCTAAAATAAAGAACGATTATACCAGAAAACCGTCGAGACCTCCATGCTTCACTTTTGTAACACCTTCTAGCTTGCTGGTTGACGTTTTGCCCTCAGATTCATAGTGTGAGCAATCTAAAAATACTAGTCTAAGTCCTACACCAAGCTTTGAAAGATTTCAACAAATGTCTATTCCTATGACTATGATTGACAATGCCTATGCCTAAACATGCTAAGACTTAATAAAATTCATGAACATGTAATGTCTCTGTGTAATCAAAAAATGAGAGGAAAATGGCATTTTATAGAAAATGCCATTTTGAATGGACGAATGAGATGAGAGATTGAGAAAATGCCCTAGAATCAATGGTTAAGATTTAAAATAGAAACTCTCAATTAGGGTTAGGGAAAAATGCCCAATTGTGTGAATAAGATTTAATTAAATAAATTAAATCAAGAATAAATGTGACAATTGAGATGAAATTAGCAAAAATCAAAAGATAAGAAGATGGGATCTTAGAGAATCAGTAATTTTAGAAATTACTTGATTTGTAGAAGAATATTTCCATTTTGAATTAAATTAATTCAAAATATGGATTTTGTGAGATAATGAGTAATTGATTTTTGAAATTAATTACCAAAAGAAGAATCAGTTAACTATGTGAGATATTTTTAAATAAATTGCTTTATTTAAAAATAAAGAAGTGTCACATACAACAATTAAATAATTAAAAATAATTATTTAATTTAGAAGAAGTGGTCAATTAATTAAATAAATTAGCAAATCTATTTAATTAACAGAGAGGATTTAGGGATTAGTGACATATTGAATAAATATATTAAAATATATTTATTTAATAATCAGGAGGACATTGATGACAAAGATTAATTAAATAAAATGAGAATTTTATTTAATTACGAGTTGACTTTAGATAATTAGTGACACATTAAATAAATAAATATGATTTATTTATTTAATAATCAGGAAGAATAGAAGACCTTGAATTAATTAAATAATTGTGAATTATTTAATTAATAGTTGAAGATGGGTTAGGAACATAATAAAAGTGTCATAATTATGTTAGAACGAAAAGTGGTAAAAATGAAGCTTGTGCAGGTCTAGGTCATTTTTAGGTGTCTAAATTTGCCCCTCTTTGTCATAATGTCGCTTGTCACGTTGTGACAAAGAAGATAAGCTAAAGTCATGCCCCAATGCAAAATACGATGAGGAAAAATGACAGAATGACGAGGAGGGTTATGGTATGCCCCCTCGAGAGGAAAGACAAGTTCCAAGAACACGGGTGTGCTCTCGAAATGGATGAGAAGACTAGAATATGAAGAGACAAAGAAATGTTAGTGCAAAATATATGGATGATGAAGATGCAGACCAGATGAAAGAATCCTTCAAAACTTGCAGTAGGACTTTAATATTTATTGCTCTTAATCATCATTGGGTGGTAAAATGACACAAATGGACAACAAACACCATGATATGACGTAGACCAAGGTGTGCAAGGTCATCCATTTGAAAAAATAGCCGCATAAGGAACGTCCTAACCTTCATACTATGGTGAAGTTGCCTCGCCTTTTGTCAAGACAATCCACGAATAGCAGTCAAAGAAAATAAAATAGGCCAGGAGACGTCATTGCACCTCTAAATCCTTCATGGGACATCCTCGAGGTAGCTAGTAACATGACCACAAAGAAAAGACAGTAAAAATATAAGACAAAATAGCCAAAATAGTCAAAAGATAAGACACGATAGACCAGAAAGATTAACAACTATTTTATTTTGTTTGCCAATGTTTGTTTACCAAAGATTGATTTCCTGTCGATTTGATAGTTTGGACAGTTTAAGGGTTTTTCCAATTTGACGGTGTTGATAGTTTGA
Source organism: Sequoia sempervirens (assembly GCA_007258455.2). NCBI lineage: Eukaryota > Viridiplantae > Streptophyta > Pinopsida > Cupressales > Cupressaceae > Sequoia > Sequoia sempervirens. The sequence goes on along the minus strand of VDFB02000017.1, from coordinate 304,980,501 downwards.
TGGGGCCTATTGTCAGGAAGGACACATCCTGAAAAGGCAAAGGAAATTTTGACAAGGTCTAACTCCAAGAAGGACACATCTTGAAGAGGGCCAAAGAGTGACGAAGTATCGTATTAATGTTTCTGGATTAATGGTGTTTTAAAAGTTGACTCCGATGTTGACTATATAATTGATTGGATCAGGTCAGCTCATTTCACCAATTTTGACATTGAATATTTTGAATGACTCAAGGTTTTGTGTCCGAAGTTGGACTATGCTGACTGACACCAAATGACGACAGACAAATGCCATGATTTTATTTCTAAATCAAACCTTTTAAAAGGACTGACCTATCGTTCTGACTCATCGACCCATCACTTTGCCTAATTTAGGCAAAATGCTGAGACAATGTAGTTTGGACAAATGACATGGACCAAATCGACATGACTCGACTTTGACTCCATTTTTAGGATTTTGACATTGATTTGATGTTTTTGTGTTTTTCTCAGACGCTTTATGATTTTAGGTCTTTCTTCGTGACATTTTATGATGTTTTGGTCTTTCTTCGTGACATTTTATGATGTTTTTGTCTTTCGGTCGGCTTAAGAGGATCACAAAAATGCATGTGACCGGGATGCCCGCCACATGAGAATCCATGGATAATTACGATTCGTGCCCTCTAGTCGTCAATACCCAAATTGATGCGATGACAACGCTAAGTTTGATCGGGAAGCCGACCATCCCAAACAACATTATACTACGATAATGTGACAAAAGTACGAGGTCTGGCCAAACCGCCGTAAACAAATCTCAAGTAATGTTTTGATAATGTACCATTGCATTTGGAATGACCTGCTTAGGACTAGATGGATGATGATTATCCTTAGACCGTTTGACAAGGGAAAGCCAAGATAGGTGACAGGCATGAAAGGATAGGGGGTGGCCTTGGTAAAAGATGGGAGACATGAGACTAATGGAATTGTCATATGATTTTCAAGGACTATGTCGTATAAGGACAATAAGACTATGACGGTCAATGACATGATGTTTCATGAATCATGTATGACCGAAGGATAGACATGTCAATATTTTTCCCAAAGCATGATTTATGTGTGCCAGTTTTATGTCAAGACCAAGGTAAGTGGGAAAAATGTGTGGCAATGATAGGGCTTAGATGGATGTCAATGTAATGAGGAAGACATGGGAAAATGAGATGACTTGCCCCCAAGTATAAAATTCCACATAAACAATTTATTTTACACATGACGCATGTTTGCCAGGTTTTCACCATTGGATGAAATTTTTATCTTTACTATTTTCTTGATTTATTTTTTTGGTGTCACCAAGACGCCTGTTTGCCATGTTTTCATCAGGGTGACGATTTTGATCATTTTTCAAATTTTTATTTTTTTTGTATTTTTGATTTTGTGGATAGCCTGGATGCTTTAGATGACCACTGCCTATTCTAAATTCACTGACGACGCCGATGTAGAGATTGGTGCCATGATATGCCAATAATGTCCTGTCTGAAGTAGTTGTCTTGTCAAGATCGTAGCGCTTGTATACAACTGATCAATATCATTGTGGTCCTTTCTGATACTAGAGTTGGCCTTATCAAAATACACACATCGCGATAGAGTGCCATGAGAGTCCTTGTGGTAAAGAGTTGCTACCATGATGTGACGGATTTGTGACGTGGGATTTTTAGACATTAGGCGACATGTAGGATTACGACAGATGATGGTAGATGTGGAAAGGTTCTTTGGACATTTGGATGAATCACTTTTTATTTTCCAAACTTGGGATGGTGGATGATGGATTTTGGAATTTTGATTGGGACGATGTTTGGAACCAACACTTCTATATGCCTTGCTTGATGACCATTTTGAAGGAGGTGGACATCTGTTATATGTGGGAGTCCTCTTTGCTTGTGGCTCCACATTGTAATTAACTTTTCCTTTTGACATATTTTCTTTGCTTGATCCACTTTTCTTCGGGATCCATTTTAATTTCATTTTTCCACTTGTCCTTTTGTCTGATTCAATGGCATTTGACATTTGATTTTTGACTTTGTAAGACTTTTGTTTTTGTTGGTTCCAAAGGGAAGGTTGAAAATGATGATTTATGGTGCGAATGGAGGGAGTGTTGGTAGCAATCTTATGACAAGGATTTCTCATGGACTCCATTTTGATGTTTGTATCTGACAAGGTTGCCCCCAATATCGAGGAAGTACCACTAACATCGTTTGATTTGCTGACTGAAGAATACCCAAGACCTTGATATTTGCAATTTTCTTGAAGTCGTATTGGTTCTTGAATGCCTTGTTCATGTATGCCTAGTCCTTTGCCTTGATATTGCATGCTTTGATAGATTTTGTTGGCGATGGGGTATTTGTTGTTTTGAAAGCAAGATGCTAACCCATCATTAGGTATGTCGATACTGTCACTTGTAATATTTTCGTCTACAAGAAAGTCTGCTCTGACAAAGATAGATGACCCTAGTTGATAAAGTGTCTTAGCTTCATTGTCATGTTGGACATATTCCTGACTGATATCTTTGGTTTGATCGTATGACATGTCAGGTTCAGATGATTCTATTGGTACTTCCAAGGCAATGTCGAAGCCATCATTATGTTTAGTGTCATAGAGTCCAATTATTTCAGCTATAACTTGATCATATGCAATCATGTCCCTAGTGGAAGATTCTTGTTCTGGAGGAATATCGTCTATGTGTCCTAGGAAGGAAAGTGTCTCATCATGGGAAGTGTCAATAGTCGAGGCCTTTATAGGGTCAGCAAGTGTTTGATCATGAATGGCATAAAGGTCAAGGAGTGGATCATTTTGGATTTCTTGGTCAATGGTAGGGTCTTGGTCGAAGATGGGGTGGTCATGGATTTGGACTTCTTGGTCAATGGTAGGTGTACTTTAGATGCCATGATTGTCTTGAAGGAATCCTTGAATGGAGTTTAAGATAGGGTCATGGGATGGACTACCTTTCTCTTGACATGAGGGTGACATTATAATGTCATGCTTTGGGCTTTCGTTTTGACATGTATCCTCAAGTGTAGACGATGGGATGTGACTTTGGACTATGATAGAATTTTCATGACTAGATGTGGCTTGTGAGGGGGTTACTTGAAAAGGATTAATGGACAAAGGACTAGGATAGGACATGGGAACTTGGACTGGACTAGTATATGAAGGACTAGGATAGGACATGGGGACTTGGACTGGACTAGCATGTGAGGGACAAGGATAGGACATGGAGTCTTGGACTGGATTAATATGGTATGATGTGAGGACTTGACATGAGTTGTTAGATGATTGATAACGCATGTAGACTTGGACGGGATTGATAGGTGAAGAGTCAGAATATAACGTGGAGGTTTGGAATGGACTAGTGGACAGTTGGCTTCCCTTGTCAAGGTTAGGATAAGGGTGATAAGTGGACGTTTGTTGTGAATTACTGGTAGGATTTATGTCAAGTGACTATTGATGGTGAGGGTAGACTAATGGAGGTGGAAAAGTATTTATGTCAAAGCCTCATGGTAACTTAGCCCCTTGGTCCAAAAGCATGTCTAGATACCTTTGAGGGTTGCGTAAGACTGAGTTTTCTATAAAGGAGACTATATCAAAATTTTGCGTTGCAGCTTCTGAGTCTTCTGCATATACTCATCCATTTTGGTCTCTTTGTATGAATGGTTCAGAAGGGTTTCATGATGAAGATGGCATGCTCATGGAAGATTTCATGTTCATGTTGTGAAATGGGTCGGAAAAAATCCAATGTTGGTTTGTGTCATAAGTGTTATTATCAATGTTGGGATTGAAATCTTGTCCAAAGTTTTCCATTTGTCCTCTTTGTCTTTGAAGCCTAGTCTCAACAATAAAAAGGGATTGCTCAGATAAGGATGACGAGAATGACAACTAAATGTGAGGATGATGACTACCTATGTTTTTTGGATTTTCGATAAGGATGAAAATGCAAGACTATGTTTCCTAAAATGTCGACTAGGATGACTAGGTGATGATAATGTTTGTCTAAGGAAATGATTGATGTAAGATGACAAGGTGATCAAAGCGAAAATGTCGACTGAGGACTAAGATGATGATGTTTGACTAAGGACTTAATGTTATAAATGCAAGGTCTAGGTTCAAAATGATGACTAAGATGAACAATGCAAAGTCTAAGTTCAAAATGAGGACTGAGATTGTTTTTTGATGTTTTGTTGAAAAGTCTGAGTTGTCTAAGGTCGATTGTTTGTGTCCAGATTTGTGAATGTTGTGTATATTGTTTTGAAAATCTAGAAAAAAACTTTGACAAGCACAATGTTTTGAATGTAAAGCAAGCCACATAAGACAAGTACAACTTAGGTTAGGCCATGACAATATTCACTAGATTCCACGTGGGTTTTCCCAACCGACATATCAGTAGCGTGTGAATCGGAAGCTTGGCTGCATAGCTCCCCTTACAGTGCATCTCTTCTCAAGCCAACCAAGCTTCCAACCCCCATGAAACTCCCATGGCAGATTGATCACCTCTACTACAAACTGCGAAAGTGTGGATGCCTTCACACCGACCGGTGCTGCGCTAGCAAATAGAAGGTTTTTGGCTTACTACTCAAAGGTGTTTAATTTGGGACCCCCGTTTGAGTGGCCATACATGGGGAAAGAGATTAATCACCAATTAGGTAGCACTTTAGCCTGAAGAGGTTAAGCTCAACAGGGTTTAAGGGAGTACTACTCTGTCCGTATGACACATCCGCACTCGTAATCTTAGGTTTTCCCTTAAGATTCACATTTATATACCGGTCGGGGGTAGCTTGGCCTTAGCTCCGTTTCCAGTTTGAGTCGCGTTGGAATGATGAAATCCCCAGGCAGACCCAATTTCTAGAGTTAGTAACCATTTCTCTTACATCCAAGATCGCCCGAAAGCACAAGGGGAGAGGATACTCCGATATACTAAGTCGTGGGGTTAAAAATAGATAAAAACGGTTTTGGTTTTCTGATCATCGAGTTTTCACAAGGTGAGAGCATACTCACCTACCATTTTGCAAACACACTCAAACATAGTAGAAAGACAAGTTCATTTTAATTGCACCAAAGGAAATGTGTATTATACTAAAAAAGACAAACACATTGTTTTGATGTTTAGTCTTTGACGTTCGAACCTGCAAGACCACACATTAGTAGTTTGATAATGATTTTCGACTATCGATCTGCAAAAATAGTTAGATGCGTCATTTTTGTCCACTTGATCCAATGTGTCCTTTGAAGTGTTTATTTTCTGCACATGCACAAAACCAACAACAAACCCTAACAAGATAATTGATCACTACTATTAGAGGGTTAGCTAGTCACAACAAATTTGATTTTTAGAAAAAAAATTGATAGTAAAATGAAAAATACAGAGAATAAATCCTATCTAAAATCTCAAGAGGTTTCCAAAAATGTAAATAAATCAAAAAGAATTGCTGTTTTCTACCTGAAATTATTTTTTTATGAAAAATCATAAAAAAATTATTAAAAATACAAAATAGCTCTAAAAATTCTTATTTTTGGACTGGAGTCGTCTGATGTCATCCCATATTTGCAAAAAAAAATTTGTGAGTAGATCTGCTACCGTGGGTGAGATATAAGCAAATATTTTTTTAAAACCCAATTTTAAAAGATCTATTGTTTGACTAATAATTACACATCCAAATTTAAAAGATAAAGAATAGACCCCTATTAAAATTTAGAGAGCTTTCTAGAAAGGTAAACATATTTGAAAAATTCGATTATTTGCTCTCGAAAATAATTTTTCATGAAAAACAACAAAAAAACTATAAAAAATTAAAAACAGATCCAAAAAATTTGATTTTTGGACTGAAAGCGCGTGATTTTGTCCCCAAGCTGCAAAAACAATTTTGTGAGAAAATACACTGCCGTTTGAAAGTTATGGTCGAATCTTTGGAAACTAGGGCTTTATCCACAATGATGCCAAACCTGCAACAAAAAGCAAAGAAGACTTGTAACAAGAAGAAACCAACTCCAAGAATTGCTCTTTATTTGTCCAAATATGTCGGGTTCACCAATGTAACTAAGGGTTATTTTTTAGGTTTGATTAGAGGTTAGCAAATCAATAAAAGACAATAAACCCAAAGTAATTACAAAACACAATGAAAGCTAAAATAAAGAACGATTATACCAGAAAACTGTCGAGACCTCCATGCTTCACTTTTGTAACACCTTCTAGCTTGCTGGTTGACGTTTTTCCCTCAGATTCGTAGTGTGAGCAATCTAAAAATACTAGTCTAAGTCCTACACCAAGCTTTGAAGGATTTGAACAAATGTCTATGCCTAAACATGCTAAGACTTAATAAAATTCATGAACATGTAATGTCTCTGGGTAATCAAAAAATGAGAGGAAAATGGCATTTTATAGAAAATGCCATTTTGAATGGACAAATGAGATGAGAGATTGAGAAAATGCCCTAGAATCAATGGTTAAGATTCAAAATGGCAACTCTCAATTAGGGTTAGCGAAAAATGCCCAACTGTGTGAATAAGATTTAATTAAATAAATTAAATCAAGAATAAATGTGACAATTGAGATGAAATTAGCAAAAATCAGAAGATAAGAAGATGGGATTTTAGAGAATCAGTAATTTCAGAAATTACTTGATTTGTAGAAGAATATTTCCATTTTGAATTAAATTAATTCAAAATATGGATTTTGTGAGATAATGAGTAATTGATTTTTGAAATTAATTACTAAAAGAAGAATAAGTTAACTATGTGAGATATTTTTAAATAAATTGCTTTATTTAAAAATAAAGAAGTGTCACATACAACAATTAAATAATTAAAAATAATTATTTAATTTAGAAGAAGTGGTCAATTAATTAAATAAATTAGCAAATCTATTTAATTAAAAGAGAGGATTTAGGGATTAGTGACATATTGAATAAATATATTAAAATATATTTATTTGATAATTAGGAGGACATTAATGACAAAGATTAATTAAATAAAATGAGAACTTTATTTAATTATGAGTTGACTAGATAATTAGTGACACATTAAATAAATATGATTTTATTTAATAATCAGGAAGAATAGAAGACCCTGAATTAATTAAATAATTGTGAATTATTTAATTAATAGTTGAAGATGGGTTAGGAACATAATTAAAGTGCCATAATTATGCTAGGACAAAAAAGTGGTAAAATAGTGCTCGTAGGCCTAGGTCATTTTTAGGTGTCTACATTTGCCCCTCTTTGTCATAATGTCGCTTATCGCATTGTGACAAAGAAGATAAATAAAAAATATGCCCCAGTGTAAAATAAGATGAGGAAGAATGACGAGGAGGGTTACGGTATGCCCCCTTGAGAGGATAGATAGGTTCCAAGAACATGGGTGTGTTTTCAAAATTAATGAGAAGACTATAATATGAAGAGACAAAGAAATGTTAGTGCAAAAGATATGGATGATGATATGGATGCAATGCCTATATGAGATGAGTGAGAGAAGATGACAAGACTAAAGAAGATGCATGTTAGTTCCTAGACAAAATCCTTCAAAACATTGCCATAGGACTTTAATATTTATTGCTCTTAATCATCATTGGGCAGTAAAATGACACAAATGGACAACAAACACTATGATATGACGTAAACCAAGGTGTGCAAGGTCATCCGTTTGAAAAATAGACAATCACAGACAAGGAATTTCCTAACTCATACTAAGGGCGAAGTTGCCCCAGTCTTTTTGTCAAGACAATCCACAGACAATAGTCAAAGAAAATAAAATAGGCTAGGAGATGTCATCACACCTCTAAATCCTTCATGGGACATCCTCAAGGTAGCTAGTAACATGCCTAAAAAGACAAGACAGTAAAAATATAAGACAGCATAGCCAAGATAGTCAAAAGATAAGACAAGATAGACTAGAAAGATAACAACCATTTTATTTTGTTTTCCAATGTTTGTTTGCCAAATATTGATTTCTTGTCAGTTTGACAGTTTTGACAGTTTAAGAATTTTGCCAATTTGATGGTGTTGACAGTTTGATGGGGCCTATTGTCAGGAAGGACACATCCTGAAAAAGGCAAAGGACATTTTGACGAGGTCCAAATTTGAGAAGGACACATCTTGAAGAGGACCAAAGAGTGACAAGACTAACACTGTTTTGACTAATATGTTTTGGCAAGTTGACTGATATTGACTGTATGATTGATTGGACTGTGTTGTCTGATTTTGACCAATTTTGACATTGACGTTTCGAATGACTGTCTTGTGTCTGAGTTTGACTATGTCTAACTTATTTGACCAATGTGACGATTATGACAAATGCCATGATTTTATTTGGACCAACCTAAAATAACTGACCTAATGTCTCGGGGACTCATCGACCGATGGCCTTGCCTACGTAGCAAATGCGCAGAGACAACGTAGTTCGACAATGACATGGACTGACTGACATGACTGACTTTGACTCCATTTTTAGGATTTTGACATTGATTTGGATTTTTTTGTGTTTTTCTTCAGGACATTTTATGATTTTTACGTCTTTCTTCAAGACATTTTATGATGTTTTTGGTCTTTCTTTAGGACATTTTATGATGTTTTGTCTTTTTGTCATTTTATGATTTTTTGGATTTTTACATTTAAGAGGATCGTGACAAATGCATATGACTGATGCCTACACATGAGAATCCAAGGACAAACATGATTGTGCCCCTAGTCAAGTTGAATACCAATTGACATGTGATGACAATGTTGTTTGCGTGGGAAAGACGCATCCCGAAACAACGTGAGGACGGATGACGATAATGTGACGAAAGTATGGAGGTCTACAGCTGGGCCAGGAATGCAGTCAAGTAAAATTTTAGATAATGTGCTTGTATGGATTAGACTCGTTGCATTTGGAATGACTTGGTTAGGACTAGATGGGATGATGATTATCCTTAGACCGTTTGACAAGGGAAAGCCAAGATAGGTGACAGGCATGAAAGGATACGGGGTGGCCTTGGTAAAAGATGGGAGACATGAGACTAATGGAATTTTCATATGATTTTCAAGGACTATGTCATACAAGGATAATAAGACTATGACGGTCAATGACATGATGTTTCGTGAATCGTGTATGACTGAAGTATAGACATGTCAAGAGTTTTCCCAAAGCATGATTTATGTGTGCCAGTTTTATGTCAAGATCGAGGTAAGTGTGAAAAATGTGTGGAAATGATAGGGCTTAGATGGACGTCAATGTCATGAGGAAGGCATGGGAAAATGAGATGACTTGCCCCCAAGTATAAAATTCCACATAGATGATTTATTTTACACATGACGCCTGTTTGCCAGGTTTTCATTATGGTACTTATCCAGGGCGCCTGTTTGCTAGGTTTTCACCATGGGAAAAAAAAAATCTTTACTATTTTCTTGACTTTTTTATTTTTTTGGTGTCACCAAGACGCCTGTTTGCCAGGTTTTCATCAGGGTGATGATTTTTTATTTTTTTATTTTTTTGTATTTTTGATTTTGCAGATAGCCTGGATGCTTTAGATGACCACTGATTATTCTGAATCCACTAATGGTGCCGATGTAGAGACTGGTGCCATGATATGCCAATAATGACCTTGTTGAAGGAGTTGTCTTGTCAAGATCGTAGTGCTTGTATACAACTAATTGATGTCATTGTGATCCTTTCTGATACTAGAGTTGGCCTTATCAAAATACGCACATAGCAATAGAGTGTCATGAGAGTCCTTGTGGTAAAGAGTTGCTGACAAGATGTGACGGATTTGTGACGTGGGATTTTTGGACTTTAGGCGAGATGTAGGATTACGACAAATGATGGTAGATGTGGAAAGGTTGTTTGGATGTTTGGATGAATCACTTTTTATTTTCTAAACTTGGGATGTTGGATGATGAATTTTGGAGGGATGGCATTTGGAACCAACACCTTTAGATGCCTTGCTTGATGACCATTTTGAAGGAGGTGGGCATTTGTTGTATGTGGGAGTCCTCTTGTCTTGTGGCTCCACATTGTAATTGACTTTTGTATTTGACTTGGTGTATTTATTTGATCCATCTTTCTTTGGGATCCATTTTAATTTCAGTTGTTCACTTGTCCTTTTGTTTGATTCAATGGCCTTTGACATTTGATTTTGATCTTTTGACTTGTAATCATTTTTTTTTTGTTGGTTCCAAAGGGAAGGTTTATTTATGATGGAATGACGGTTCATAGTGTGGGTGGAGGGGGTGTTGGCAGCAATCTTATGTCAAGGATTTCTCATGGACTCCATTTTGATGTTTGTATCTGACAAGGTTGCCCCCAATATCGAGGAAGTACCACTAACATCATTTGATTTGCTGATTGAAGAATACCCAAGACCTTGATATTTGCAATTTTCCTAAAGTTGCATTGGTTCTCGAATGCCTTGTTCATGTATGCCTAGTCCTTTGCCTTGATATTGCATGCTTTGGAAGATTTTGTTGGCAATGGGGTATTTGTTGTTTTGAAAGCAAGAGGCTAACCCATCATTAGGTATGTGGATACTGTCACTTGTAATATTTTTGTCTACAAGAAAGTCTGCTCTGACAAAGATAGATGACCCTAATTGATAAAGTGTCTTAGCTTCATTGTCATGTTGGACATATTCTTGACTAATATCTTTGGTCTGATCATGTGACATGTCAGGTTCAAATGATTTTGTTGGTGCTTCCAAGGAAATGTTGAAGCTATCATTATGTTTAGTTTCATAGAGTCCAATGATTTTAGCTATAACTTGATCATATGCAAGCATGTCCCTAGTGGAATATTCTTGTTCTGGAGGAATATCATCTATGTGTCCCATGAAGGCAAGTGTCTCATCGTGGGAAGTGTCAATAGTCAAGGCCTTTATAGGGTCAACAAGTGTTTGATCATGAATGGCGTAAAGGTCAAGGAGTGGATTGTTTTGGACTCCTTGGTCAATGGTAGGGTCTTGGTCCAAGATGGGGTTGTCATGGATTTGGACTTCTTGGTCAATGGTAGGGTCTTGGTCAAAGATGGCGTTGTTGTAGATGATACAATCAAAAATTGGGTCATGGGATGGACTACCTTGTTCTTGACATGAGGGTGACGTTATAATGTCATACTTTGGACTTTCATTTTGACATGTATCCTCAAGTGTAGACGATGGGATGTGACTTTGGACTATGATAGAATTTTCATGACTAGATGTGGCTTGTGAGGGGGTGACTTGAAAAGGATTAATGGACAAAGGACTAGGATAGGACGTGGGAACTTGGACTGGACTAGTATATGAAGGACTAGGATAGGACATGGGGACTTGAACTGGACTAGCATGTGAGGGACAAGGATAGGACATGGAGTCTTGGACTGGATATGTCATGGAGTCTTGGACTGGATTAATATGATATGATGTGAGGACTTGACATGAGTTGTTAGATGGTTGATAAGGCATGTAGACTTGGATGGGATTGATAGGTGAAGAGTCAGAATATGATGTGGACGTTTGGAATGGAATAGTTGATAGTTGGCTTCCCTTGTCAAGGTTAGGATAAGGGTGATAAGTGGACATTTGTTGTGAATTACTGGTAGGATTTATGGCAAATGACTGTTGATAGTGAGGGTAGACTAATGAAGGTGGCAAAGTATCTATGTCAAAGCCTCGTGGTAACTTAGCCCCTTGGTCCAAAAGCATGGCTAGATACCTTTGAGGGTCGCATAAATCTGAGTTTTCTACAAAGGAGACTATATCAAAATTTTGAGTTGTAGCTTCTAAGTCTTCTGCATATACTCATCCATTTTGGTCTCTTTGTATAAATGGTTTAGAAGGGTTTTGTGATGAAGATGGCATGCTCATGGAAGATTGCATGTTCATGTTGTGAAATGGGTCGGAAAAAGTCCAATGTTGGTTTGTGTCATAAGTGTTATTATCAATGTTGGGATTGAAATCTTGTCCAAAGTTTTCCATTTGTCCTTTCTGTCTTTGAAGCCTAGTCTCAAAAATAAAAAGGGATTGCTCAGATAAGGATGACAAGAATGACAAATAAATGTGAGGATGATGACAACCTATGTTTTTTGGATTTTCGATAAGGATGAAAATGGAAGACTATGTTTCCTAAAATGTTGACTAGGATGACTAGGTGATGATAATGTTTATCTAAGGAAATGATTGATGTAAGATGACAAGGTGATCAAAGCCAAAATGTCGACTGAGGACGAAGATGATGATTTTTTACTAAGGAATTAATGTTATAAATGCAAGGTCTAGGTTCAAAATGATAACTAAGATGAACAATGCAAAGTCTAAGTTCAAAATGAGGACTGAGATTGTTTTTTTGATGTTTTGCTGAAAAGTTTGAGTTGTCTAAGGTTGATTGTTTGTGTCTAGATTTGTGAATGTTGTGTATATTGTTTGAAAATCTAGAAAACACTTGACAAGCACAATGTTTTGAATGTAAGCAAGTGCACATAAGACAAGTACAATCCTAGGTTAGGCTAGGACAATATTCGCTAGATTCCATGTGGGTTTCCCCAACCGCATATCTGTAGTGTGTGAATTCAGAAGCTTGGCTGCACGGGCTCCCCCTTACAGTGCACTCTCTTCTTAGGCCAACCAAGCTTCCAACCCCCATGAAACTCCCATGGAAAATTGATCACCTCTACTACAAACTGTGAAAGTGTGGATGCTTTCACACCGACCGGTGTTGTGCTAGCAAATAGAAGGTTTTTGGCTTACTACACAAAGGTGTTTAATTCGGGACCCCCGTTCGAGTGGCCATACATGGGGCAAGAGATTAATCACCAATTAGGTGGCACTCCAGCCTGAATAGGTTAAGTTTAACAAGGTTTAAGGGAGTACTACTATGTCCATATGACACATCTGCACTCGTAATCTTAGGTTTTCCCTTAAGATTCACATTTATATACCGGTCGGGGGTAGCTTGGCCTTAGCTCTATTGCCAGTTTGAGTTGCGTTGGGGTGATGAAATCCCCAGGTAGACCCAATTTATAGAGTTAGTAATTGTTTCTCTTACACCCAAGATCGCCCGAAAGCGCAAGGGGAGAGGATACTCCGATATACTAAGTCGTGGGGTTAAAAACAGATAAAAACGGGTCTGGTTTTCTAATCACCGAGTTTTCACAGGGTGAGAGCATACTCACCTACCATTTTGCAAACACACTCAGACATAGTAGAAAAACAAGTTCATTTTAATTGCACCAAAGGAAATGTGTATTATACTAAAAAAGACAAACACATTGTTTTGATGTTTAGTCTTTGACCTTCGAACCTGCAAGACCACACATTAGTAGTTTGATAATGATCTTCAACTATTGATCTGCAAAAATACTTAGACGTGTCATTTTTTTCCACTTGATCCAATGTGTTCTTTGAAGTGTTTATTTTCTGCACATGCACAAACCCAACAACAAACCCTAACAAGATAATTGATCACTACTATTAGAGGGTTAGCTAGTCACAACAAATCTGATTTTTTTAAAAAAATTGACAGTAAAATGAAAAATACAGAGAATAAAGTCAGTCTAAAATCTCAAGAGGTTTCCAAAAATGTAAATAAATCAAAAAAAGTTGTTGTTTTGCACCTAAAATTAATTTTTTTATAAAAAATCATTAAAAAATTATAAAAAATACAAAACAGCTCTAAAAATTCTGATTTTTTGACTAATGTTGTCTGATGTCATCCCAAATCTACAAAAAAAAAATTGTGAGTAGATCTGCAACCGTGGGTGAGATATAATCAAATCTTTTTTAAACCCCAATTTTAAAAGATCTATTGTTTGACTAATAATTGCACATCAAGATTTAAAAGATAAAGAACAGACCCCTGATAAAATTTAGAGAGCTTTCTATAAAGGTAAACATATCTAAAAAATTCAATTATTTTCTCTCAAATTAATTTTTCATGAAAAATAGCAAACAAATTATAAAAAATTTAAAACAGATCCAAAAAATCTAATTTTTGGAATGCAAGCGTGTAATGTTGTCCCCAAGCTGCAAAAAGAAATTTGTGAGAAAATACGCATCCATTTTAAAGTTATGGTCGAATCTTTGAAAACTAGGGCTTTATCCACAATGATTCCAAACCTACAACAAAAAGAAAACAAGACCTGCAACAAGAAGAAACCAACTCCAAGAATTGCTCTTTATTTGTCCAAATACGTCAGGTTCACCAATGTAACTGAGGGCTATTTTTCATTTTGATTAAGGGTTGGATTAGATGTTAGCAAAGACTAAGAAACCCAAAGCAATTACAAAACACAATGGAAGTGAAAAGAACAATTATACCTATTAATTGCCGAGACCTCCATGATTCACTTTTATAACATCTTCTAGCTTGCTGGTTAATGTGTTGCCCTCAGATTCGATGTGCAAGCAATCTGGAAATACAAGTCTAAGTCCTACACCAAGCTTTGAAGGATTTGTTCAAAGTCTAAATGCCTAATGCCTATGACAATGTGAGTGAAATGCCTATGCCTAAATATGCCAAAATAATAATGTAATTCATGAACGTGCAATGTTTCTGTGTCTATCAAAAAATGAGAGGAAAATGACATTTTATAGAAAATGTCATTTTGAATGGATGGGTGAGATTAGAGATTCAGAAAATGCCCTAGAATTAGTGGTTAAGATTGAAAATGGAAACTCTCAATTAGGGTTAGGGAAAAATGCCCAACTGTGTGAATAAGATTTAATTAAATAAATTAAATCAAGAATAAATGTGACAGTTGAGATGAAATTAGCAAAAATCAAAAGATAAGAAGATGGGATTTTAGAAAATCAAGTAATTTTAGAAATTACTTGATTTGTAGAAGAATATTTCCATTTTGAATTAAATTAATTCAAAATATGGATTTTGTGAGACAATGAGTAATTGATTTTTGAAATTAATTACTAAAAGAAGAATCAGTTAACTATGTGAGACATTTTTAAATAAATTGTTTTATTTAAAAATAAAGAAGTGTCACATACAACAATTAAATAATTAAAAATAATTATTTAATTTAGAAGAAGTGGTTAATTAATTAAATAAATTAGCAAATCTATTTAATTAAAAGAGAGGATTTAGGAATTAGTGACATATTGAATAAATATATTAAAATATATTGATTTGATAATCAGGAGGACATTAATGACAAAGATTAATTAAATAAAATGAGAAATTTATTTAATTATGAGTTGACTTTAGATAATTAGTGACACATTAAATAAATATGATTTTATTTAATAATCAGGAAGAATAGAAGACCCTGAATTAATTAAATAATTGTGAATTATTTAATTAATAGTTGAAGATGGGTTAGGAACATAATTAAAGTGCCATAATTATGCTAGGACAAAAAAGTGGTAAAATAGTGCTCGCAGGCCTAGGTCATTTTTAGGTGTCTACAGGTGCTAGAATGAATGAATTCATAAATTATTTCCTTAACAATCTTAAGAATAATACATCTTTCTATCCTTCCATGAAACAACCAACACAACTTGAAATGTTTGGTATTTGACATCCTAAAATTAAGTTACAAACTAAGCCTAAAATTCCAACAATGAGTGAACCTAGCTCCTTTAAGCAAGTGCATAATCACCCATCTTATGTTAACAAAGTGACCAACACTCCTATCAATCTTGAAAAGACTTATGGCCAAGGCTTTAATATTTTAACCAACCAAGGATGTGACATAACTAATGAGCATGAAATTCATAAGCTTTTAGAGAAAATTCATATTTAACAAACAATAGGGATAGGATATCAAGATCCTCCTCCCAACATAAGTGTGCTCCTTCCTAAATAACAACCAATGCCTCACAAGAATGATAGGATCATTTTAGGTATTCCTTCTCAATATCCACCTCAACAAGTCAGTGAATCAAGCAAGCAATGAAAACCTTACAAAATCAAGAAACTCAAATTTCCATATCCCATGTCTAAAAATGAAAGAATCTTACACACACTTCTACAACAAGGACTTATAACATTACCACCCATTAGATAAAATCCACATCCAAATCCTAAGAATACAAACAAGTCTCATTGTCAATATCATAGAAGCATTAGGCATAGTACTAATGAGTTTTGTACTTTAAGGAGAGTCTTTAAATAACTTAATATATATCATAAAAATGGTCCCTTAAAGAACGTCCTTTCACTCATTGTCATGTAATAGCTGAAGGATCTTAGTATTTTCACTATTAAATGTTATAAATTCATTGAAAATCATTCTCTTTTTTGCAAGGATCTCATTCTCATTACCTATCTTGGCTCATCCTTGTCTTGCACTTAGTGGGGGTAAGGGTTTAGTTATCCTTGTCCTAGTTTTGGCATGTGATGTGGTCTTGTTGGCTAGTTTTTTTCCTTTTGTTTATACTTACCAAGATTGGGATGTGGACAACTTGCTATAGGTCAACTTGCATGTGCCTTACTAGTATTTTTATTTGTATGGTTTTTCATGTTCTTTTATGTGATTGCATGTGTGTAATGTGATCCCTCATGTTGTCTCGTTTGATGTATCTCTCTCTCTTTTTGTGTATTCCTCTATATGTACCTACATTATTCTCCATGTCATAAATTTTTTACCTTTTTCATTTGTCTTGTGATTTCCTTTTGGGGATGATGCAAGGTGTCAAGAAATTTAGGTATCTTCCATGTTGACCCAAAGGATTTTTCGTTGTTTTCACTCTCTTTGTGTTATTCTTCCAATTCTATGAGTATTTGGGAAATGATGATGTTTTCAAGCTCTAAAAACAACATTGTAGCGAAGACATACTAACCCCAAATCCATAGATCCCTTATTGAAGTTTTCAAGAGGATAAATTTATATGGTATGGGAGTCTAATATGATTCTCTCATTTTCCATCCCATTGGGATACTCACTTAGTGGACAGCCTGAGGTTCCACTACCCCAGAGTGAGCATGCATGTTATGGACAAACATCTACATTCTACATTGTGTTGGGACGGTCAAAGCTTGATCCTATATTCTTCTAGTCTTTGATAGTGTATGATTGTGTATCTTTGTCATTGCTACATACATAAGTATCTTGAATAAATACTTCAGTGTGATTTTGACATGGGGTCATACTCTCACTTAAGTGGGAGCAAAATGTAGTGTAGAAAAAAGTATCCCTTTTTCACACTTCATTTGGGAATGGATAATTAATAATAAAATGGACTCAATGGTGCCTTATTTAGGGTGTTGTAAAGTTTTTCTTTACACTTTCATACTAATCTAGTGCTTTATTAATTAATTGAGGTTAATTTGAGCTTAAGTAGCCCCTTAAATTCAAATACAAGCCTAATTAATTGCATTTTCCAAGGGATAAAGCCCAATACTTTTAAATAATATTACAAAATAGTTAATTTTACAAGGAATGTGTCCTAGGTTAGTGACCTAGGACCCATTCACTAGGTGGCGAATGGGTCCTCACTAGGTCCTAGGACCCCCTTTTTGACATAACATTTACATTCCCCGAAGTGTGTCCTAATTAAGTGTGCTAAGACCCATTCACCACATGGTGAATGGGTCCTCACTTAACTTAGGATCCCCCTTGGGATATGTTTTTGGCGGTATTTTAATGATTTCAAATCCTAGATTTGATGTCGGCTTGTGTTATTTGAATTTTGGGAATTAATATTAAGTTATGTATAAATATAAGGTTATTTCACATAGTTTCATCTAAGCAACCTAGAATATTTCATGCAAGCTAAGAGTATTTTCAAAAAAGAATTATAGAGCACTCAAGAGCATTCAAGAAGGCATTTAAGGGAAGATTTATAAAATTTTATTGCAGCCATCAAAGATCTATTTCATCATGTCAAAGTCATGCATTTTGTTGAGCTAATGTGTTGATGTACCATTGGTGATCAAGTTCAAGTGTTCAAAGCCATTATCTTGTGTCAAATTCTATGATCAAGATCTACATACATTGAAGCCACTTCATGCTAAGTTTCATATTTACAATCCAAGGTTCAATTAAGGATTGGTGAGTAGTGACATTACATTTTTTATTCATCTCTCCTTTTATGCATTATTTCAATCCAAGGTTTAATTACCAAAATGGGGTTTGACCAAGGAAAACCCCTATTCCCTAAAAAAAAAACATTTTTCTTCTCCTTTAATGTGTGATTGTAGGTTTTAGTTTGAAGATTAATTAGAGAATCAAAGTTGCAAAAGTTGTCAAAGTTACAAAGTTGTAAAAGTTGTCATCTTTCTTGCAAGATCACGAAAATTATTCTATAGAATTTATTTCCAACTTTCAAGAGATGAACACCTAGGATTTGGGAGTGTAGACATTGAAGAATAGGACCTAGAAACTAATTTTCTAGAACCCAAGCAAGGACCCATTCTCCACTGGGCGAATGAGTCCTTAGTGAGGCCTAAAAAAGCACTTTTTTACAACAGGTACACAACCTTTTACCATCTTAAAACCTGCCTTTTGATTAGTATATTGGTTAGGTTTTATTTATGATTGTCAATTACACATTATATCCCTCATAATTGAATGAAACAAACTAGTCAAAATTTGGTTCATCCCTTTGGTAATCCATTTGGGGTGAACTTCTTTTTCTTTGTTTCAAGCCTAGAGGCCCTAAACCAAAAATGAAGCACAAATGAGCATAGAAACATAAAATATGAAAGAAATATTACCAATATTCCTATTCCATGGTTGATTCACCTCCATTTTCCTTCTCCATCTTGCTTTATATGCTTGATTTCCCTCATATTTTGAGTATGCAACAATAAGCCTAGTGATTCAATGATAGAAAATATTGAAGATGGTACATGTATCCTTGAATAGCATGTACTTGAATTGAATAGGGTTGAAATTACAATGATAGGTCTTCTTTATAGAAAACCAAATTTGAATGAAGGGATGGGATTAAAAGCTAATATGACACAAAAAACAATGGTCAAGATTGCTTGAGGAGTAGTAAAATAGGGTTAGGGAAAACCTAGGGAAAAGATAGGGTTTGATTAAGGATGAAGGATAGAGATTAAATTATAAAATAATTCAATCAAGGATGAAAATTAAATGAGATGTGAAGAGATAAGAATGACAAGGATAAAGAGCTTGGCACAAAAAAAAGAGGTTGTTGGAGTAAATTAAATAATTATAAAATTATTTAATTTAGGAGGGAAAGTGAATAATTAAATAATTTAAAACAATTATTTAATTACATAAGAAGAGGTAAAGTTGACGTTTTAATTAAATAGTAATTGAATTTAAAAGTAGAGGAAAAGGAAAAAAATAGTAATAATTAAATAAATAAAATTTATTTAATTATAGAAGAAGAGGCTAATGAATAATTAAATAATTAAAATAATTATTTAATTGTAGTAAGAAAAATGATAATAATTAAATAAATAAGAATTTATTTAATTATAGAGGAAAAGGGGCTAATTAGTGACGTAATTAAATAAATGTAATTTATTTAGTTAATCAAAAGGAAGAATAAAGGAAAGAAATGAATTGATAAAATAAATAAAATTATTTAATTAATAGAAGAATGTGACCTTAGACAATAATCAAATAATTAAAATTATTCAATTATGTAAAAAGGGAATTGACAATGAAAAATGGTGTTCGCAAGCTTAGGACATTTTTTCAATGTCTACATTTTTCCCCTCTTTGATACAATGTAGTTTATCGCATTGTGTCAAAGAAATTTAGTTCAAAAATATGCCCCAGTGTGCTAATAGAATAATGTGGTAGACTTATGCCCCCTTAAATTTTTTTGCCAATTTTCAAAAAAATTGAAAAGTTCTTCTAATAAGCAAGTTTGATAGTGGATAATATGTTTATGGGAAAAGATTCAAAACTCGAGCCTTCAAGAGGGTTAAATTAGGGTTTGGAACCCACCATTGACTGCATGCACAAAAAGCACTACCCTAGGGGGTATAAATAGAAATTTGATGGTAATTTTGACCATTTGTGCACTTTTACCCTTGGTGAAGAGTTAGATTTGAGAGCTACTTGCTGCCAAGATGTCGCTCATTCCACACTCCTCACACTGTGGTTTCAAAGTCAAGACTTTCAAATGGCTAGAGGGCTCTAGGGACCCAATGTGGACACTTTCCCTCGTAATTTTATCTTTTTTAGTAGTTTTAGGGCTCCAAATGTGAGCAAAAAGATGTTGTGAACCCTATTCACCACATTTTCAATCATGTTCACCACATGTGGGTTGGTTCATTGCATCTGCATGGTGCAATGCAACCACTAGACTAGGGTTTGGTGAGTGTGGTGCAATACAAATATGAAAGTGCTCTACATGTGATTCCTGCCACCACACCCATGGTCAGGAATGATGCAATCGTGAATGTGAGTCACATGTGTGGCTATTCAATGCAAGTGATGGTGAATTGACCACAAATGGTTTATGCAACACATATGCTTAGGCGTGTGACACAATCGTGATAGCAAGTCACATATACAAAGTGTGTGACACATTTGATGAGTGAGACACATATGATTTAACAGTGTGATGCAATTGGTTGATTTAACTTTTTCCCTAATTTTGGATGAAATTTATTTTGTAATCAAGGTCCAATAGGTTTGATTAGGGTTTCCAATTGACATGATGCTTTTTCTTGTGATCACAGGTGAGATATGACCCGATTTACACCTGAGAGAGTTAGCCATCGACATTTAGATTACGAGAGCAAGTGACTAATGGAGAGAGGGATCATCTCCTGTTACTAGGATTATCCTATGTGACCTTCATTCCCACTGTGAAGGCTAATAGGGGACTGTTGACCACACTAGCCAAGAGATCGCACTTGGAGACTAGCTCTTTCCATTTTCTCATAGGAGAGGTGATGGTTACTTTAGAGGATGTTTACCAGATCATAAGACTACTGATCCACAAAGGACAAGTGTCCTATGATCTTGAGCATGAATTCTAGGCTATTAAGGTGACCTATGAGCATGAAGACATTGTATAGCTTAGGGTCAAGGAGTATGAGATCCAATGGGAGGTCCTTGCTAACAGATATCATCGGTTCGATATAGTTCTATGTATAGTTATTATCAAGATTGTGATTCTAGACCACAAAGGGCACAGGTTTCCAGTCGGCTAGGGAGAGATGTTGGTAGGAATGCTGACTAGGGAGATAGTATATGCATGGGGGCTATTCCTTCTAGAGATGTTATACTTTCAATTGCATGATGTTGCCTCTCAAGGAGCATAGTCGATTATATGGGATGACTTTGTTGATGATATGGGCTTGGGAGCACATCATCATGTTTTGATCGCCAATGGAGAGGGAGTTAGGGGTTGGTATTCCTTATGTTTTCTTGTATGGCAGTCACCTAGACACATGTTGGAGATGTGGGTTACTAGTGTCACACCATATATTTACTTGTTTCCTTGATATGGATACCTTTTTAAGATTTCCAGCTATGGAAGGGTGATGTAGAGCATTTTCCTTGGTGCCAGTAGGCTAGATGTTTTTTTGGATGAACAATCCAATCTCAGTACATTATTGAGATGTATCTTCTAGAGCCGGTTTGCAAGCAATTTGATGAGAGCCACGGTTTTCCAATGGGTACTGCAGGGTATGCATGGTCCTATCGATAGTTTGGGTAGTGGGGATATATGATTCATGTGGTCACAGTCAAGCAGGATATTAATGCACTTCATCCTATTTAATGGGGTACAGGACCAAAGGTTGTGGATGTGGGCACCACACTTGAGTATGACACATGGTGGGCCACACATTAGACAGAGCCATTGACAAATCTTGACCAGCTAGTGCCAGTAGAGTAGAGAGGAAGGGGCCCACGAGGTCGATTCAGAGGATGGGGATGGGGAGGAGATTTAGCTCAGGGCAATGGAGGAAGAGGTGATGATGGTGGTGATGAAAGAGGAGGGAGAGTAGGAAAATCCAGGTAGTAGAGAGTTTGAGGACTGAGAGCAATGAGACATATCTCACCTATTAGAGAGGAGCATGACCAAGAGGGTTCAAGGATGGGAAAAGAGAGTACAGGAGGTGGTGATGGGAGAGGAGGAAAATATTGGAGGAAAGGACATGGGAGAAGTAGAGCGGATAGTCAGAGAGGAAATACTGAGAGGAGAGGACCATGTTGAGAAGCTAGAGGATGTGTCAATCAAGGATGGAAATGGGTTAGTGGATCAAAGATAAGAAAACCTAAAGGCTCATCTTGATGTTGAAAATGCTCAAATATAGGCACTGGAGGTTGAGGTTGGCACTCTAAGGACAAAGAGAGACCTGGTAGTTATTAGCAGATAAAGAGCATACTAGCATTGTCTAGACTTTATTGGTACTCTCTATGGTCCTGCAGGTGACCTAGGTCACTAGTTATTCTATGTGGGACAAGAGGTGAGGTATTATCGAGATCTATACAAGCATTAGGTACCCTCAGATGAGAGCACCATCATACACTCAAATGCATAGCCACATCCAATCCCACTCACATAGGTCACAAAGCAATGGTGGAGTCAGTTAATCAAGACTAACTCCATATGATAGACTACCATCAAGCTCATGGCACAAGCCATTAGGATCACAAGCACTAGAGGATAGAAAACTTTCCATGACCATCCCCTTCAGGAGACATGGGTAGCTTGGGCTAGTGCTTATTTATAATATGTATTTTGAAACTTATATTTTTTATTGAGCTTGCAATCTCCATTTTGGGAGATATCCTGATTTTGTATTGTGACACTTTTTGTGACATATATATATACGATGCATGATTTTGGCAGTGAGTATATGATCTATTGTCTTATGTTATATGCATTTTTTTTATTTCATATGATGGATGCTTTATGATGGTTATGCATTCTATATGGTTATGAGATAATTTTGTATGTTATGATACATTATAGATGCCTAATGTATGATTTATACTTTTGCACTTAATCTTTATGATGTTATGGATGCATTATGATTATGATGTGATGTGAATATGGATGATATGCTCATATGATATGTATACAATGCTATGAATGATTTATTTTCATGTTATGCAAATTTAATGTATATGCAATGTGATTCATGCTAATGGATTATGGATACAAGATGATATGATATGATTATGACATGTAGTGCCTATACGGATACATGTATAATTCCTATGATGAAACACTATCAATGTTTTTGTATTTTAAGATGCAACATGGGTGAAATAATATGTCTATGATGATACCTACATGCCTCTAACATGATTATGTATGCAAGATATTTTTGTGTCATAGGATTCCATCAAGATGTGGATAGAAGAAATGTTAGCGTGGAGGACATGGATGTTAGCATGGAGTTAGCGAAGACATAGAAAGATTGATATTTTGCTTGATAGATTCTAAGATTTGCATTTAATCATCATTGGGCATTAAAAATATCGAAACTAGACAATAAACACCATGGTATGTTGTATACCAAGGTGTGCAATGTTGTCCACTTGCAAAAACATGCACTTAATAGAAATGGAATGTCATGGCTCATACTAGGAGCGAAGTTGCCCCAATATTTTCACCAAGATAATCCACAAACAATAATCAAAGAAAAGAAGGTGATGAAACATCATCACTCCTATAAATCCTTCTTGGGACATCCTCAAGGTGGCTAGTAACATGACCAAAAACAAATCAATAAAAATATAAGACAAACTAGACTAACAAAGTCAACAAGCATATAGATCGTTTCCCAGTGATTGTTTGTTGATAGGATTCATGAGATTGATTAAATGGTTGATTGATTGAAAATTTATGGTTTTAGGAAATGGAGCATGCCGTATAAGATGTCAAGTCTAGTTCTGATCATGCAGCCACCTATATAAGGAAAATGATAATTTTGATAGATGACAATGTTTGGCTTCCGGAAGGACACATCTTCTATAAGAAAAATGATAAGGTCGGGTCTGGTATCAAGAAATGAGACAAGTTGTATAAGACATTGAGTTTGGTTTTGAAAATACCACCTCTTGTATAAGACCATTCACTAACTAGTTTGATGTTTGATGTTTTGATTGATTAGGCAATTGATGGATTTGGTTTGAAGACTAGTTGGATAGTTTGTGTATTGATTCATGATTTTGTTAAGGCTTGGAGGACTATTTGTGTTTGATCAAAGTTTTTGATTTATTATGGACGATGATGAACTCAACAAACCATAAGATATTGACCTAGTGCCTTGGGGGGCCATCAAAGATGGCCTTGCCTATGTAGCAATGCGTGAAGACAACATAGTTTGACTGACATGACCTTGTATTATTTATTAAATGGATTGAATCATAATTGAATCGACTCAACAAACCCTAAAGGAATGACCTAGTGCCTCAGGTGCTCATCGAAGATGGCCTTGCCTACTTGAAATCATAGAGGAAACATAGTTCGACTAACTTAGACTAACATGACTTGACACTATTTTTGGGATTTTGAAGGTTATTTGGATGTTTTTGGGTCTTTGGCATATTTTGATTTTTTTTTTGGGTTTTGAATTTTTATTTTATTTTTGGATTTTAGAGTTTTCTTTTTGGAGTTTTGAAGTTTTCTATTTTTTTAGATTTTTAAGTTTTCTGATTTATTTTTGGGTTTTTGAAATTTTCTATTTTTTTTGGATTTTGGCTTTCTTTTTTTTTTTTGGATTTTTAATATAATGACCTCCAATACCAAGTCTAGGATTCATTGAAGACATGAGTTAAGTACTTAACGTCAGCCAAGTATAGGACTAATTTATTAGGGATGGAATCAAATAAACCTTATTGTGGATGGATATGAAAGGTGAAAGACGTGTAATGTCAATTGTTCTAGGTTATGGGAAGGACAAAAAAGTGTTA
Organism: Sequoia sempervirens; assembly: GCA_007258455.2. Taxonomy (NCBI): domain Eukaryota; kingdom Viridiplantae; phylum Streptophyta; class Pinopsida; order Cupressales; family Cupressaceae; genus Sequoia; species Sequoia sempervirens. The sequence continues at coordinate 304,955,716 of VDFB02000017.1, read as the reverse complement.
TTATGGGTGATATGGGAAAGTGTGGAGATGAATTTATTATGAGCGTGGATGAAAAACCAGATAGAGTTATGGTAGATGATGGAGCAAAGATCAACTACACATGGCACCTATGTGCTAGGTTTTCACCATGGTACTTATCCAAAACACCATTGAAGTGGTTTTCACTATTGGATGAATTATTTATGTTTACTATTTTCTTTAAAAAAAAAAATTTATTTTTAGTCACACAAGATGCCTATTTGCCAGGTTTTCATCAAGGTGACATTTTTTTTATTTGTTTATTTTTTTTGTAATTTATAGGTTTTGACATGTCTCTTTGAGGCTAGGTGTAGAATTTGCACAAGTGCAACCTATTGATAGGCTATGAAAATGATTCCCCTTCAAGAGTCAAAATTTGATAAGCTCCAAACTTGTATATTATCATTACAATGTATGGACCCAACCAATTAGGGTTAAAAATTTTAGGCTTCTCTCTTTCAACTTGATTCTTAAGATTTTCCATTAAAACCAAGTCACCAATGTCAAAATGTCTAACCAAAACCTTCTCATTGTAAATGTGATGAAGACGAATTTGATAAGCTTGTAGATGGACCAATGCATTATGTCTTCACTCATCTAATAGTTTCAACTCATGCAATTTGGATACATGATACTCTTCATCATCAATAATCCCTTGCATGGATAACCTCAAGGTGTTGAATAGGACAACTACGAGGGTGGTGAATTAAACCTTTAATTCAATCACCAAAACTAATTCTTAATATTTCCTAAATGATTAATCATCAAATGCCAATGCAGAAACTCAGATCCAACACAAACACAATACCACTAGATTTATATGGAAAACCCAATAAGGGAAAAACCATGGTGAGGATTAACTCACACTATAAAGAATATCAAAATGGATTACAAGAGGCTCACTACCAAAACAAGGACTCGCTATCTAGAACAAGGACTCACTGTCTAGAACAAGGACTCATTGTCCAATAGGGATAACAACCTAGACAACTAATTTCCATAGAGATACAAAGAAGACAAAGAAGACTTGTTATAGAGAGACTACAATCCCAATGCAACAAAGGATTCCACCACAATCACTCATAGACATGCATGAATGATAGAGTTCACCTTCTACTCATTGCATCTGGAAACTCAACATTAAGCTTCACACAAATCTACCACACTCGCATCACACACACTCACTTAATAGAATCAATTTCACATCTAACTACACTTCCTATTTTCTCTTATCACTCTTCTTCTTTTCTCATGTATATTTCTTCACCATTAACTCATCTTGTATTTGTACCATCTTCAGCTTTGAAACATATCCAAAGTCGGCCATCCAAATTCAAATTCAAATTAGGTTAGTTCCAAAACATCCTATGGTGGAATTACAGTGAGGGAAACCCAAACACACGCTTCAAGGGACCCAAAAAGATCAACACACTTCATCAACCTTGAAAGTACTATTTCACACAAGGTCAGCCAAACTAGTGTAAAATACATAAAACCATTAAGCATGAATCTTCTAGATGTTGAAAATAACTTCAATAGAGTTAGGGAAACTCAATTCTAGAACTACAAGTCATAAGACTTCATCAAAGAGAAAATCAAACCAACAAAATTTCTCCTAGACCTCAACTAGAAACATAGAGAACCTCGGTTCACAACTGGTGAACACAACTTGCAATGTACAACAAATCAACAACCAAAAATTTGGATATAGAAAATCTTCTAACAACCACGAACATGTCTGAACCACACAAACATAGGAGAAAATCCAGACCAAAACCTAGAGCAACCACTGAATACTTGCAACATATCTTCATTACAATTTTCTCAATATCCTCGATATATGCAGCCAACAACAACTAGTTGATAACCAATTGACATCAATGAAAACACCTTCAATATTTCCATTCTTGCAACACAAGGAAGGTAACTCAACTTTGATAGGTAAGATGGCATTAAAACCAAAGAATAAGGAATATGGTGTGGATCCTATGAGGGTGCAGATACTAGTGTAGTAGGCCCATGGAGTAGGATTGAGTTGGAGGTGCTAGTCACAACCACCATCATTGACAGTCTTTCTAAGGATTTTGATGATTGTTTTGTTAGATTCCTCAACATGGTCATTAACTTGTGGGTAGTATGGAGTGGCGAAGTGGTGTTGAATAAACAAATTTCTCACATAATTGGAAAACATCCTAGTTCTTAAGGGGACAACCATAATTAGTTATGATGGAATGAGGGACACTGTACCAGAAAATGATGTAATTAAGGATGATTTTAGATATTTATTTTCTAGTAATGTATGGCATGGGAATAGCTTCAATCCATTTAGTGAAATAATCAGTCATTATGATGATGAAATTATGTCCATTGGATGAGGTGGGATGGATTTTACCTATGAGGTTGAGTCCCTATTGGGCGAAGGTCCATGGTGATGTGATGGTCTATAGTTCCTGAGTTGGTGCATGTATAAGGTCTCCATGTATCTAACACTACCGAAAATTCTTGACAAAGTGGTATGGATTGTGTTCCATCATGGGACAATAGTATCCAATGTGCATGATCTTCTTAGCTAGAGTAGGAGCACTAGAGTGGGCTCCACATATACCCTTGTGTACCTCTCGTAAGGTTGTTTGTGCTTCATCGGTATCGAGACATCTCAGGAGGTGTTGTATAGGCTTTGAAAATAAAGAGTGTCACCAATGATGGTGTTTGAGGTCTTATGGATGAAGTTCTTGTGTTGATTGGAAGATAGGTCAAGGGGAGTAACTTGGTCATGTATTTAATCATAAGAATCTTTATACTAAGGGGAATTAGGACCAACAAATTCACACACCATCTTAGACTCATGAATATCAAAGGTAGGGATCAATAGCTATTTTACCAAGAACTCATATTGTGGCACATTATTTAGAATTTCCAAGAGAGAAAAAATTGTAGCCATTAGATCGGATGCCTTTCTTTTGATTCATGGAACCCCCGAAAAGATGATGTCATCAAAGTACTACTTAAAACTGTCAACTATCCATTTGTAAGGAGTGATATTCTCATCCTTTGTATCATAGTCATCATTAACTTGTCATATAACTAACTGTGAGTCACCATATACCTAAAGGTTTTTGATCTTCCATTTGATAGCCATGCGAAGTCCTATGAGTAGAGCCTCATATTTTGCTATGCTTTTAGTACAAAAGAAAGAAATTTTGAATGAATTGGGTATGGTATCTCCTTGGGGTGTAACAAACAATATGCCTCCTCCTGAATTGTGACTTGTATGACATCCATCAAAATATAACCTCCATGTGGCTAAAATTTCTAGTGTGAATATAGACTCATCAAGGAAATCTGATACCACTGGATGGTTTGTTGGCATAGGTGCCACTACAAGTTGGATATAAATTTTCCTTTTTCTTTCGTTCAACATACTAAATGTCATATTCACTTAGTATCATTACCCATTTGGATAACTGATTTGTCAAGGCCGCTTTGCTGAGAAGATATTTTAAGGGATCTATTTTGGCTACAAGCTTCATTTGATGGTTCAACATGTAATTCCTAAGTCTTTGAGTGGTAAAAGCTACCATAAGGTAGTCACTTTTGATGGGACTATAGTTGAGATCATATCCCACAAGTGTATAGTTGATATAGTAAATTTATCTTTCTCTTCCATCATTTTCGTTCTATGCAAGAAATGCCCCCAACATTAACATGGTTGTTGATATGTAGAGTATGAGATGCCTTCCATAAATAGGAGGCATTAGGATTGGTGGTGTTAATATATAATCTTCTATCTACTAAAAGGCCTCTTGACATCGATCTATCCACATAAATGGTACTCCTTTTCTTAGAAAATGTTGGAATGGTTGACACTTATCTGCCAGTTGTGTGATCAATCTTCTAATAGATTGTAGTATTCCTTATAGTGTTCGCAATTGACTTTTTTTTTTTTGGTGGTAGCATTTCTATGATAGCTTTTAATTTTTAGCATATTGTTGTCAAAAGGGGAAATCATGCAAGGGATATTGTTGGCATGATGAAAGAATATTAGAGGTGAGATGAACCTAATCTGACTAGGGAGAATGTTGGCATTAATGTAAAAGTGTAATTGATGTCAAAGTTTTAAGATGTATTAGAGATGTTGTGCAAGTGTTGAAGAGTGTACAAAATTTCAGGCCTTGGGTCTCGAGCTTACCATGTATCAACTACTGAAGAAGGAAGGTGTTTGGAGTTAGTCATTTTTTACTATGACTCCAAGTTTTCAAGAATCGGGCCTCAGTCATACCTCTTACTAGGTCACTTAGAGTGGTGAAGTAAAATTAACTAATTCCAAAGTATTTTTGACTTTGAACTTCGAGAGTACAACTTATAGTTGTGTTTAAAGAAGGCAGTATGGAGAAACCCCACCACCCAAAAATGTTTTGGGCTTGGAACTCATTGAAATATTTGAAAGAAGTAAGGTGGAAGGGTGAACCTCGACATCCAACAAGTTCAATGCAAAGATGGTGTTTCACACTTTGGTTCACAGGTATAAGTTATGGTCTACCATAAATGTGAAAAGAGGTAAATGGAAAATCATAAGGCCAATGGCCGAATCCCAATAGGAGAAAGAGTGCATCGAACTTATGTGTTTGGACTTACCTGTCTAAAGCTACAATGCACTTCAAGTATAAGGAAAGAGGAATGAGAGAAATCTGACCCACAAAAAGAAAAAGGAAGGCTATGAATGTTAATTTTAGGTAATTCACTTGAGCAAGGAATTTGTGAAAATGGTTCAAATTGGGTAATCCACAGCTTCATGGTTTTGGTGATATTGTGGTAAGTTTGGAGAATCCAAACATCCAAAGATTTCACGAAGAGGATGTTTTTAGGAAATGCAAGGGTCCACATATTTAGCAAAGGAAAAAATATTTCAAGGTGAGAGGAAGATGTTTGTAGGAACTATGTTGGTGTCCCTTCGATATGTCAAAGAAGAACAGATGATAACAATGGAGATCCATTATAGTAGTTCAGAGAGAAAACACAATGTCGGGAGGAGATGTTATTTTGTCTCATCGATGGAGCAATAGAGAGAGATAATACAATGTCAAAGTGATAGTTAGATTTTAGAGAGAAGTATTTCAAAGACCCTTTGATATAGTGAAAAGGTGGATGAGTTGGTAGTGATGTGGTAGATACATGGTGATGACGGTCAAGTAAGATTACGACACATGGTAGGAAACAATAGTGGAAGGTGATGTTAGAGTATGATGACATGTGTAACATGTAGGATCACCTAACCAATGCAGCATGGTGTATAGGAAAGACTACTTCACTTCGAATGAAGTCTATTTCAAGTCCCTCTAACATGTCAATGGTGTGGGTCTTAGCTGAGAGTCAATAAGGATAGTTTAGTGACATGTCTTAACAGGTAGCGAAGAAGAAAATGAGATGTTGACACATGGTGAAAGATGGTTGATTGATGGAAAATTCACATCAATGTTGTGAATTGTGTGGCAATGTCTAGTGGAACTCACATATGGAAAGAAAGATTAGTTCGAAGAGAAAGACAGTTTTCAAAGAAAGTAGCTTTGTTGTCCCCTTGGCATGGCGATAGGTGAAATCTATGGGAAGGCTCATTTCAAAGAAAATGGTTAACTTCGTTGAGACTGAAATGTATGCATCCTCGACATAGTGATATGTGATGCACTTTGAGACAAAACCCTAAGATTGATGATGGAGATGCAAAAATGTGTAATCGGACAATGATTTATTAAAGTTGAGCAATGAACGGTGAATGTTGGATCTTGGCATGGAAGAGAAGATTGACGAATAGTATTCAAACATGAAGATTCCAAACGGCCAGATATGTGTAAACAAGGATTTTGATTGGTAACCGACATGGAGGAAAGATTTAATTGGTCCAATTGCACTAGCGACCAATGTAAATTAATATTTGATCTTCAAGATGATGACACAAATTGTAGAGGTGATAAAGATCAGAATCAAATCACATAATCAAGAGAATGCATTTAATGCATTCAAGTCTAGGGTTTTAGTGACCACCATGGTATCCAATGAATGATATGTGAAATTAACAGTGGTTTTTGGCTCGATATGTAGATAGCTTGTTGAAGAATCTTGTAAATGAAGTTAACCCTAATAGAATCTTCTAGATGATCTAGATGGTGGTGTGCATCTTGAGGTAGAGATTGCAATTCGGTGAAGAAAATAATACAATCAAAGAATTTTCTAGGGGCTGTATCTAGAGAAGTAGAAGAGATAAGAGAAATCCAAGAGGGAATATAGTGAATGTGCATATGTGAGTAACCTAGACACCAAAAATATCATCATCTAGGTTTGCATTCAAGTGAGTGCATATATATGAGACACTGCAAAAAGGGAAAGAGGTGTAGAGCAACAAGTTAGAATAGTGATTGTTCTATGCGTAGGGAAGAGTACAATGCAAAAAGAGAGGAGAGGTGCAGAGGTGTGTGTGTGTTGCTAAGACTATAGTTTTAGTAGTAGAAAGTAAGTTGTAGTGTGTGCAACAAAGTACAGAATGTATCGATGCATTATAGGTTATGCAAAACTAATTTTATGCATACATGAGATTTTAATTTTGTAAGAGGTTGTGGCCTCATTATACTAATTTGTAGCTCATATTAGGGGATCATAGTCTCCTTGGAGTTGTAGCTCCTAAATCAGGGTGTTGTTGCATCCTTGAAGTTGTAGCTTCCAAATCAGGGAGTTGGTGCTTCCTTGGGTTCGTGCCCTAAACATTGTAATAGAATATTTCTTTGTGAGTCTAGATTAGGAAAGTAGATCCTAGCAACATTTCTTACTGTGGTTTTTTCCCATCTTTGGTTTTCCATGTATATCTGGTGTTGGGCATCTTTGTGCTAATTTTTCATTTTCATGTTTATGTTTGCATCTTTAGTTTTTCAATCTACACATCAAGAGTTTGAGAAAGAAATATGCACAAAGTATTTGGAGCTAGAGAAGTAATCTACATAAAGGTTTTGAGGCCTAAGTTTTAGTATCTACTGATTCACCCCCCCTCTTAGTAGGATTTTTTTTTCTAACAATTGGTATTAGAGCCCTAGGTTCCCTAAGAGAAGCTTAATCAGCTCGGGTAGATCTTGGACAAGTGAACACAAATGGTTAGTAAAGAAGGCTCATCTGCAAAAGAAGAACCTCTCTTTAATGGACCAGATTATACTCTTTGGAGCTTTTTGATGAAGAGATATTTTAGATCCATAGGATTTTATGTGTGGATGTCAGAAATATATGGATATGCAACTCTTGCTACACCTCTAAATACTGAGGCTGAAAAGAAGGCGTATGATGATAATGCTAAGGAAACAAATGCAATTTTTAATGGGTTGTAAAGCTCTATGTTTTTCAAGGGAAAGCATTATAAAACTACTCATGAAGTTTGGAACAAGTTGAAGTGGAAGTATGAAGAGGATGACAGTAAGGTACAAGCTAGGTCTTAGATACATGGAGGTAAGCTTGAAATTATGAATACAAGTGAAGATAAGAAAAGTGAAGATACATCCATAGGTGATGTTGCAGCTAGAAGAGAGATAGAAGAAGCATCTACATCTGGATCTGAGAAGGTTGATAAAGATGAAGTTGATTTCATCAGAAGACTAAGGAGAGGCTCCAAAAAATGTAGAGGTAAAATTGCTTATCTTTCTTTTGAATTTATTTATGATGAAAAGTATAACTCCAAGCAAGATAATAGTAGTAAAGAAGAAAATAAGAAGGAACTGCACACAAAAGGTGAAGATAGGTTATCAAATGTTTTTGGTAGCTCAGATGATGAACATGAAAGTGCCTATGAGATTGATGGGATTGAATCCCTATCCATGGATTTTGATACAACATATGATGAAGAAGAAGAAGTGGAATTAGAAGGTAAATTCATCTATACTTTAGATGAGGTTAAAAGATTGAGGAAGTAAAATTAAGAACAAAAATTGAATGCACAAGAGGAGATTTATAAGCTGACCAAGAGTCTTGAAGAATCTAACCAGATGATGATTAGATTGAAGATGCAGGTGGAAGAAGCAAAGAGAGTTGAAAATGTAGTTAAATCTAAACTACAATCTAAATCTAATGAGACCATAAAGTTGGAGGTAGAAATAATGGCCTTGAGAAAAGACTTAGAAAAAGCTAAAGAGCAGATTGATAAAGGCCTAAAGTTGAAGGGTGGCTCAAAAATGCTTAATGAACTAGTTAGTTCAAAAATCCATCAAGACGAAGATAAAGACCAAGAGTGAAGATTGAACTTGGTTGTGAGAAATGGAAAATCCCTTCTACTTCTACAAAATTATTTGAAAAATGTAGAGTAGAAGAAATATGTTGCACAAAGAAAGAAAATTCCTCTAGAAATGGAAGATAAAAAAAGGCATTGTTGAAGTGAAGAAAGAAAAGAAGAAATTAAGCCTACTACTGGTAAGAAGAAAGTTGAAGAAGAAAGGAGACCTACTGTAAACAAGAAGAACAATGACAAATCAATTCCTGGAGGTTTGAAGAAAAAGTAGCACATAAGAGGAACTAATGCAAATAGATTTACAAGGACGAGATACATCAAGAAGTCAAATCCAAGAAGATCATCTCATCCTGCATAGAGGAAAGCTATGAATATGTACTCATGTTTTTATGGTTACTATTATAGTTGTAATCAATTTGATCATAGATTTTGTGAATGCAGAGCTACACCTAAAAGGAGCACAAAATGTATATATAAAAATTCATTTTCTCTCGTTGTAAATATGAATGTAATGTGTTATAGTTGTAAAAAATTTAGTCACATAGAAAATAATTGTAGATTAAATTGTAAGACCAATAGAAAATTATGAAAGAAAAAGTGTGTCCCCTAGAGTGAACAAGAGTTCACATGTTGAGAAGAAGGCTAAAAAGATAGAGAAGAATCCCAAGAAGGTGTGGAGAGTGAAAGGTCAGCAAGAAGCACCAAATATGGTTTCTTCAACCATACATCACTAAATCTTAGTGATAGGGCATGAGTCCAAGGGGAGCTAAATTGGAATCTATTCATCCATAGAAAAGAAAGGAGAGATCAAGTTAGGTAAAATATGTTATACAAATTTTTAATGACTTGATGGTTGTAGAGTTATGGTCACAATATTTATCTTTGAAATGATTTTCAAAGGGGAAGAACATTTGTAGGTGAAGGAGAAGGAACTTGTGTAAATGCTCTGCTAAGAGAAATGCTCCTTATCTTCAAGGAGAAGAGATATGTCTCAAGGGGAGTTCTACAAATTCACTAATAATTAGTTTTGTTAGCAATTGGTATGAGTGGTTCCAATTGATTTTAGACAATTATAATTTGTTTAGAACAGACTAGCTGGTATAGAGCTGAAAGTGAAGAAAATTCTCAAGTATGCCAAGTGAAATGGAGCAAGCTCTTAGGGGGACTTGCTATTGGAATCTAATTAGTGTTATACTTTATACTAATGATGAGAAAAATGGGTTCACCACAATGAGTTGAAAAAGTGATGAACCACTATGATTTTCCACCAAAATCACTACAAAAAGATGTAATTATGAGAGCCAAAGATGCAAATAATAATCCAAAATGCTACCTAAATTTTGTAGCAACTATGAGGGAAGTTTTTAGAGCATAAAAAGCTATGTAGCTTGTCAAAAACATGTTATTTTTAAGTTACATCACACTCATTCACCTTCAGTGGAATATGGGTCCCTATTATGGTTTCAAAAACTAAGATCATGGTCATGTTCCTTAATGTCTACACTCTCAAAATATCGATTATCAAGTTCTCGAAGTCTGTAGTTAATTATGTAGCTTCAATTCTTTTATTTTTCACTTTAAGTGACAACTTTTGCAACTTGACAACTTTGAAATTTTGCTCCAAACTTTCTCTACTTGATCTTTAACCTATAAACTTGTAATCACACATCAAGGGAGGAAAACATTGTTGATTGTTAGTGAATGGGGGTTTGCCTCAGTCAAACCCCTTGTAAGTAATTACACCAAATGATGAAATAAAGGAAATGAAGCATGAAACATGAAATGATGCAATGTAGATACCTTGGATGTTGTCTTGTGAAACAAATATAAAAACTAACATGAAGTGGCCATGAAGAATGTAGATCTTAATCCTTGAATAATATGTGAAACAATGCTTGCAATAGATCTTCAATGCTACACTCACGATCTTATCTCAACAACATGAATGCATGCATCAAACCCTTGACATGATGATATGGTCTTGAATTGCTGCAATAAACTCTTGAAATCTACCTTGAAATAACTTATGAATGCTTTTGAAATGCTCTATAATGATCTATTAAAATTTCTATAATGCTTCATAAACTTGCTAGATCTTCTAAGGAGAAACAATATGAATTAACCCCTTATTTATACTAAATTGGAAGATTAACCCAAAAATTCAAACAATTCAAGTTGGCACCAGATCTGGAAACAAACATTATTAAATTCCCACCAATATGAAATTTAAAAAGGGGGTCCTCATTAAGGCAGGACCCATTTTCCACCTTGGGCGAATGCGTCCTAGCTCAGTTTACCAAGACCTAACCCCGGGGGATGGAAAGAGCACTAAAAACCCATTCCAAATCAACTGAAACATGGGGGTCCTATTAAGGGAGGGCTCATTCACCACCTAGGGTGAATGGGTCCTAGCACCATTTTCCAAGACCTAAATTTACCCAATTTAAATGTTGTATTATTTAATTACTGGGTGCCAGGATAGATCATTGGGAGGTGTCATAAATAAGGCTTAAATTTGAATTAAAAAGGGCTAATTAACTCCAATCAACCAAAATTAATTAATACCACCCTAGATAAATTTCAAAGTACATATTAGGTACATATTAGGTACATTTTATAGAGAAAGGGGCCAATAAGGCTCAGTTAAGTAAATAAGTCCTAGAAAAGCATGGAAGTGTGTTACAACACTTCACAACACCTTTGCAAAGGACCAATTAAGGCATGTTTTTGTCAAATAAAGGTCCTATAATTATGTGAATGTGTAAAAAACATTGTAACACTACTCCAATACACCATTAGTTCATATTTAATGTTAATTATCCAAACCAAGTAAGGGAAAAGGCTTTTTTTTTGTTACTACATTTTTCCCCCACTTTAGTGAGAGGATGACCCCATGTCAAACTCATAATAAATTAGACATCCAAGACACTTAAGTATGTAGCAATAACCAAGATACATAACCATACCCTATCAAAGGCCAAGAAAAATAAACAAAAACAAAGGATCAAGCACAACCATTTCAACATGATGTGAAATGAGGTTGTTTGTCATGCTGCTCACTTTGGGGTAGTGGAACCTCAATTGTTCCACTAGGTGAGTTGTCCCAAAGAAGTGGTTTAGTGGGAAATTCATGCTAGTGTATTAGCTTCCCATTGTATACTGAGAAAGTCATACCAGTGTATTTTCTTTCCATCATACTAACCATACCAAAGTTATCCTCCTAATAACTTCAATAAGACACCACAATATTGTAATGCTTTTGTAAATGCTCTTGTCATGTAAAATTTTTGTTAAAGGATATTTTTCTTTGTTCATGTAAAGGTCTTCATCTTAGGGAACATTGCACCTAATGTTTCCAAGAGAGGACAAGTCAAAAGTGTTAGATCATTTCCCATGGGATGCCTCATTTGCATCATGCCATGTTAGTAGATCGTACACTCTTGGACATCATCAAACCCAATGACACCACCAAGAAGAGGACACATCACAAGAAAAAATAAAAAACCACGCTATGAAATTTTACCAAAAAATTTCATCGATGTATGCCCCCTCTTTAAAGTGGTTGCTACACCATCACTATGAGCAATTGCTTTAAAGTAGCCAATTTTTTTGTCCTAAGACATGAGATCTTTCCTCAAAAAATGCTATGCCAAGTCATATATTTCTGAAATAAGTTGTGTCATGAAATAGGAAGGAAGGGTTTCCCCCACAAATACATAAGGGATCTTGGATTTGGGGTCAATATGTCTTTGCTATAGTTTTTTTATAAAAGCATTGAACTATCATTGTTCCCTAAATACACATAGAATTGGAAAAATGACACAAAGAGAGTGAAAAAAAAGAAAAACATTTTAGGTCAACATGGAAGAAACATGAATGTGTCAATTCCTTGCATCATCCCCAAAATGAAAACACAAGACAAAGAAAGAAATTCTTACAACATATAGAAGAATGAAAAATACATATACACGAATGCACAGAAAGAGAAAGATGCATCAAACGAAACAACACGGGGGATCACATTACACACATGCAATCACATAAAGAAAAATGAAAAAGAAAAAGACTAGTAAGGCACTGGTGATTCAACCTAAAGTAGGTCATCTGCCTCCCAACTTTAGTTGGTATAAACAAAGGGCAAGCAACTAGCCAAAGGGATAACAACACATGCATAACTAGGAAAAGGCTATCAAATGTTTTCCCCCACTTTGTGCAGGGAAAAAATGAGTTGAGGTAGGTGATGACAATGATCTCCTTGCATTAAAGAAAATAATTTGCAATAAGTGTAAAAACATGTAATAGTGAGAATGGTGTGATTCTACAACCATTACATGGAAAGGAGCAGGAGGATACATTATTTAATCACTGGATGACAACCATTTCCATTGAAGTGAAAATTTCTCAAGACCAATTTGAATGCACGACATGCATCAGTACTATGTCCAAGAGTTTTGTGGTATCAACAATGTGGAACATTTGCATCTTTGGGATATATTCTTATCTTTTCTTTCATGGGTGGTAATGTTATAAGTTCTTGGTTTAGAAGCAGTTGTATTTTTTTTCACTTTCAAGTGACAGACAAGGGAATTTTAGTTTCTTTAACTTGTAAGGTCTCTTTTTCTTGCTAGATTCACCAACTTCTCTAGATGAGATTAGGGTAGGAGGTTTCAAGATGGCATTGTTATCATTATCCTTGGGAGGCATGGGTTGTTATTTAGGAAGGAGAACACTTATATTAGGAGGAGGATCCCAGACAATCCTATTATCATTACGAAGTGTTATGTATTATCTAGGGATGAAAGGATTTGTGTCAGGAGGAGAATCTTGATATCCTAGCCCTTTGGTATTATCAGTGGGTATCTACTCTAGGAATTGATGAATTTTATGTTCACTTGTTGTATCACATCCTTGTTTGTTTCAGATTGTGAATCCTTTTCCATGTGTCTCTTTAAGGTTAATAGATGTGTTGGTCACTTTGTTGACATAGCATGGTTGAATTTTTGTTTGTTTAGCGAAGCTAGGTTCACCTATGGTAGGGAAATTAGGTTCAACTTGTGTCTCAATTTCAGGATGTAGAAGTCCAAATATCTCAAGTTGTGTTGGTTGTTTCATTGAAGGATAAAAGGATGAATTAGACTCAAGGTTGTTAAGGAAATCATTTATAAATTCATTCACATTGGCATCATCTTCTCCAATGATGTCAAAATCATAATGATGACATGCATTAGGAGTTGTGTGAGCATGAGAAATTTCAATTCCATTAGGATCATTGCCAAAAACACAACTTGACACATCAACCAAAGAGAACAAGGACTTCCAAACATTGCCTAAATATTTCTCCACTTTCAGAATTTTAGATGTAAACATAGTAATTTACTGATTAAAAAATGCAATAAATTGAAAATAAAATATTTGAATATAATTTTGAATTTTAACAATGCACTGAAATGAAGCAATTTAAGCTAAATGCAATGAATTTGATGAAACAACAAATTAGGAAATTGAAACAAGAAAGTAACAGCACCAAAAAGAAGCTAGAAACTATTATTTTAATGTCCAAAATATGCATATCAGTAGCTAACAGGGACTCAATCACCAGTAGGGGCGAATGGGTCTTCGTTAGATGTTTCTAAAATGTTTCAATGGATTTCGAGGTGATTTTTGATGTCTTTTTAGATGTCAGAAGATGCAGGTTTGACCTGATTAGGGACTCATTCACCAATAAGGGTGAATGGGTCTTGATTAGGTATTTTTAAACTATTTTTTAATGATTTGCAATCTTTCTGTACTATGTTTCAATTCCAGGTCTAAGAAAGTGACTTCTAGTTTGAGATTTTCTAGAAATTCAATGTAAATGTGCAATAAAGAAATGCAAAGCCTAAATTTAAATGAAATTTTTATTTTTATTTCTCAAATACAATTGTATGAGATCTAAATGATATGCAAAATGACTAATTTTTTTTATTTTTTTTAGATTTAGAGAAATGCAAAATAATGCAAATGTAAACCCTAGATGAGATGCAAGATTTGAATGAAAAACAAGTAACTCTAAATGATATCTTAATGAAAGAAAGATCTACTCTAAGATGCAATGAGAGACTCCAAAAATCAGAAAATTGCAATGCTCAATATATCAGGTTCACCATTAATGATGGTGAGAAAGATGGGTTCACCACAATGAGTTGACAAAGTGATGCACCACTAAGTTTTTCCACCAAAATCACTACAAAAAGATGTAATTATGAGAGCCAAAAGATGCAAACAACAATAAAAAAAATCCACCTAACTTTTAGAGAAACTATGACTAGGGAAGTTTCTAGAGCATAAAAAGTTGTGTACCTTGTCAAAAACTTGTTGTTTTTAAGCTACAGAGGACTCATTCGCCTTCAATGGAAAATGGGTCCCTATTAGGGTTTCAAAAACTAAGATCAGGGTCCTATTCCTTGATACCCGCACTCTCAAAATCCCAGTTATAAAGTTCAGGGAGTCTATAGTTAATTTTTTAGCTACAATTCTTTGATTCTACACTTTAAATGACAACTTTTCAAACTTGACAACTTTGAAAATTTTGCTCCAAACTTGCTCCGCTTGATCTTTAACCTATAAACCTACAATCACACATTCAAGGGAGGAAAAACTTGTTTATTATTAGTGAATGGGGGTTTTCCTCAGTCAAACTCCTTGTAGGTAATTAAACCAAATGATGAAATGAAGGAAATGAAGCATGAAACATGAAATGATGCAATGTAGATACCTTGGATGTTGCCTTGTGAATCAAATATACAAACTAACATGAAGTGTCCATGAATAGTTTAGATCTTGATCCTTGAATAAGATGTGAAACAATGCTTGCAATAGATCTTCAATGCTACACTCACAATCTTAGCTCAACAACATGAATGCATGCATCAAACCCTTGACATGATGATATGATCTTGAATTTCTACAATAAACTCTTGAAATATTCCTTGAAATGCCTTATGAATGCTCTTGAAATTCTCTATAATGCTCTCTTTAAATTGATATAATGCTTCATAAACCTGCTAGATCTTCTTAGGAGAAACAATGTGAATTAACCCCTTATTTATACTAAATTAGGAGAATAAATTCAAAATTCAAACAATTGAAGACAACACTAGATCTGGAAAAAAACATTATTAAATTCCTGCCAAGATGAAATTTAAAAAGGGGGTCCTCATTAAGGGAGGACCCATTTTCCACCTTGGGCGAATGGGTCTTGGCTCAATTTACCAAGACCTAACCCTCGGGGATGGAAAGAGCACTAAAAACCCATTCCAAATCAATTGAAACATGGGGGTCCTATTAAGGCAGGACCCATTCACCACCTAGGGTGAATGGCTCTTGGCACCATTTTCTAGGACCTAAATTTTCCCAATTTAAATGTTATATTATTTAATTACTAGGTGTTGGGATAGATCTTTAGGAGGTGTCATAAATAAGGCTTAAAATTGAATTAAAAAGGGCTAATTAACTCCAATCAACCACAATTGATTAAGACCACCCTATATAAATGTGAAAGTGTGTTACAACACTTTACAAAACCTAAATAAGGTATACATTAGGTACATTTTGTACAGAAAGGGGCCCATAAGGCTTAATTAAGTAAATAAGTCCTAGAAAAACATGAAAGTGTGCTACAACACTTCACAACACCTTTGCAAAGGACCAATTAATGCATTTTTAATCAAATAAAGGTCCTAGAATGATGTGAATGTGTATAAAACATTACAACACTACTCCAAGACACCATTAGTTTAGTTTCAATGTTAATTATCCAAACCAAGTAAGGGAAAAAAGGCTACTTTTTCCATTACCATAGATACAGTGTAGTTGAAAATGTTAATTGGTATCAAGGCATGATATCACCAATTGGTTTCAAGAATTTTATTCAATTAGTACAAAGAACAAATTAGATTATCTATAATTGGTATCAAACATGATTGGTTCAGAGCATGTAATGGCACTTCAACTAGTAATAGATATTGTTAATTGGTTCAGATCGATTGGAGCATATGGTTTTTCCATTGCATCCAAAGGTTGAGAGCAACAATTTGCATGAGAGCTAAAATTTTCTTCAATTGGCATCAATCAAAGGGGGAGAAAATTCCCTTTTCCATTACTTAGGAGAAGTGAAGGTTGCAACAACATGGTGAGTGTGTGATGCAAACACAAGCGTACAATCACAAACTCTTGAAAACCTACCTATTTGAGGCATCTAACAAGATTATTCTGACCTCTTTAGCCAATCCAAATCTCCCTTAAAACTTGACAAGCAATTGAAAACAAATTTCCCTCTTTAACCCCCTTAAACCCTTGGAATAGTGAGAAACTAGTTTTTGTCCAATTACTCCACAATCTTCCAAATCACCAAACCAAAACATGACTGATTCAAACACCCATTTCCAAGTTACACAACATATATGAGAAACCACATACACTCCTTTGGACCATCGTTGACTTCCTATACACTGACCCTTGAAAAGGCTACTCAATTAGCCCAAAATTAGAAAGCAACCTGCCTTCAAACACCACAAAAACCCCTGAAACCTTGGGGAAGCAAATAAATTTCCAAGAAAGCATAGATTCTATAATTGGATTCCATTTATACGAACCTATAAACATCAAATTAGAAATCCCTTGTTTTTAGTGTAATTCATGAGGGTTTATTGGATGTAGCACTTCCACAGCCTTTTAGACTCTGCCACCAACTTAGAAACCTTTATTTAGGCCCCAATATGCTTAAAAAAAAAGAAATTTCTGGTATCTCAGATATTTTTGCAAACCCTAGGGTAAAAGCTCTATTTTCAAGTGGAAAACCACCATTTTCAGACCTTTAACTCTTCATTCTTTTCCAAAACTCAATTCCCCACACCTTGCACTCTTGAAGAATCATTTCCTAAGCCCTACCAACTCATCCCACTAAGTCACATTTGCACACAGTAGGTGGGATGAGATTCAAACCATTAAAACCACAAAACCCCTATACCCCTGTTTAGGAACCCATTAAGGGAAGATCTAAGATTCAAGGTACAAAATAAATGAAGAAACCCCTTATTAAGAAGTCAGAATAAAGTTAAGACTTGCATAAAAAATTCTACATAAATTTTTAATACAAAAAGATAATTGAATGGCATGTGCACAGGCAGAAAACACAAGGAAAATAGTAAAATTTGAAACTGAGCAATTGAAAACTTTATTGATTAAAAAAAAAAACTCCTTCAACAACCCCTATCTCGAGCCCATGAAGGCCTTAAGTAAATTTCTATGCCCTAGAATCCAACTCCCAATGCCTTTAACCACCAATCCTAACTGAATTTTGAAAACTTAATGACCGTTGAAGGCCAAATACAAACATTTACACAATAACATGCCTCATAATGGAATGTTTGCACTTTTCCACCTCTAACTTCACTAAGACCTCACAAATGACTTGAAATAACTTTTTACATGTTCAAAACACTATTCTTAAGCCTAAAAAATCCTCCTAATACATGACTACTGATCTTATTAGATCTTATTGAAGACAAAACCTTAAAACATTGACACTTTACTTATTCAAATAATCAACAATGATATTGTGGTGTAGGTGCTCCTGCACCAGTGTGACCCTTTGTCATTGATGTCAAAGGAGTGGAAATTTTTTCAAATGCTCAAAAGAATTGAGCACATGGGAGAAATTTGTGCAGATGCTCATAAGGATGAGCAAAGGAGAAGACATGTCAAAAGGGGAGAATTGAGAGCTCAGATGTTATCCATAATTGGTATCAGACCTCTAGTAATTTGAGCATTTAGTTTTTTCATTAATGAAAAAGGGGGAGATTGTTGGAATATTGTTGTCATTGATGTCAAAATTGGAAATCATGCAAGGGAGATCATTGGCGTGATGAAAGAGGATCAGAGGTGATATGGACCTAATCTAGTAAAGGAGAATGTTGGTATTAATGTAAAAGTGTCATTGATGTGAAAGGTTGAATATGTGTTGCAAATGTTGTGCAAGTGTTGAAGAGTGTACGAAAGTTGGGGCCTTGAGTCTCGGGCTTACCGTGTATCAGCTGTTGAAGAAGGAAGGTGTTTGGAGTTAGTCATTTTCAACTATGCCTCAAAGGTTTCAGGAATCAAGCCTCGGTCATACCTCTTATTGGGTCCCTTAGAGTGGTGAAGTAAAATCCACTAGGTCCAAAGTATTTCAGACTTTAGACTTCGAGAGTACAACTTACCATGGTGTTTGAAGAAGGCAATATGAAGAAACCTCGCCACTTGAAAATATTTCAAGCTTGCAACTCATTGAAAGATTTGAAAGCAACAAGGTGGAAGGGTGAGCCCCAACATCAGACAAGTTCAATGGAAAGATGGTATTTCACACTTTGGGGTTTCACAAGTATAAGTTATGGTTTGCAATAAATGTGAAAGGAGGTAAATGAAAAATGGTAAGGCCAATGGCTGAATCCCAACAAGAAAAAGAGTGCATTGGACTTATGTGTTCAGACTTACTTGTCTAAAGCTACAATGCACTCCAAGCACAAGGAAAGAGGAATGAGAGAACTCTGACCCCTGAAAAGAAAAAGGAAGGCCATGAATGTTGATTTTAGGTAATTCGCTTGAGAAAGGAATTTGAAAAAATGCTTAAACTTAGGTAGACCGTAGGTGCATGGTTTTGGAAATATTGTGGTAAGTTCAGGGAGTATGGACATCCATAGATTTTGTGAAGAGGAGAGTTTTGGAAATGTAAGGGTCTGTAGATTTAGTGACGTACAAAAGAGTTCAGGGTGACTAGAAGATGCTGGTAGGAACTATGTTGGTTTCCCTTTGATATGCTAAAAATTAGAATAGGTGGAAATGGTGGAGATACATTATAGCGGTTCAAAGAGAAAACACAATGTCGGGAGGAGATGGTTTTTTGTCCCATTGATGAAGCAATAGATAAAGAGATAATACCATGTTAAAGTGAGTTAGATTTTAGAGAGAAGTATTTCAGAGTCTCTTCAATATGGTGAAAAGGTGGATGAGTTGGTAGTGATGCTGCATATATGTGGTGATGATGGTCAAATAAGATTATGACACGTTGTAGGAAGCGATATTGGAAGGTGACATCATAGTATGATGACATGGGTAACACGTAGGATCATCTGACCAATGCAGCATGGTGTATATGCAAGACTACTTTTCTTTGAACAGAGTCTGTTTTGAATCCCTCCAACATGTTGATGGTGTTGGTCCTAGCTGAGAGGCAATAAGGATAGTTTATTGACATGTCTTGACATGTGGCGAAGGAGAGAATCAGATGTTGACACATGGCGAAAGATGGTTGATCAATGGAAAATTCAAATACTTGTTGTGAATTGTGTGGAAATATCTGGTGGACCTCATGTATGGAAACCAAGAGCAGTTCAATGAGAAAGAAAGTTTTCAAAGAAAGTAGCTTTAGTGTCCACTCAATATGGTGATAGTTGAAAGCTACATGAAGGCTCATTTTGAAGAAAACTGTGAAATTTGTTGAGATTGAAATGTATGTTTCCTCAACATAGTGACATGTGATGTGATTTGAGACAGAACCCTAAGATCGATGATGCAAAGATGTGTAATCTAATGGTTATGTTTTAAAGTTGAGCAATGAATAGTGAATGATAGATCTTGGCACAAAAGAGAAGATTGATGTTCAATACGCAAATAGTCAAATCCATGTAAATAAGGTTTTTGACTAGTAACTGACACAGAGGAAAGATTTAATTGGTCTAACTACACCAACAACCAATATAAATTAAGATTTGATCTTCAAGATAGTGACACATATTGCAGAGGTGATCAAATTAAGAATCAGATCACATAGTCAAGAGAATGCATCTAATGCATTCAAGTATAGGGTTTTCGCAACCGCCATGGTATCTAATGAGTTAGATGTGAAATTGATGTTGGTGTTTGGATCGATGTGTAGATAGCTTCCTGAAGAAGCTTGTAAATGAATTTAACCCTAATAGAATCTTCTAGATGATCTGGATAGTGGTGTGCATCTTGAGGTAAATATTACAGGTTAGTGAAGAAAAGAAGACAATCAAATAATTGTCTTGAGGTTGTATCTACAGAAGTAGAAGAGCTAAGAAAGAGACAAGAGGGAATATAGTGAATAATAATATGTGAGTAACATAGACATAAAAAAGATCATCATCTAGGTTTGCATTCGGGTGAGTACAAATGTATGAGACACTATAGAAAGGGAAAGAGGTGTAGAGTAGTAGGCTTGAACAGTGACTGTTCTATGTGTAGAGAAGAGTGCAATGCAGAAAGGGAAGAGACGTGCAAAGGTGTGTGTTGTTGAGATTGTAGTTTTAGTAGTAGAAAATAAGTTGCAGCGTGTGAAAAAAAGTATAGAATGTATTGATGCATTATAGGTTATGCAAACCCAATTTTATGCATACATAGGATTTTAATGTTGTAAGAGGTTGTGGCATCATTAGAATAAGTTGTAGCTCAAATTATGGGATTGTATTATCCTTCAAGTTATAGCTCCTAAATCAGGGTGTTGGTGCATCCTTGAAGCTGTTGCTTCTAAATCAAGGAGTTGGTGCTTCCTTGGATTAGTGCCCTAAACATTGTAACATAATATTTCTTTGTGAGGTTGGATTAAGATAGTAGATCCTAGCAACATTTCTCATTGTTGTTTTTCCCATCTTGGGTTTTCCATGTATATTTGGTGTTGTGGGCATGTTTATGTTTGCATCTTTAGTTTTTCAGTCTACACATCAAGAATTTGAGAAATAAATATACACAAAGTATTTGGAGTTAAGGAAGTAATCTACATAAAGGTTTTGAGGCCTAAGTTTTAGTATCTACTGATTCACCCACCCTCTCAGTAGATTTTTGTGTTCCAACATTACGTTGGTAGGGTTGACCTCAATACCTCTTCTGGAAACAACATACCCTAGGAGCTTTCCCAATGTTACTCAAAACACACATTTATTTGGATTTACTCACACTTTATATATTCTTCTAGCCTCTTGAAAATCTTTTTCTAACACTCACAGATGATCACCCCTTGTTAATGATTTGGCTAATAGGTCATCCACATAATCTTCCATGATAGTGTGCATGAGGTCATGAAAGATCATGGTCATGGTATGTTGATATGTAGCCCAGACATTTTCAATCCAAATGGCATGATGTTCCAGCAATATGTTCCACAAGCACATGTGAAAGTTGTCTTGCGTTGGTCTTCAAGAGCTATCTTAATTTGATTGTATCTCAAGAAACCATCAATGAGGGATAGCATCTCATACCCCGTTGTTAAGTCCACTATGATGTCAATATTTTGCAAGGGGAAGTCATATTTTGGACATGCCTTGTTTAAATCTCAAAAAAATGTACATATGCAAATTCCTCCTATTGGCTTTGTTACTAGTACCAAATTGGAAATCCACTCTACATAGTCAATAGGTTGAATGAAGCCAACATCAAGTAACCTCTTTAACTCAACAATACCAGTAGGGAAATGTGAAGATGCATTTCCTTATGTTTTTTTTGATTGATTTAGCATTAGGAAACAATGGAAAATGATGTAAAACCAATTCAGGATCCAAACTAGGCATGTTGACATAAGACCAAGCGAAGTTGATTTGTCTCTCTATGAAGAGGGCATGAAACTCAGGCTGCTCTATTTTTGTCAAAGAAGCTAAGAAATGGATGATCTTAGGATTTGTTGTGCAGTTTTGCGCACACGCCCCACTGAAAGCTGGGACCCTCTTTTTGCTCTAGCTTTTGGCCTCTTAATTTTATTGATTTCATTGTCTTTGGAGGTCCTTAGATGTTCATCTTGCTTGCCCAAGTGATTTCCCCAGGTTGCACTTTGAAAAAACTAGGTTTTGAACAAAATCTGGGATTTTCCAGTCCGGCTGGAATTTCCCATAATCCTGTCCGGCTGGAATTTCCCATAATCCTGTCCAACTGGAATTTCCCGGATTGGATTTTGGTGTCTTTTGGCCCCTTAATTTTATTGTTTTCATTGCCTTTGGGGGTCCTTAGATGTTTATCTTGCTTGTCCAAGTCCTTCCCCCGAGTTGTGCTTCAGAAAAACTAGGTTTTGAACAAAATCCGGGATTTTCCAGTCCAGCTGGAATTTCCCATAATCCTGTCTGGCTGGAATTTTCCGGATTCCTGTCCGCCTGGATTTTTCCGGATTCCTGTCCACCTGGATTTTTCCGGATTTCTAGTCTAGAATCCGCCTGACCTGGATTTTCCCGGATTTTCCCCTTGGTCTGGTTTCCCGAAACGAAAATTTTTCCGAAAATGTTTTTTTTTCCAAAAATGGAAATTTTTTAAAATGATCCCGAAATGAAAATTTCTTGAGATAAAAATTTTGAAAATAAAAATTTCCAAAAATGGAAAAAATTCTAAAAATGGAAAGTTTCCTTTTAAAAATGTAAGTTTTTCTTAAGGTCAAAATTTTATTCAAATTTAATTTGAACATGTGGGCTATTAATGATGATATCTGTTTTTCAGGACTAAGGAAATATTCAAAGGGGGCTTGCATATGGATTCGTGCCAAAAGGGGAAATCTGGAGGCGTTCAAATTAAATTTTCAAAGTGGGACCTACCTAAGAATCCGTGCCAAAACTGTCTATAGCTGGAGGACTTTCTGGAAGACACACAAATTTGATCTTGCTGGAGATCGTAGGCCGACATGAATAATACTCATGCATTTAATGCAAATCTTGTCCTATTTTGAAATCCTCTTGGCCGACCTATTTTGAGGCTAGTTATTATTGTAAAATCTAATTAGGCCGACCTGTTTTGAGGCTAGTTATTATTGTAAAATCTAATTAGGCCGACCTGTTTTGAGGCTAGTTATTATTGTAAAATCTAATTGGGCCGACATGTTTGGGGGTTCTCTATAAATGGCATTTGTGCCTCATTTGTAAGGATATATAGATAGGGGTAGATTTTAGGAGTTTGACTAGGCCAGAATTTTGCTAAGTTAGAAGGCCAGAATTGGCAAGTAGTTTTCAGAATTAGCTGTAGGAGATGAGAGACTTGAAATTGTTATGTAATGCTGGAGAAGTAATGCAATTGGGTTGTTGATTTGGCAAACTTTGTATTTATTTTCAACAGTTTTTATGGTTTCTTGTTCTTGATTCTCATATCTCAGATGTTAGATGTTAGATTTTAGCTCTTTGCAATGATGGTGAAATGTTAATGATGTTGATCGATCTCCGGTCCATACTTTTAGCAATTTGCTGATTGTAGATTGCTGTGTAAAGTTAGTTTGGGCCTCACTTCTATGCTAAGTTCAACTGTGAATGCTTGTTTACATTGCGCCAGTAATTGGGTATGTGAATGAAGGTTCAAAGTCTGAAAATCTCCAGATTTCCTTAGAAGATCGCACCATTTCTATGTAGTTGCAGGTTTGTCCTTGATCAAGCAGAGATCAGTTTTATTGGGGATCTATCCATTTGCAGCTTTCATCATTACTGTGGTTGATTTTAGGAGTTAGAATAGAATAAAATCTCTCTATACCCTTATCTCTTTTTGCTATTTATTTTGAATCTGGGTTAGTTTTAGGATTGAGAGCATCACCATATTGTTGCATCTGATGAAAATTCACTTCCAGCATTGTTCATTTGTAAGGCCCCTTGTGATTACCAGCATTTTCACATATTATCTGAGTTGTTTATGCATTGTCATGACCTGACACCCGAGAGACCTTGGGGTGGTTTTCAACAATTTATTGTTGAAGATTATCTTTCAAGAGAGATAGAATATCATTTTCTGTCTGAGTTGTTGCTGTGCAGAAAACACCATCAACAGGATTTTCATCAGTGCCTGTGTTGACTTCCATAGACTTCTCTACTAGCATGGATGATTTCTCTTGGATTATGGGAAGTAAGTCCAACCCTCCATCCTTGGGCACCTTGGAGAGGTTTTCACCCTTGGATGTGTCCTTTTTACTTTTTCTTAGTCTAGAGGTGCCTTTCGGTTTTCACCTATAGACCTTTCTTTTTTTATTTTATCATTTTTATTTTTGGGATTCGAGGGTAGGATAGACTCCCCAAAGTAGGTCATGTTTTCGATATCTATGGTAAATCTAGCTTTATGATCTCCATAAGGTATGCCTTCACATAATCCCATAGACTAAATTATTGCTTCATCATTTTCAAACATTTCTAAGGTGGGTTACCCTTGGTGGTCCTATTTTATCAATTGAGACTATAATAGAGGCTTTCCATCATTAGTATTGTCAAGGTTCAATCAATGGGTAGATAAGGTGAAAATGGAACTATTATCGGGATCCAAAAAGGAATCAATCCAAGCTTTTCCTTTAGTTGAGGGGTCATATAAGTCAAGTTCTTGGAATGTCTCGGCTAGGTTGTAGTCACTAAATGTACAAGAATCCCACTCCCACTCAATGGATTTGGTCTCAATATGGTAGTCCTTGGATGTCTCGATATCCTTTGAGTCACTCACTTCCTCACTCGAAAGCACCTTAGTACTAGGAGCACCCACTTTTAATGGTTTTCACCCTATCCATATATTCTTTGGTTGCTTAGATAGTAGCAAAGGTTTTTTCATCCCATCTTTGTGCAAACCAAGTCCAATGTGTCCATCATAGCCTTTGTGTTTCATAATTTCAAAGCCTTTACCATATTGTTTTGTTGGGAGTTGCTTGGGTTATGTAGACATGTAAAATTGACCCAACACAGGTATCACACACCCTAAACATCATCGAATAGCATTGAACAACATCAAACAACATCCAAAACCCTAATTTCTTCTATTAATTGAATAAAACAACATTCTTTAATTAATTCACTTTTTCATCATTTTTGACTAATTAAATAAATTTCATTTATTTAATAAATTCTTGAAAATCCTATTTCTACTATTAATTGAATAAAACAACACTATTTAATTAATTTGTGTTTCTATCATTTCAGCCAATTAAATAAATTACATTTATTTAATGAATTCTTAATCTCACACTATTTCGTCTTGATTGATTAAATAACACCAATTATTTAATTACGCCACTAAATCACCTTATTCCCATAAGTTAATTGAATTATTAAATCATAATAATTTAATTATGACATTTTCCCTCCAAATTTTGAATAATTAGATCAAACTATTCAAATCATTCATTAAAAATCAAATCAAACTAATGCAACTTTATTTGCAAAAGTTAAACTTGATTTGTATGTTCAACTCCAAAAAGGAATTAATTAATTAAATCAATTAATCAATTTTCCTCACCCACTTTCTGATTGAGAAAATTACGATTGTTGACTGAGTAATCTAATTTTTTGATTGATCAATCAATTTCCTAACTAAACCATCTAAATCATGACTAACCAATCTATTCCTCAATCACACAAATTGTGTAATCTACTTTGCACAATCTACTCATGTCTAAATCCTCTCAACACCTTTCAACCGTCGATCTTGATTCAACATTGTTTAATCCTGATCGTCCATTTTGAATCTTATTTTATACATAACAAAACCCTTTCCTCACAAAAAGGATCGAAGAGTCAACATCATTTGCACAATGAAGTACTATCGACATTCGCAACCACCATTAGAACTTCAACATTTCTTCGATCAACCAAAATCAATATTGTTCTTCAAGCTTTTGCACATAAACTATGGAGGCTTCACAGTGATACAAGCAATCCAACATCAGGCGAATATACTCTGATACGAGATGGGTAATGATTTCATTGTTGAATTCATTTGTCTATATATTGCATTCACATGTTCTTTAATTCATTAATCTTAATTTCTCATTTTGTAATTGTAGGATTAAATCTAGATTCATGTTCTTGATCTTAGATTAGATTATAATTTCATTTACATTTAATATTGTTTTCATCTATGGTTTTCCCCCACACAATTTCTATGTCTTCTTCTTCTTTATATAACCATATGGTGATGTCTTCTTCATTGATAGCTTCTTTACTCATTTCTCCCCACTTTGTGAAAGTTGTCGTGGAAGATGCTTGAATGGTGGCTTTGGTTCCTTTTTGATAGTTGATGGCTTACCATAGGATTTTGGAGATGCAGGTAGTTTACTAACACAATAAGATGTCTTCATATGGTACTCTACACACCCTTTATCTTGGACCTATATCTTGGGATTGAAAGATGGAATTTTGGAAATGGATGCTTTGGTTAAGGTGGAGGGATCAATGCAATGGTATGAAGTGGATGATGAACCTTCCTGATTGATTGGCAACTATTGTTCGAGTGTTCCTCTTAGATTGTTACAATACTAGAAAGGATTGGGATCACCAGCTATTATGATCTTAATGCCATTGTGGAGGAATTTTAAGCATTGATGGTATGTGTATGGAATGACCTTCATGGTGTGGATCCATGGTCAGCAGAGGATGTTATAAGGGAGATCTAGGTCCAAAACTTGGAATGTGGTATTGAATATAGCAGGCCCAACTCTTATAGGCAGTGAGATGACACCCTTGGAAGAGTGTTCTACTCATTTTAAGCCTTTATGATAATGCTATTTCAAGAGTCCATGAAATCTTTAGAGAAACCTAATGGTGTAACCAATTTTAGAGTGCAAATGTTCAATCCTTCTCCACCATTTACCAGGAATTGTCATATTTTATGTTTATTGATGTAGACTTCTAGGTGTAAAGGTTTGTTATGATTGGACTTTTATGAGGAGAAGTCTTGATCAGAAAAGGCACTGACATGGTGGGTGTTGGCTAAGTATCCCACCATTTCCTAGAATCAATTGACATCAAGTTTGATAGGTATAGAAGTTTCTTGCAAGGCTTTATCTAGGATAGATTTTTGCTCAGGAGATATGTGAAGTAACACAAGGATAGATATTTGGGTAGGTATCTTACCCAAATGGTCTAAGAGATTATATTGGGATTTTGAATTTTTGTTTAGGAGCGTATTGTAAGGTTACCTTTGTCTGTCACATTGTGACTGTACATTCTGGTGGCTTCTTGATAGTAATGGTTTTGACATGGTTATTTGAGGTCTGAATGTTGTTTATAGTATAGTCATAGGAAACTTAGGTGAATTTATCTTGGTAATTGGTCTTTGTACCTGAACTATAGGCTTTCCCCGTCCCATTTTAATGAAAAGGATTTTTAAAGATGGTATGGTCACTATTGAAGGTTGCTTGTTGGTTGTCTACCTCTATGACACCATTCACGATTAGGTCCTAAATAATGTTTTTGATTTCTCTACATGATGAAGTATTATGTCCTTTCATACAATGATAGTCGCAAAAGGAATTGTCATCCAACCATGAAGGTTTGAAAGGCCCTAGGTCAAAATGTTTCACCTCTACAAGTTATATGACATTAGACTACAAAATTTGTTTCAAGATGGATTTGATTGGTTCCCCTAAGGGAGATTATTTACATCTTAGTGGAAAGTTCCTTTGAGGTCTATGTTCTTGGTTATTTTGGATAGAATTTTTTGTTTTCTCAAGGACATTTGGTGGGTTAATTGATGCCCAAGGTCTTTTAAGGGTGATTATGGGAGCAAATTTGTGTATTTCCTTTGTGTCTACAACTCCATCATTCGTAACATTCTTATTGTGAGCCTAATACTTGTTTTTGTCATTTTAGGTACTTTGGGTGTTTTGATTTTTATTGAAAGGTTTGATTTATCCATTTGCAATGAGTTCCTTCTCAAGTGTGGTACCTTTCTCAACTAGGTCAGCAAACATAGTGCAACAATGGACTTGCAATTGGTGTTTTAGTTCTGTGAACAAGTTTTCAATGAGCATGACAACCCTTTTTTTCTTGGGTATCTCACAAGGACATTGAATAGCCAAAATCATCCATCTTTGGAATAATGATATGAATGTCTCACCTTCCTCTTGCTTAGTGTGACACATTGTCACTATAGTAATGTCATTTTCAATGTTATAAGCAAAATGTGTCACAAATTTATTAGCTAGTTCATCCCATGTTCTTATGCATGTAGGTAAATGGAAAAACCATTCAAGTGCTTTTCTTGCAAGACTCCTTGGGAATAATCTCATTAGGTATGTGTGTTCAAATGTGATGTCTATGCAAGCCATTTGAAACTCTCTCACATGTTCAATTGGGCTTCCCTTTCCTCTATATTTGGGAAAGTTTGGAATAACATAGTTGTGAGGAAATGGAGGCATGCATATGCTCTTGTCAAAAGGATATGAACATAACTCTTGTGTGGAGTAGGTTTTCTTTGTTGATATTTACATGTTTTCCACTTGTCTTTGTAGTGCAAGCATATGGTTTTTCAAGACAGCAGCCTGAGTCAATGATGTATCCACTGCATTGGCAACTAGATTATGATATGAGCCTATATTTGAGTTTTGCAATCCAATATTTGGAGTGGATGAAGTGGATTTTATCCTAAATGAATGTGATGGGTTTTGGTTTGAAATTTTATGACTAGAAGATGGAATTTGGTTTTGGACATTGGTATTGAAAGTTGGAATTTTGTTGATGTGTGGGGGATTCATATTGAATTGTGTTTGCAATGGGCTTGAGCTTTTTTTACCATGTGGATTTTGGTTGCCATATTCTTGAAAAGGCCCTTACATGTTGATTTGTAGAGGAATTCTTGTAGTAGGACCTTGTGATGTGTTGGCATTCAAATTTAAATTGGCATTTGGTGTGATGTTTATCTGTGGCTTAGGCTCACTGATGTAAACCTTTCATAGTTTATAGGGGTTGTTGTTTGACTTGTTTTTTATGCAAGAGAATCCAAGCAGATTGGCAATCAACACAACCAAAAACAAGCATCAAGTTTGAATTTGAGTTTTGGTGTGTTTTGGGGTTCATTTGACATCTCTCAGCTTTGGGAAGCTGGGTGTGTTCAAATTTGAATAGTTAGTTTTATCAAATCATCATTTTAAGGCTCTGCGGGCAGTTTTAAAAAATTATTTCCAAAAAAATCTTCAAGATTGGAGTAAAATACTTTTGTAGGGGTAATCATGGAGGTTGCATGTGAAATTTGGAAAAAAATTTAATTTCATATCTTTTATAGTTTGGGATATTTTAATGTCAAAAGTTTATTAAAACAATTGTCAGCAATTTATAAAAAGTTTAATATCTCATGATTTTGGAGGATTGGTGTAAAATCCTTTTGCAGGGGTCCATGGGGTACCACTCCAAGCTTGTATGCCAATTTTCACATGAAACAGAGAACTTTTAAATTTTTGCCTATTGCACCCAATTCGACACTTCTAGAGTACCAATTTGATTAATTTTATTGTGGAAGGGTATTATGAGGGTCATGGAAATTAAATATTAGTATTTATTCCTTCATTAACTATTTATCTATTGCATAAATATTGTGGGAGGTGTTTGGAGCATAAAAGAGACAAAAAATCAACATTTTAGATATTTTAAAATGCCCAAAATAGAAAAAAAACACCTCTAGAGTAAAGATAACACCTGTAGGAGTTAATGGAGGCTTAAAATGTCTCATTTAATGCTGCATAAACTTAGAATATTGATAGTTTATAGTCATAAAATTGCACCTTTTGTAATTTCACATACATTCTTGTATCCACTTTACTGTACACTCCCCTAGCATTTGTGTAGGTTCATTTTAGCCCTTGTATCAGCCCTTTTCCCTCTTAGGATGCTTAGTACCCCTTTTCAACAGCTACCCTTGTGTGTCATCTTTTCATCAAACCTTGGTGCTTTTCCTGTTCATGTTGTTTTGTAACATGATGTGTTTGGACACTAGCACATCGCTTGCATGTCTGTGCGCCGCGCTAGCATCTTGTGATGTTTCAATGCTCAAATAGTTGTCTATGGGAATTCTTGCCACTTGTCCTCACCTTTTGTCAGTGGTAATGGCCTAAAATTCCTTGTAACAGTTGGAGAAGCTTCTTTTCCCTCATTAAAAGCTATCCTTTTAGTTCATTTTTCTCTCTAACTTCTTCTAGTTCAACTCTCTTCTACTTCTAGCTTCCTCTCCTTCTTGGATTCTCTCTCAAGCATTCTACCACCTTGCTCTTGCTTGCATAGTTACATTGCTTGCTACAATAGCATTCTTTAAAGCTCCCATAGCTCTCTTTTCTCTCTCCATTTGGCTTCGTTGAGCCTTGCAGCTCTATCTCCCTTGTCTTATGCTTGTAAGCATCTTGGGATTTCACACATCCCCTATCTATTGCATCCTTACTTTGTGATACGGGTTCTCCTCCTTGAGCGGGGATTGCTTTTATCATCTCTTTTGTGATACAAGTTCTCCTCCTTGAGTAGGATTGCTTTTATCACTCATACTTGGTGGTGAGGGTTCTACTCCTGAAGTGGGTTTTCCTTTCACCACACACTTTTTCAATTTTGGTTCATCTCTCTCTTTCTCTCTGGCTGTCTATGGAGGTGGGAACACCAAAATGGGGGTTTGACTGAGTCAAACCCCTATGCAGCCCCAACACTTTCTCTCAATCTTATAGATGCAGGTACTAGAGATATCTACTAGCTAGAGGCTTCATTACTTGGATTGTTGTGAAAATTTCCATTCTATCTCTTATTCTCTTTATCATTTCTATTTTACTCTATTTCAGCTTTATCACATTCTATTATTTTTGAGTACTTCTATAAGTTCTTAGCAATCGGATTGCTAGCAATCATCTAGCCATCTTCTATGATATTCTCGCTTTCTTGTTTGTATGAGACACCAGCGCACCGTGTTGTCGTTTGTATACTGAATTGCCATCCTTTGGCCAAGAGCTTGTTAGTTTATCTAGAAAATCTTCGTGACTTGCTCTTTCAAATTCTAAAAATTTCACACTATTCCTTGAGGTAGTTTAGGGAAGTTCACCCAATGAGGCTCTTTGAATGAAGAGAACTCATGAGTATTGAATCCACCTTCTCTACATTTTGGTGAACTTGATGTGAAGAGGGCATTTTTCAAAAAACTAGGAATTTATTTACCCCTACTTGGTGGGGTCATAACTTTTGACTCGGTGCTTGAAATTTAGAACTGTTTGCATCGTTAGTAAGGTCTCCTAGAGAACTAGTTAATTCCCCAAAATACAAGTTCCTTGGATAGTCAAATTTTAGGGACCAACGCAAGTTTTAACCTCAAATTCCACTGTGAAGAGCTCCAAAAATGCGAATTACTAGAAAATAGAAAATACCAAACAAATCGTAATGAATTTAATATCTTCTTTTATTAGTTCAGTATCTAATTTTTCTCAAAATGTAAATGATGTCCCACTTCATTCATGTGATGGTGACTTGGATTTTCCTATGTCACTTGATATCTTTGATCCTTCTCACAAAATTCCTCTTGCTTTGGAGGATATTATGCTACAAGAAGATGAAATCATTGATACCTTTCTTAATGTTACTCTACCTTCACTTCAATCCAATGCACTCTCCCCTGGAGATGGTGCATTTGTGAATGATGGATCTCTTCTCCATTCCAATGCACTCTCTTCTAGAGATGATGCATTGATGAATGGTGAATCTCATCTTTGTTTTGATGCACTCTCCTCTAGAGATGATGCATTAGTGAATGATGTATCTCCTTCCACATTTGATCTTGTTTGGATTGATGTTGAGAATGTGTCTTCAAATAACTATTATACTATTTGTGATGATTTTATAAATGTAATCTATGTCTCTACTGCCCCTCAAAGGCATAAGAGACCAGTCATTTACGTGACTCTGGCTAGTCCTTTTCCTAAAAGAATTTGTTCTATCGATAGTGTTCCATTTGATAGTGATTCTTTTGATTTTCTAAGGCTCCCTCTTATAGAGCAGTACCCCATACTTATGAGAATAGAATGAATAAACAACCAATCCTTCCTCAAGCTCCTAAACCTACAACTAAAGCACCTAGTGATTGTGATCTTGTTGAGAAACTCCAAGTTACTCCAGCTAAGATCTCACTATGGGACTTGCTTTAGTCTGCTCTGGTTTATCAAGGTATGCTTCAGGAAGCCTTACAAAAGATCCTCTTGCCTTCTTCTGCTAGGCTAGAAGATCTTGATGCATTGATAGCTTATATTCATGTGGATTCGCCAAATATCATGTTCTATCTGCAGGAAATTCCACCCCCAGAAGTACAAAAGTAAGCAGGCCCTTTAATGATTATAGTTAGCATTAATAAAATTGACATTAGACATACTCTTGTTAATGTTGGTTCAACACTCAATATTAATATTAGTATGCAACATTGATCTATTTCCTAAGATTAATATTGATTCATCTTCTCTTAATCCTTCTTTTGTTGGCATTCATGGGTTTGATAATGTCAATCAACAACCTTTAGGCATGATAATCTTGCCTTTGAGGTTGAGACCCATTACTGTACCTACCCTTGCATATGTTATGTCAAAAAAATTACCATATAATCTTCTTCATGGTAAACTATGGATTCACGCTATTGGTGTAGTCCCGTCTACCTTGCATAAATCTATTAAGTTCATTTGTAATAATCGAGTAGTCATAGTCAAGGCTAACCCTAAGGCTATGCACTTATGTGAGATGGAAGCTTCCAATCAAGCTTCGGTTGTGCCTACTCTTATTCCTTTAGTATCTTCTAGTGTGTCGATGTTTAATCCAGTAGTACCTACTATAAAGGGTACTCTTGAGATAGATGTTCCTAAAGAAGATCCTTTTGAAGAAAGAAATCTTAAGTCTACTCATTCTACTTCTCAAAATAAGGCATGTCTTGGTGAATTTTGGGGTTCTCTAGACTTTATAGATTCCTCCATTAGGGAATATAAAGTTGACCCAATCCACTTAGATCTTCCAATAACATCATCCAAACCTGCTATCAAAGATGATCATTCTTTTGTATCGTGGGTTAGTGTAAATTGTAATGTTCTTAGTGTTGATCCTCCTTTTGATGAAGATGATCACACTTTTATTAGAGATTTTAATGCTAGTAGTCCTATCAAGAAGGCTGATGGAAATTCCATAGAAGATTATGATCACCCTAGTTGAAATAATACTCTCTATGAGGATCCTCCATTGTCTTCCATCTTCGTATCTTCTTCTTGCGAGCAATCAAACTTTTCTGCACAAGAGAAAGGGTTGCTTCTTGCTCCTCATTCTTTATCTAAGAAAGAGCATATTTGGTTGTGACTTCTAAAAGCATGCTTAATCACTCTTCCTTCTACATGTAAGAAATTTCACAAAAATGATAAAGAAAAACATCCTTTTTGTGCATACCAGCGAGTGCTTGGCCATTCCACTAGTGAGTGTAAGGACCTGAAGGATAAAATATGAAAACTTCATGATTCAGGTGCCATCACTCATTTATTTGTTGATGCACTTGCCTCTTTTTCAAATGACAAGTGATATCGAGATTTACCTCTATCCTGTATGTTCTAAGTATTTTGCATGGTTCTCCTCCCCTGTATGTTGGGGGCAGTGATAACTCATTTAAGAGATTTGTGTCCTTCTTAAGGACCCCCTCTCTTCTCTATATCTTTCAATTGAAGCATCCCTTGAGTGGGCCCCTTTTTTCTTTTGAAGGGTTCCCAAGGGATCCCCTTTGAAATTCTTTATCTCAAAAAAATTATTTGTGTCTAGCTTGGGGGCAGCCTGACTAGACCTTTCCTTTCAAATAGTGTGTCCCTTGAGTGGACCCCTCTTCTTTTGAAGGGTTCCCGAGGGACCCATTTGAAAGCCTTCTGATTTGTTGATGATCTACGTGAATTTCCACTTGACTACCTGTGTTGCCACTTTGCTTTCTGACATGTTCTATCTGCGGACTAACATGTCACTTTGTAGGTGCACCTGTGAAGCCGCTTTTTGACTCTGTGGAGTCCCCTTCCTTGGGTTTCCTCTATGAGAGAGATCTTGGTGGATGCCTCCTTTTAGGTCTATAGGTCTATGAGGCACTTTTTTGGGTTTCCTTCATGTGAGAGATCTTGGATGATACCTTCCTTCTAGGTCTATGGTCTTGTGAGGTGCTTACATTCTTAAATTCTCTTTCTTCTCAACTGGTGTATACTGGATCGAAGATCTGTACCTTCTTCGTCATGATTATATGACTTCTTCTCTTCATTTTAGAATTATTTTGTGTTATTTATTAGTTTGGGGACAAATCGTAGTACTAAGAAAACCTTATACATTGAGGTCTCTTTCACTTTGTTGACTTAAATCCTTTAGTTTTTTATGTCCTAATGTTGTTTGGTGCAAGGTTTTTCTTATCCAATACATTTTTTTGTAGATCTTCAGCTTGGGCACA
Source organism: Sequoia sempervirens (assembly GCA_007258455.2). Classification (NCBI taxonomy): domain Eukaryota; kingdom Viridiplantae; phylum Streptophyta; class Pinopsida; order Cupressales; family Cupressaceae; genus Sequoia; species Sequoia sempervirens. The sequence goes on along the minus strand of VDFB02000017.1, from coordinate 304,921,245 downwards.
TGCTTTTGTGGCTTGAAGAGTTATCTGCTTCCTCTATAGTATCCTTTTGGCATATTATGTTATTTATGTTTAGTAGATTTCCTTTAGCGTGCATATTAGTGTAGATTCATATACCTGCTAAAGTGGGGGGAAAATATATAGTTGTAAAATTGCACCCCTTGTAATTTCAAATACATTCCTATATCCACTCCCCTAGCATTTGTGTAGGCTCATTTTAGCCTTTGCATCAACCCTTTTCCCTCTTAGGATGCTCAACACCCCTTTTTAGTAGCTACCCTTGTGTGTTAGCTTTGCATCAAACCCTGGTGCTTTTCTCATTTGTGTTGTTTTGTAGTGTGATTTGTTCAGACACTAGTGCACCACATGCATTTTTGCACACCGTGCTAGCATCCTGCGACATTTCAATACTCAAACAACTATCTCTAGGCATTATTGCCACTTGTCCTCACCTTTTGTCAGTGGTAACAACCTGGGATGCCTTGTAATGGTTGGAGAAGCTTCTTTTCCCTCATTAAAAGCTATCCTTTCAGTTTATTTTTCTCTCTAACTTCTTCTAGCTCAACTCTCTTTTGCTTCTAGCTTCCTCTCCTTCTTGGCTTCTCTCTCAATCATTCTACCACCTTGCTCTTTCTTGCACAACTCCATTGCTTGCTACAACAACATTATCCAAAGCTCCCACAACACTCTTTTCTCTCTCCATTTGGCTTCATTGAGCCTTGTAGCTCTATCTACCTTTCCTTATGCTTGTAAGAATCTTGTGATTTCACACATCCCCTATCTATTGCATCCTTACTTTGTGATACGGGTTCTCCTCCTTGATTAGGGATTGCTTTTATCACCTCTTTTGTTATACGAGTTCTCCTCTTTGAGTGGGGATTTCTTTTATCACTCGTACTTGGTGGTGTAGGTTCTACTCCTAAAGCAGGTTTTGCTTTCACCACACACTTTTTCCATTTTGGTTCATCTCTCTCTTTCTATCCGGTTGTCTATGGAGGTAGGAACACCAAAATAGGGGTTTGACTGAGGCAAACCACTATACAGCCCCAACACTTTCTCTCAATCTTATAGACATAGGCATTCCAAATATCTACTAGCTAGAGGCTTCATTACTTGAATTTTTGTGAGCATTTCCTTTCTATTTCTTATTCTCTTTATCATTTCTATTTTAGTTTATTTCAGCTTTATCACATTCTATTATTTTCCAGTACTTATGTAAGTTCTTAGAAATCGGATTGGTAGCAGTCATCTACCCATCTTCTATGATAGTCTCGCTTTTTGGTCCGTAAAAGATGCTAACATGCTTCTGGGATGCCAACACGCTGCACTATCGTTTGTATCCTACGTTGTTGTCCTTTGGCCGAGAGCTTGTCAATTTATATAGAAAATCTTTGTGACTTTCTCTTTCAGATTCTAAAACTTTCATGCTCTTCCTTGAGGTGGTTTAGGGTAGCTCTCCCTGTGAGGCTCTTTGAATGAAGAGAACTCGTGAGTAGTGAATCCCCCTTCTCTATAGATAGATATTCTTGGGGGAGAGTTGGGATCCCATTCTTTGGCCAAAATTGATAATTTTAATGGATATTTCAGGTGGGAAGAAGTTTGGGAGGAATGGGAAGGAGAAAAATACCTCTGTAGAGGTATTCGTTGGGGGTTTTGGTTGTAGGTTTGAGCAACACTAGTGAAGGAATGACAAGTCACTAGTGTGTGAGAGGTGCAAAGATTTTTTATTTGTGTGAAGGTATGAACTACAACAAGAGAGATTTGGAGCATCAAGAAGAAGCTACAAGGAGAACATTAATGGAGATCTGATTTAAAAAATGTATTGAGAAATTTGTATTTGTATAAATTTGAATGAAAGAAGTTTTAGATTTGATTTGAAATAGTTTATCTCTTTGTTTAATCTCTGTTGATTTGTGAGTTGTGGATTGGGGTAGTTTTTCTTTGCATTAGTTTTGACCTATTGAAAAATAATTGGAACATGAAGCCCCCATAGCATTAGATGATGAGTTAAATGAATTAAATGTATTGATAGGGGGTTGTGTCATATCTTGTGAACCTTGTGTTCCAAATAGTGGTGTCACATTTATTGTTGTGGTATTTTGTGTTTTCCTTCCTAACGACATAGTAACATGTATCTATGGGATAGTCTGATTAGGAGTAGATGCAATTGTTTCCTTGGTTTTGTGTAGTATTGTTGATTGGTTTTGTAGAAAGTGTGTTAACATCAAAGCCATGGAGAATTTTAGCCCCACTTTGTATCAATTTCGGTAGGAATCATTGGGGGTCTTGTGCTACCATCTCATCTACAAGCCATGCTATGTTTGGTTCTTGCGCAACTGTCTCAGTTTCTTCTTTAGTCAAAGGTCTTTGGATGTCCTTTATTGTGAATGTTTTAAAAGGATTTGGAAATGAGGAGTGTGTCTTAGGTGTCTCATTGTAAGAAGACCCAAACTTCATGTTGCTAATAGGATTGAAAAAGGAATCTTCTTTGGTGTAGTCCATTTCTTTTCTTTTCCTTTGTAATCTCATTAGGACCATATAAGACTTGCAAATTGATGAATGGTATGAAGTCTAAGGAATGATAATGCAATGATAAGTATGCAACTATGCTATGTTTTTGGGGTTTTTAAGATATAATAAATGTTAAATGATAATGCACTTATGGCCAAGATTAAGGTACAAAGTGACAATAGAAAAATTGATATCTAGGGAGGAAGAGATAGATGTTATGCTCTAAAATCCCATCAAGCAAGAAAAACCCCCATGTTTCTCGACTCCACCAATAAAAATCCTACCTGCCTATTCTAGGAGCATATCGATGAAGAGTGGGGTGGACCCATGGCTGCCTTCTACCTTATTTGTCAAGAGATGACCTCACCCTCCCCTTGATTCATGCGGGGGTGTTGTAAAGGAAAACCCTCACTTGGTTGTCCATGCTTTCTCTCTAATTGGACCAATGAAATAGAAGTTTAGATGAAAGCCACTATGATCCCAAAATCTATGATAGGACTAAGACTAAAGTATGCAATGAGGAAAATGTGATGTTATGATCAAGAATTTTATATGACTAAAGTTATGATAAAAAGATGAGGACTAAGAACCTTTGTGGACCTAAGAAGAGGTTACTAACCAGGCTAAGATAGCCCAAAGTAACAAATTTGATTATCAATACCTCAAAAAAGGAAAAAGACTAAAGATAATGATGATTGACAAAGTGGACCTCAAACTAGACTGATGAGTTTAAATGAAAAAGATTGATTGATGTAAAGGCAAGGTCAAGGAAATCTAAATTTGTGACAATGATATGATCAAAAGTATGATAAGTCTTCTAATCTAAAGTATGCAAAAGTGTATACAACTAATGATGACCTAGGTTTTAACTTAAGGTGTATGCAACAAAAGAATGTAATAGAAACCTATGTGAATTTTATGAAATGAATGGACTAAGAAGAGAAATTCTATAGTCTGATGAGATGCTTACTATTAGGAATTGATCCAAAATAAGACCACAAAAAATTCCCAAAAAAATTGTCAACTAGCAATTGTGGTTCACAGTCTATCAAATGCATTTTACTATCTTGTGAATGCAGTTCACAATTTTTAGCAAATGTAGTGCTCTATTTTTGCAATTGTGGTTTACAATTGTAGATGTGGTGAATAGTGTGTTTGACCCTAGTTTGAATGTTTTGGATTGATTTTTCATCTTTTGTTTTTGTGAAATGTGATTTAAGACACAAAAAGACAATTTGAAAACAAGCCTTGGCTATTGAGTGACCAAATTTTATGAGTGTAATGTGTATGTTCAAGGGTTATTTGCCCCAATTTCCATAGGTCTAATCACAATTTGAAAAAACTTCACACACATAAAACACTTCCTATCCCTAAGTTCAATGGACAATGGTAGTAAGTCTCAGGCCCACCACTTGGAATCTCCTTCGATACAAGTGTAGGGACACCTTCAAGCGATGTATTCACTCTTTTCTTTGCGAGAGTGGACAAATAGAGGCCTCCAGGACTGGAAGGATGACCCAATCACCCTATCCCCAGAAAGGTACAAGTAAACAAGTAGCTTATGCTAAGCTGGGGATTTATGTCTCATCTCAAGGGAGCCATATGGTGAGTAACTTCAAGGTGTGATGCTACACCTTTGCACTCAAAATGACACCAAAAGTAACTCAATCAATAAGGGTGGGCCTCTAAATAATTGGTTTCTAGTCACTGCTCAGGGACTTGACACCTTGTGAACATCCAACAAGCCACTTATGGCTTTAACCAACCCTACTTGGGTATATTAGAATACCATACATAAATGTGAGTATTTCCCCTTTTGGATTGGCACTATACTAAGAATGCTAACGTCAATTTGGACTTGGCTTTGGCCTTATCCTTTTATATAGTGGCTAGATGGAAAAAATACTTTGGGTTGTACCCCTTAGAGTGATTGCTTCTCCAAAGGTAGACCCTTCTAAAGGTTCATATAAAAGTGATATAAATACAATGCTTTTGATCTCCAAGATCATATAAAGATGCGAAGAGAGAGCATACACATGTAGTTTCTCACACTAGCAAATATTCATTAACCTTTAGAAAAAAATGTGGTGTGAAAATGAAAGTATTAAGAAGTTTTTTTCATTCCCAATATCATATAAAATACGAGGGAAGATCATACACACCTCAAAAAAACAAACAAGATCACAAGACAAAGCAAACAATGATTCTTTTTAGGTCCCAAATCTAAATGTTCCCACCTAGAAATCGAAATAAAATAAATCCCTACAACAACATGGATTAGTAGTCTTGATAATAAATTCTTGTCCCCATGAATGCGACAAGCTGCCAGCCAAATATCAATAACACAAAAACCTCTATTTACCAAATGGAAAAGGAATAAAATGAGAAAATCCTAACTAAAACCTTAACTAACAATGACAGGAAAATGTGGCTCATAATTTCACAGATGTGGCTCTCTGCATAGAAGCAAATGTGGTGAACTAGAATGCGACTATGAAAAACCATATGATGACTATGGCTCTCAATCAAAACAAATTTGGCTCACAACGTCACAAATGCGGTGCACAACCTAAAAGCTAAAAAAACTCAAATCTAGCAAATTCTGGAAAATATCGAAATGGAAATAATGTAATTATTCTGTCAAAATGCGAAAATAAAAACCAAAAAGCTGAGAAATGAGAGAAGATCACGAAAATAGACTAATGAAATGATTTTCCCTATAGTTAAACAAATGCGGCTCTCAATGACATAGATGCGGTATTTTTCCTTCACAAATGCGTCACAATATCTATCAAATGCATTGTGGCACACCACAAATACGTTGTGTTGTCTTTCAAATGTGTAATTCAACCTTACAAATGCATTATGGACCTAAAACTCAAAAAATTCTCACAAATTATTTCAAATCTAGTTAGTTCACATTGGGTTCACCAATATAGAATAGGGTAAAATTAAGGGTAAAAGGCATGAATCAACAAAACTCAAACCCTAAAGGCCCTAAACCAACAATGAAGCATAAATGGATATAGAAACATAAAATATGAGAGCAATTTTACCAATATTTCCTTCTCCATCTTGCTTTATATGCATGATTGCCCTCAAATTTTGAGTATGCAACAATAAGCCTAGTGATAATGATAGAAAAATATTGAAGATTGTACTTGTCTCCTTGAATAGCATGTACATGAATTGAATAGGGTTGAAATGACAATGATACGTCTCTTTTAAAGAAAACTAATTTTAGGGATAGGATTAAAAGCCAATTCGACATGAAAATCAATGGTCAAGATTGTTTGAGGAGCAATAAAATAGGGTTAGGGAAAAACTAGGGAAAAGATAGGGTTTGGTTAAGGATGGATGGTAGAGATTAAATTATAATTATAAAATTATTTAATTAAGGAGGGAAAGTGAATAATTAAATAATTTAAAACAATTATTAATTATAGAAGAAGAGGTAAAGTTAATTTTTTAGTTAAATAATAATTTAATTTAAAAGTAGAGGAAAAGGACAAAATTAGTAAATAATTAAATAAGCAAAATTTATTTAATTATAGAAGATGCTAATGAATAATTAAATAATTAAAATAATTATTTAATTGTAGTAAGAAAAAATATAATAATATATTACGCATAAAAAAAAAGAAAAATGATAATAATTAAATAAATAATAATTTATTTAATTATAGAAGGAAAGGGGCTAATTAGTGATGTAATTAAATAAATGTAATTTATTTAATTAATCAAAAATAAGAATAAAGGAAAGAAATGAATTAATTAAATAATTAAAATTATCTAATTAATAGAAGAATGTGACCTTAGACAATAATCAAATAATTAAAATTATTCAATTATGTAAAAAGGGAATGGACAATGAAAAATGGTGTTCACAAGCTTAGGACATTTTTCATTGTCTACACGCTCAACTCATTAGGTTAGCACCAATAATGACCTAATTACAAATCTTTCCAACTATACAACCATATCTAGACATGCAAACTTCCAAACACTATGAAAACTAGAATACACAATCAACTAACACCTATCAACATCTCCATAAAACTACAAAGCCAAAATCCAATCCATGGAGAAGTGCAAATTCACCAAATAATCTGCACTAAACTAGAAAACACCTATACCTACCAAGACAAAATTTTGTTACTCATAACTCCAAAACCAAAAACCAAAATGAGATTTAACTCTAGAATTAGGGTCCTCTATCAACCAACAAAATTATGTTAGAAGCGTAGAGAAAAATATTCATCGGCGGACCAATGTAGACCCAAATATCGGATCCCCTATATACAAAATCACTTGAATTGACACAGTCAATTTTCACAACTATTGCCTTCACTAAATTAAACCTTCTTGCTAAATTTTCTTTCACTATCATCCTCAAACATACTCAAGACACCCAAACTGATCTGCACCATAGTGTTCATACTGGGACACAAGGTTGACATCAATGACAACACTACAATGCATAACTTTTCACTTTGTGCTCATCCCACATGCTCATGTTTCCAAAATTTCATCAATGGCATCTCCTTAAATTCTTCCAACAAATGACACATAAAGAAAACATAACAGGCACATGGAACATAAAACAAGAAACGCTAGTACATAAAACAAGAAATGCTAGTACACAAAAAATAAAGATTTGAATCAATAAGGTAAAGAAACCTTAGTCTAAAAGGTTGTATCAATTACCAAGATTCATCCATTGGATATACATGTTTAAAGTGCTAAAATGATGATATACATAGATCTACTAGCTATAAATCTATGTTATGATAGGTTTCCATGCAATATGATGTGTTACATAAGGATAGCAAGTTGCGTTATTCTAGGTGACTAATGAAACACATGGATCTACTAGCATGCAAGTTGTGTTATGCTAGGTGCCCATGTAAAAATGCTCTAGTTCATAGATCTGTTATGCTAAATCCATAGACTATTTTTCTAATCACACCTCAATGAACACATAAAAGGTTAACATCATAGGGGATGAATCAATCACTAACATCATAGGGGAAAAATTGATAACCATGCCTTAGGGGGGAATTATAAATAACACCACCACAAAGGGGGTATGCGAATAATTCAAATCTCACAAGATGTCAATGAAATGGATAGACCTTGATATTCCCCCCCTTAAAATGTCAATAAGATTTCTATGTTGATATTTAAAATAAAATAAGGGGAAGAGGGGATCCTTGAAAAGAATACACATTTCCCAAAACTAGTTATCCTTTCCCCTAAGTGTAAAATCAAAGACAACCATGCAAGAGACTATTGTGTTGCTCACATAGAAACAAATATAGTTTTGCATAATATTGCACTACCATTAATGGCAATGGGAAAACATGTGAAGCTAAAAATGTCAAATAGTGAGGAGAAACACCATAGAAGCATGATTATTATTATTTAGAATGATTAGGTGCATCCACACATGGAAGAGCACCACAATCAATAAGTTGTATTTTATTACTCAAGGCCTATAGTTCATTGGTGGAATGACCATACACTCAATGATATGCAAAAAAGGATATCATTATAATATTTCATAGGTGTTTCAAAAGGAAGAGTAATCAAGTGGGATTTTAGAAGCCTCAAAAAATTATACTCTTGCTTTGATAAAGGATAAGGATTAGGAGACAACCCTTTCTCTTGTGAAGAATATTTAGCTCACTTACCACAAGATGTTATAAATATAGGATGATGAGATTTAGGTGAAGGAGAAGGTTGGAAACCTAAACCCCTTTTTTCAAGGTACGATGTAGACTTTGTAAAATCCTTAACTCCTTGTTCTACATTTTTATTGTATCCAGATTTAGAAAGAATTTTAAATCCAACCCCATAACACTTTTCCAACTCAAATGAAGAGGGGGAATTCTTGTCTAAATTATTATCAAAAGAATTGATTATTTTGCAATAATTTGAATCCTTTTTAGGTGTTGAAATGTTAAGCTTAGACATTTCCAACACATAAGGGATGACAGCTAGAGATACCCCATCATGATCATGGGACAATATTTTTTGATTTGTTAATGTAAAAAATATTGAGCAAATAAAATGCAAGAGGTTGAGATTGTGAGATGTTACCTTTGTCTACAAACGAAGGTGTAAAATATAATGAACCAAAATCACCAAAAAAATATGTACTTGAATATGGAGGATTATTTTGATCCTTATTTATAGTTTGAGAAAAGGAATGCTAAGATTTTGTTGAAACAATCTCTGACTCTTTAGTCTTTGATGGAGTGATTTTATACTCCCTAATGAAAATGTATGTAAAATCTAATGAACCCCAATCATTTTCAAAGAGCACATTTATAGTATCATTATTATCAAAAGGTAATGGTTCTACTTTTGAAGATGGAATCAAAGTATTAAGAAATTTGGAAGTGTTATGTTTGGCTTGGACTTGTGAATTATAACTTTTTACATATTTTTAAACTATATGTATCTTGTTATTATATGCATACTTTATCTCATGATGAAGATTAGATGGGACTCCCTTCATGGGATGAATCCACAATCTACCAAAAAGAAGTTTGTATGAGAGAGTATCTTTCATGACATGGATAAGGTTAGAAAAATTCACTGGTCCCACCCTAATGGGTAGTGTGATTGTCCTCAATAGTTTCCTACCAAAATTATCAAAGCCATGAATAGAAAAATTGTTCAATTTTATGATATTATTATCCACACCCATCTTATCTAGAAGGAAAAAGCTAGAAACATTAAGACCTAATCCATTGTCAATAAGAGTACATCTAACCTTTGTTTTATTAATGACTATAAATATCATTAGAGCCTCGTGTTGCTTTTGAATCTCAGAAGTAGGTAACTCACTTTGATGGAAAAGAATAGGTTTTTTATATTCTTACCATCCAACAAGGTTGCTACATCATTCGGTTTAATAGAAGGTAGTACAACAATATTATACAAATCCTCTTTGAGCATACCATGGTAGGTGGGTCAAGTTTGAATTAAATCCTAAAGAAAGATCTTGGATGGAGTATTATGAAGTTTCTCAACAAGATCATACTCTTTGCCACTATTTTGAGAAAGATGAGGTGTGATGGGGAGAATAGGTTGAGTAAATAGAATGGAGGTTGGAGTTTTCTTTGGTTTCTTATTACTTTGAGTGTTATATGTGTGGGAAATCGCATGATAACTTGGTTCCTGCAACACATTTTGGAGTGCATAGTTATTTTGAGTGAGTTTCTTTACAAAGTTTAAGATACAGATAGGAAGTTTAGATTTATTTGTAGGAGGTCCTATAATGAGAGGAGTTCCAATAATCAACCGTGGGTTTACAATTTCAAGTGAGTTAACTACTTTTTGATAATTTTATATTGATGGGGAATACATAATTTCAATTTTGAATCTTCATCTATGCAAGCCACCTTACTTTCACTTGAAGGAGAAAATGTATCAATGATTGCATTTACTTACACCAAGATGTCCTCCCAAGTAGGAGAGATATTGGGAGAGGGACAAAATTGAGGTTCATAATTACTTAAAAATGAAGATTAGGTAAAGTATCAATGATTACATACTCTTGAACCAATATAACCTCACAAGTAGGAGAGATATTAGGAGAGGGATCAAGGAAAAATAATAAAAGAATAGAGAAAACCTCATTTCCACATGCTTATACAAAAAGTTCTTGAAATTTCTTAACAAAGTTTGGCAATAAGGCATTAATTATGATAAAACAAGATTCTTTTAAAGAAAAAAAAATTGTCCCCCAGATCAAACTAGTAATACATAACAGAATAAAAAAAAAAAGGAAAGACTTCCAAAAGTGGGAATGGAATCTAAAGAGAGACCACAAATAGGGTTTTCCACAAAAAATTTGATGCCAAATTGACTAGACAAGGGCGTGGGCACCCTAGACCAAAGAGGTAAGATTTTACTATTTTCAAAATCTAGAAACCAACTATAGTGTTTGAGGGTTTGTCGTTGCACAGGTTCAAGTCTAAAAAAAAAACAAATTATTGGAAATGCATGAAAACCTATTTTTGTCTATGTGAAGAACACACATGCATAAAATTTTATGTTTTTAAAGAAATGAAATATATCCAAATGATCATTTTTGTAGTTTAAAATATTGTAATTGACTGAATTTTTCCCAAAAAATGCAAAAAAGAAATACTTTTCGATCTTTTGAAATGAAAACACTATGCACTTTTTTACCAAAATATGCATACATAAATGTCAAACTAAAGCAACCAAATATTGTAATTGGATTTCACAATGAAATAACTCAAACCTAAGCCCTAACTAGACTTGAAAGTATGTAATTAGATTCACAATATTTTTCAATTTTATTTTTAATGTATGATGGAAAAAGAATGTAAATACATAGTTTTAGAAATGAAACAAAATAAAATCAACAAGGTCTTCAAATAACCTAGTTTTTGAATCAATTTTCATAATTTATGCTACAATAATTACAAAATTACAAGTGTAGGATATGTCAGGTTCACCAAAATGTAGAGTAGGAAAAGTGATTCTAGGGCCCACTAGATTAACTCAGATTAACTCCTTTTCACTTTGAGCCCACATTCAAATATAAACCAACTAGGGTTTGAGGATTCACTTCCTACCACAAGGAAGAGCCAATCTCCTAGGTTTTTGTTCTTTTGAGTTACAAAGATGAAAATTTTTACGTGTGTTTTAACAAGCCTATTTGACATAAAGCCCTAGATCTGAAAATGGATTTTATTGCACAAACAAAAATGTAAATTAACAAGCAATTGTAGAACTACAAGAGAAATGTAAAGAGGAACCTGTGACTGAAAGTTGATCTTAAATTGCAGGGGCAAGGGAATTGCTGCCATAGGTCCCTGAGAAGTTTCCTTTTTAGAATTATGATGGAGGGGATTTGATACTCCTGAGTACCATGCAAGACAAACATGGTCTAAAGGGAGTGAATTGTTGGAAGTTTGTGTTGTCATTGATGTCAATAGACCTTTGTTGTTGCATTGATGTCAACATATGGAGATGCTTTGATTGGTTGCATTATGTTTTCATCAGTAGTATCACTGATGTCAACCTCTAGTGTTGCTTTGATGAGCATGTGTTGGTGATGTTGAGAAAAGTTTATTTTGAAATTTTATGTAATTAATGGTCACAAATCATATAAGCTTCTATTTTTTTGGTCTATATTTTCAATTTACCTATCATGGTGACCGAGTGTCTATCCTTTTTTATGTAATGTAAATGTGGTTTCATGCACGATATTATCTATCATTTGATGGTCATATAAGTTTGGGATGTTCAAATTTTTCATTCTATAAATGAAAACCATATATTTTGTAACTACTCTGTAAATCTTTATATTTTATAATATAATACATGTAGGCTAACACCTTTTACCTAAAAAAAATTATGTTATATATTAATTATATTTAATATAATATATATAAATCATATGTTTTTGAAACAAAGAAAAATAGGGTTAGATGTGGGTTATGGAAAGGGTTCACCACAATGAATTGATAACAAAGGAGGTATGATGGACCTATTTCTCTTATTTCATTTAGGAAATGAGATCCAAACAATGAAGTGACTAACAACCAAAAGGTGAGTCAAAGCAAGGTATGAATCTACAAATTTCCCTTTTTTTGCAAGGACGGGGGTATGAGTCAAACAACACTTTGGGGAGAAAGATTAAAACTATCAAATAAACTCCAAAATGCAAGCTATATAGTGCAAATGAAAGACTGTACTCAAAACTACTGGAACCAACAATCAAAAGGTAGATCTAAGAAATAGAAAATGTTGTGTACCAATCACAAAAAGTTCCTTTTTGAAGCTCATTGAGGACTCATTCGCCCTATGGTGAATGGTTCATGGCTAGGGCTTCGTAAAAATGATTTATGGGTTCTCTACTCTTGTGTTTGCACTCTAAAATT
>VDFB02000017.1:304748991-304908708 GCA_007258455.2 Sequoia sempervirens | reverse complement strand
CCCAAACAAAAATAAACTACTTTGGGGGAACCACTTGATGACATAATGAAAAAGTTGATCGACGAAAAACTCATCAAACCACCTACATTTGAGAATTACCAAGAACCTGATGTCAAACCTCCTTGGTATAACGAGAATCAACTTTGTGAATTTCATAAAATCAAAGGCCATACCACAAATATTTGCATGAGACTCAAAAAAATCATCCAAGATCTCATCAATAAAAGAATCATAAACATGGAACAACCTATAGGAAATCAAGATCTTAAGATATACACGAATCTGATGCCGAATCATGGCAACAAAGGGAATAAAAATGATAAAGGGAAGGGCAATGTAAATCATGTGTATGAAATAGTCGTTGCCTCTCTAAATGAAGACTACATGGTCATCAACATCAAGGGCGCCCACGTTGAAGATTGTGGAGTCACCACAAGAGGCGGAAAATTCACCATCGCAGGATCATCCCAACCAAATAGAGTCCCTTCATCTAGATCTGTTCCGCATGGCACAATGTCCTAGATCAACTCAAGAGAACACCAACACACATCTCCATCATGGAGTTGTTAAAAATATCATCAGCTCATAAGAAGATCCTTGAGGAAGCATTAGCCTCATCGATTGTTCCCGCAGATCTTGATGCGGAGCAATTCCAAGCTATGGTTAGAAATATCATTACGCCTAATCTTCTTACATTCTCTGATCAAGATTTCCCCGCTCAACCATCTCACAACCGTGCACTTCACTTGGAAGCCATTGTACACAAGAGAAAAATCAAAAGGGTCTTGGTGGATGGAGGTGCGGGCTTGAACATATGTTCCCTAAGCCTCATCAAGTAGTTGAAAATATCAAAAGATTCCATCGACAAAGGAAAGGGCATCACGATAAGAGCATATGATGACCAAGAAAGAGTGTCTCAAGGCACGATTAAACTCCCTATTCAAGTAGGGCCAACTCTCATGGAAACCACTTGTCAGGTCTTGGACCTTGACTTGCCATATAATATCCTCCTAGGGACGTCTAAGGATCCATGCAATGAAAGCAAAGAGCATCACCCACCAATGTGTGAAATTTACACATAACGAACAAGAAGTTACCATCCATGGAGATCCTGAACCTTTCTCGTATTGCAAAAATATTGAAGCAAAGTATTACAAAATACCCCAAGTACCAAAAAATGATGAGGGCCCATCCACACCATACATCGACCCTGCCACTCTCGCATCCACTTTTGCGACAAAGACACCTACCACTCCCACCATTCCCACCATCTCCGACATTGAGCTCATCATCCAGTATGATGGTTATGGAAGCTACAAGCTCCCTAACAATGCTTTTGTGGTAGGAGAGTTACCAAAATCTCCTAGATCACGGGGACGTCCACAAGAAAACCAAGCTTCCACATCACAAATGTCTCCTGAAGACTATCCCAAATTCACAAGATGGGGAGACCTTGGCCAGGAGGTTATTGAAGCAGATCCATCTCACATGTTATATCAAGATGAAAGACCGACACTTGAATTACCAATGGATGAGAGAAGCAAGGGCCTGCAAATGATGCTCGCAATGGGCTACGATAGAAATCAAAGACTGGGAAAAAATGACAATGGGCTCATAATACCTATCATGCCAAAGATGCGACCCATAACAAATCTTGGCCTTGGATGTACCCCTCCGAGTATAACCATACGTGGCTGAAGTCCTTCGGTTAGAATGGTTAATATTTCTCCTCAGCCAATAGCAGCAGAAGTATGCTCACCAATATCCATAGGTAGAGACATACATAACTTTATAACTGAGATCTATAATAGTAGCGATGACGAGGATACCATGACCAATCTACCTAGGTTATTTGAGGACACCACCCTATGTATGATTAGTACCCTATCCTTTGAACTAGACCAACAAAATCATGAGATCCGCTTAGTATATCCCCAACTCATCGACTACGACCAATGAGGACCACCAGTTCTTGATACATTCAAAACTGATGAGGCGCCTCAGAATTCATGGGACTACGGATAACATTCCCTGAGGATCATAAGGCAGGTTTTATATAGAGCTGGATACACATGCATACTATGGGGAAACGATTGAATCCTTCAGTCACAAAAGTGAGAAACTAAGAATCATCTCCAAGTCCTTGAGTGAAACCCACACTGTGGCACTCTTTGACAAAAAAGTAAAAAGAAAGGACGTATCCAACGGTGAAAAACCTCTCGAGAAGGCCCAAGGATGAAGGATTCAATCTTCCTTTAAGAGTTATTCATCAGGAGAAGTCAAAGTCTTGGTCGAAAAATGCAATCCGGTCAACCTAGGAACAAAGGAGACCCCACATATTACATTCTATGTGGAATCACTATTATCAGAAGAGCAAGAACTCCTAGCAGCATTCCTAAGGGAAAGGAAAATAAACTTCACATGGAGTTATGTTGACATGCTAGGGCTTGATCCAGAGACTATGGTTCATCACTTAGCAGTATCTAGAAGCAAAGCCAGTCAAAAAAAAGCTTCAAAAAATGCACTCAGATCGCTCTATTAGTCAAAATGGAGCTGAAAAAGCTACTAGATGCAGGATTCATACGACCAATAGATTATCCAGAATGGGTGTCAAATTTGGTACCGTTTCAAAACATGATGGAGCCATTAGAATCTGCACAGACTTCAGAGATTTAAACAAAGCATGTTCGAAAGATGATTTCCCACTTCCCAACATCGACATGATAGTAGACATGACAGCAAGACATGAGATGCTATCACTAATGGACGGATTTTCAGGATACAATCAGATCATGATAGCAAAAGAAGATCAACATAAGATAGGTTTCATATTTCCATGGGGGACCTACTGTTGGAACATGATGCCATTCAGCCTAAAGAATGCAGGAGAAACATATCAAAGGGCCATGACATTGATATTCCATGACATGATCCATAAAATGGTTGAAGACTATGTTGACGATATCCTAGCTAAGTCCAGAAAGAGAAAAGATCAGATAGCAACCCTAGGTGCCATCTTTGACAAACTGGAGGAGTACAAAGTCAGACTAAACCCAAAGATGTGCGTCTTCGGCGTACAATTAGGTAAATTTCTAGGATATATAGTGTCCATGAGGGGTATCGAGGTGGATCCAGCAAAAGTAAAAGCAATTCTCGAAATGGAGGCACCGAAAACATTAAAACAATTGAGAGGCCTCCAAGGTAGACTTCAATCCATCTGATGATTCATAGCACAACTGGCAGACAAGCAGAACCCATATTCTCACCTACTCCACATGGGGGTAGCATACAAATGGGATAAAAAATGTGAAGAGGTATTCAACAAAATCAAGGAATACCTATTGACACCACCAGTCTTAATGCCACCCATCCCAAGAAATCCATTGATCTTATACGTGTCAGCAACAGCAGTAGCCCTTGGAGCTCTCCTAGCTTAGCATGAAAAAAATGGAACGAAAAGGGCTATCTACTATATTAGTAGAACAATGGTCGGTCATGAGCTAAAATACTCATTCATTAAGAAAGCATGCCTCGCAGTAGTGTTTGCATCACAAAAATTCAGACATTACATGTTGGCACACAAGATAAAGCTCATCGCCAAAATTGACCCCCTCAAGTATCTACTATCAAAGGCAATGCTCACAGGAAGAATGTAAAAATAGGTGATGATATCATCAGAGTATGACATCGAGTATGTAGAGTGGAAAGCAATTAAGGGACAAGTTATTGCATATCAACTAGCATAAGCACCTATTTATTCTGAGAATCCTCATCTCAGAGTTTCCAGATGAATCCATTTTTAACCTCAACATAGATGACCACTGGAAACTATACTTCAATGGCTCATACACACAGCATGGATCAGGAGCTGGTGTCTTCTTCATTACCCCACAAGGGGATTGCATACCAAGGTCATACAAATTGACATTTCCTTGCACCAACAACATCGTGGAATACGAGGCTTTGACTATAGGTCTTAGGATAGCAATGCAATGGAACATCATAGCTCTCAAAGTGTACAGAGACTCTTAGTTGATCATAAATCAAGTCAATAATGAATATCAGACCAAGGATGACAAGCTCACTCCATACAAGAAATTGGTGGAGACTCTCAAAGAATCTTTTATAGAAATAACATTTGAGCAGATTCCTAGAACCAACAACAGAGCAGCACACACCATGGCAACAATTGGATCCCTATTAGACATCCCTCACAACATTCCAAAATATGAATTCTTGATTGAGTAGCTTCTCGTTCCCACATTCGAGGTACCAGAATCATAATTTGTGTGCGAAATCGTTGGTCCCGGTGATCCTTGGTATCATGAAATTTACACATACCTTCGAATAGGAGTCATACCCGCTGACCTACCGTCAAACCTAAAACAAACCTTTGTTAAAAAGACATCCAGATTTGTCATCCTAGGTGATACCCTATACCGTAGAAGCATAGAAGGTACCCTATTATGCTGTTTAAATGTTGAGGAGGCATTAACTGCTCTAACTGAAGTTCACAACAGTATATGTGGTTCACACTCGAGTGGAATGACCATAGCTAAGAAACTGCTAAGGATGGGGTATTATTGGCCCACAATGGAACAAGAAGCACATGATTATGTCAAAAAGTGTCTACAATGTCAGCAGCATGGGGACCTCATCCATGCACCAGCTCAAGAGCTTCACCCTATCGTCACACCATGGCCCTTTTCATAGTGGGGACTTGATCTCATTGGGAAAATCACACCCACCTCATCTAATGGCCACAAATTCATCATAACCAAAACTGAGTACTTTACTAAGTGGGTAGAAGCCATACCCATGACGTACATAACTGGGAAGCAAATTTCTAAGTTCATCTTGAACTATCTCATTTGCTACTATGGTGTCCCACAAGCTATTATCTCAGATAATGGGACACCATTTAAGAATCAAGATGTCTGTGACTTGTGTGAGAAATTCAAAATCCAAAATCGCTTCTCCACCCCTTACTATCCCCAAGGCAATGGCTAAGCAGAAGCTATAAAAAAAGCCATTCTTAAAATCCTCAAGAAAACAGTCAATGACGCAGGTCGTGACTGGCATCTACAGCTTAATCCCGCCCTCTAGGCTTATTGAACCAACATCCGCACACCCACTGGTGCTACCCACCCCCTTCTCCTTGGTCTACGGATCAGAAGCAGTACTCCCCATAGAGATCGACCTCCCATCCCTCAGGATATCACTGCAAAATCTCATCATAGATGAAGAGTACCCGGTATCAAGATTAAATGAGCTAGAGCTACTAGATGAGAGACATATAGATGCTTTAAATCACGTGCAAGTCTATCATAATAGACTCAAAAGAAGCTACAATAAGAAAATTAGAAGCAGAACTTTCCAAGTCAGAGAACTGGTGTCAAAAGAGAATCAAAAGAATGTCCCAAACCCAAGCAGCAAAGGCAAATTTGAACCCAATTGGCTGGGACCATTCGTCATAACAACAAGTTACAAATCAAGGGCATATCAGCTATCAACACCCGAAGGGGAACCTCTGTAGGAGCCCATGAATAGCTCCCATCTCAAAAAGTTTTATGCCTAAATATTTCAAGGTATAGAACCAAAAATCCAAAAAAATTGGAAAATGTCCTAAAAAATGGTTACCTTGGCGAAAACCTTGCACACAGGCATCTTGTGACAACAAAAAAAATTAAAAAAGCAAAAAATCCAAAAAAAATAGAAAATGGATCAAAGAAAAAATAGTAAAGAAAAAAAAAATCGTCCTCTAGTGAAAACCACTTCGGTGGCATTTTGGACAAGTACCTTGGTGAAAACCTAGCAAACATGCGCCTTGTGTAAATAAGCACTTCCCATCCGCTAGGATCTTTACAGCTTGTTCTGCATCATCCATCCATTTTTCTTCCATCATCCATCGCATTTAGGTCCCCATCCATCACTCATCCACTTGCATCCACGCCATAGCTTGGTCCTGTTTTCGTATCATGATCCCTCCTAGTACTACTCGGCCCATCCTTAAGGTCAGTTTGTCCTGCCTTTATCGAAGTAGTCTAGTGCATCACGCTAGGGGCATGTTCTAATTGGATCAAATTCGTATATATTCTTAAAGTCCTCAAATCAGAAAATCCAAAAACATCGAAAAAATCAGAAAATCCAAAAACATCAGAAAAATCAGAAAATCCAAAAACATCAAAAAAGCACAAAATCAAAAAACATCAAAACATATCAAAATCCAAAAACAAGTCAAAAAGTGAAAAAACAGAGTCGTCTTGTTGAACTACGTCGTCTCTGAGCTTGCACGTAGGCAAGGTTGATCTTTGATCATCCCCCGAGACATTTAGGTCAGTCCTTTAGGAGCCCGTCATAATAAGCTGACATCTCATCAGGTATATCATCATTTGTAAATCGGTCAAGTCGTCAGTCGAACTACGTGGTCTCTGCGTGTATAACGTAGGCAAGGCTAATCTATTGATCAACCCCAAGGCCCCTAGGATAGGTCTTTACGCTAGTCTCTTGGTCAAAATCTCAGAAAATCCCAAAAACATTGGAAAATCCAAAAAATCAAAAAACATTTGTAAAACCTCAAAAAATGCCAAAAACAGCCTCAAAACATTGCAAAACATCAAAAACATCCAAATATTTGAAAAAAAAAAATCCATCCATCTCATCTCGCTTGCACCCGCAATAACACCATCCATAATAAACTGATCGTCATCATCAACCTTTGGTGGAACAGTTAGAAACAAGTCTAGTAGCTTAAAAGTGAAAACTCAAAACATCGAGTCTTAAGTCTAAGTCAGTGCGTAGGCAAGTTGGTCATCTCTTCATATTGGTAACTCATCATCCAATCAATCTCATGTCAATCATCCCTTAGAACACTTTGGATAAACGAAATGATGTGCCGTCATCCACTAACATGTCCTAGGATGAATCCTTCCTACAATGGGCATTATCTTTTGGCAATAAGTTTTGATTCTTATCCTTAGAAAACACATCCTCTTTCCATTAGCGGCATTGAAGAGCATCAGTTTGTTTCTTTACTTGGTCTTTATCTTTTGACTTATCTTATTTGTGCTCATTCCAAGGACGTCTCGATGATATCTCAAAACAAAGGATTTAGAGAAATAGGAATGGGGCAACGATAATTATCTTTTGTCTGCTATGCTTGTTCGATGTTCTTGTAATATAACCTCGGTGAGTATTTTCTTTGTTAGGTATGTATGGAAGAGGTCTAGGGAAACTTGTTGACTATTGCATGGATAGGTTTACCTTTCCATGTTTTGGTCTGAGGTGCCTGAAACTTCTAAAGTGCATCCTAGCAAGGTTTCTGTATGTCAGGTGTGAACAAGAATACTCCTATCTTCTTGTCAAGTCAAAGTTCATCTCACTGGGTACAGCGCCATCTTGGTTTTCTATACCTTGATGCATCATACCACGTGTGTTATCAAACATAAGAAAATTTGGCCCTTTGAAAATCCCAATTCCTCGGCAAGTAATCATCATCATCATCATTTGCATTTGCATCATCTTGTGTCTTGTTGAAATGACTTCTTCTTTTCTTACTAACCGCACTAACAAGGTACTATGACAGTTGATCATCATCACCATCATTGTCATCGATCCTGCATCCACAAATCAATAGCATATTGCATAAACATATCATATAGGAAACATACGCATTGCATTTTAATCATCATATAAACAGGTTATCATAAACATTCTTCATAGATAGGTGCATCCATGTCATTGCATTTCACCCATTACATTGCATCGCATGCCATTATATCAGTCATCGCATAACATTCATTTGCATTTTATAACCATTTCACATTACCACCTATCACATAAATCATCACGTAAACATAAGCATTTCATAATCATTTTTCGTATAATAATAAACAATAAATATATAGGCATTTAATTCATTGACATACATACTTGCATAACATCATGACATCATCTCACCACTTTACGTTCACATTACATTATGCATTAACATATCATTGCATCACATACATCATCATTTATTACATTTAGGATAATAACATTTGTTATTCTAAGCATCTCATAAAACCATCTCATTATGCATTAACACCATTTCATTGGCATCATATCACGACCATCGCATTCATATTTCATCATCCATATCATCTCATAAATAACATCATAAAACATTCATTGCATAAATCATTCCACATAGGCATAGACGTACAAAATTCATTACAAACAAAACATATACACATCCATTCATAAACATTTCATAAGCACAATTTACATATCATTTTGCATGTGCACCATAGATCATATCATTTCACATATCAGACCATCGCATTTGCATTATCATAAATAGACCATCACATTTGCATATCATAGGTTAACATATTATAGATTTGTTAGTCATAATCATAACGCATGCATCATCAGAAATAAATGCATCCATAAAGACATCATTGCAAAGCATATAGAAATAAACCATCCATGCATAAAAGAGAACACGGTACATTGCATCAAAATCATCATCGGATATATATCATCAATAACGTCACTGTCATAATACAAAGAATAAATCGGATCACTATACATGTGTCAATCAGTACAAAATGCTCATTAGGCTATCAAAAACGAGCCCATAAGGAAAAAAAAAAAAGAGTATCATAAACATCTTGATCAAGCTCGATCCCTATGAATGTTGCCCTCGCCCCTGTCACCGTGACCCTCTACTGGTCGTTGGATGGCCTGCTCTGAGTACTCTGGGACCCACTCTGCTCTGGGTACGACCTCATGATAAGATTGCCGATAATACTCTACCTCTCGGATGGCATCCCTATAAGATGAAATTGACACTGTACCCTGGAGGAGGCTGTCATGCTCTCTATTTGTTGTCTCTGGCCTAGCTCAGTGGCTTCCTGTAACTCTGTAGCCTGTTTCTGCTGTACGACCTGATCTCTCTCAACTCTGAGCTTCTCTCTCTCAGCCCGCGCCTGATCTGTCTCAGCGGTCACATCCTGGATCTGAGCCTGTAACTGTGCAATCAACGCATCTCGAGCATCTGCCTGTCCCTGTGGCTACAGCCAAGGCTGATCATCACCTCATGGTGGCTCCTACTGCTATTCATGCATGTGTACATCTCCATGCCTTGGCTGGACTGGGGGCACAACTGGTGGATCCTATCGAATCTCAACCCTCTTTCCTCATCCTTGTCCTCCCCCTCTGCCTCTAACTCTGTGCAGATCTGGGTCAACACCTGGAATAGTCAACCGAAGTGGAGGTCAGAACTAGTCCCTGTAGGTCTGAGCAGTGCCTGGATTTGCTAAACCTTGATCATAGGCCCACAATCAGGCTACCAAGTGCCTAAATCTCTCCACGGCCTCTAAGGCGGGAATGTACTATCCCCATGACACCTGTGTCATGCTGCCAGTGAAGACGACTACATAGTCGTCATTAGGCCGATCCTGCGGCTCTCTGAATTGATGCTGCACACACCTGAGTAGGTACCTCTCAATCATAGTATGCTCTCGCCCCTGCATATACTAGTCTTGGAGGCAATAGAATAACTGATCGGCATCGTTGGCCCATCCAGGATGACCAAGGTATGGTCGCCAAGTGAAAACTAACATCTCGTCTAAGACCCGCCTCCAGTAAGGGATCCCGTGCTCACCGGTGTGTGTAAAGGACACACCGCCTCTATATCGTGCCATGAGGGGATCGTCTGCCCCCATCGGAACTAGAACGACATGTGGACATAGCACATAAATGTGCTCCCATACCCAGACGTGAAGTAAAGTCACCCCAACCCCCAACGCTCTGTCATCCATGTAGACGTACTCATGGAGGTCCCTATAAAGCAAAGCTAGAAGAACAGGCCCCCATGTGAAACGAACCGGCATGTCTCAGACCATCCGCTCCCAGCAATACCCCCAGCTGGGACTGAAGTATCGGCCTCATTTGTCTGGGGCAACAAGACCCGAAATGATAGCTGCAATCACCTAGTGGTAGGGAGGTGCTATGACCCTGTATCGCTCTAGCTCTATCTGTGCCTCACAGAAGATGATGTCCCATGTGGCAAGGTCTCTGCAGTAGGCCTCACGCCCCTTGTCCATATCTAAAATCACTCGTTAGCCATGAATCAACAATCATAGAATACACCAAACGTCATCCAGAGTGACGGTAGCCTTCCCAGTGGGGAGATGAAACGAGGACGTCTCGCTGTGCCACCTATCGGCCAACACTGACAACATCCCTAGGTGAGTGCACACAAGCACCGAGTATGCAATGTGCCACAACCCCGCAACCCCGAGTCGATCCTGGTCCCTGTCGCTCAAGTCTCGCAAGACGCCAACCAAATCTCACGACCTGTGCTCCCAAGAGTAGAGCTCCCTCGCCGCGTCCTGCATCAAGGAAGATCATCATGATAATTTTTTTTGCAAAATTCTCTGCCAAGCATTCAAAAAAGTTCCCCAGCAGTGTAACCCGTGATGGCGTTGCAGTTTGATTTTAATCAAACTCTGACGCTAGGGCTGAAAAGAGCCAAATGGCATCGCCGTGGCGTACTTTCACTTCTAGCGGCGCAGTTTGGGAAAATTTGGTGCCGCTGCGTCACACTTTGTCAAACCAACCTGCCAGCCCTGAGCTTAGCGTCATAGTTTGTAAACTCCGAACCGCACCATTGCGGCACAAAATAGCACCGTGCAACGCAGTTTGATTGCCGAGCGGTGCTATATAGCGCTGCTACACGCAGACCGACCCTTTAAAGCATTAAATAAGGCATTAAAAGAAAAGACAAAGCTTGGGTAAGGGTCACATATTGGTGCCCCGATGCCAGGTGGCCGCTAGTACATCCAAACTCAATCAATGATGTGTAGGGGAAGCTGTTGTTGCGCAATATCGCTGGAGAGTCAGAGCTCAAATCTCAAGGTTGCTAGCAGAGGGGTGTGAAAATGACTTGAAAGTGACCCCTCGGGCCCCATTTAAGTATGAAAATTAGGGTTTTTAACCCTGAATGGCTGTCCTACTAGGGTTTTGGACCCCCAAACCTGTTTTTGTCTGATTGAGGCTTGTTTTTCATTGTTTTATTCCATTTAGACACGTTTTTAGCCTCCCAGAGCCCTTTCAACCTATTGGGTACTTTGTCATCTTTTTTCGCAAGATCACCCAAAAAATTAAAGTTTTCGTCTGATCTCTCGAGGGGGCATTATAATGGCATTTTTTCTCTCGCCATGCAGCAATGGGGCAGGTTTTTTAAAATATCAAAAAAATTTGTCTTTGATCGAGATCGTTATTCTTTGAACCAACGCAACGAGTGTATTGCTTCAAAGAGGGGCAAAATGTAAACACGTAAAATATACCAATTGACATTGTGCATCTGATCCTGATCACTAACATCGTTTCTTCCTGAATCATCCCTTGGTCTAACCATTTAATCAAATTCCCCTATCTGATTAAATTCATCAATATTCCTCTCTTAATTAAATAAATCATTTTATCTAATCAAGTCATCTCTTTTGTTACTTAAATCAATTCATCTAATCTAATTACCCCTATTTAATTAAATAATCAATTTTATTTGATTAAATCTCTAAAGTTTTTCATTAAATTAAATAAATTAAAACCTTATTTGATTTAATCTAACACCATTTCTTTTAATTAAATAAATCAAAATCCTTATTTAATTAATCTCTTGTCATATTCCTCTCTTATTTGATTTAAGTAAATCCATAGATTTGAGTCAAATAGGTCACATCATCTAACCTCTCTCATTAAATTAATTAATCCTTGATTAATTTAATCTCATCTCATGTCCCATCCTCTAGATAATGCAAGTTGCACATGAAAATAGATTTAATTCATTTATTAAATCTCTATTTTCCTCACAAGGCATCTTTTGGAATATTCTCTCAATTTGAATTCAAAAATTCCAAGTCAACATGTACATCCAACAAGGCAATAAATTCATCTTACATGTCCTTTGCCTTGAGCCAAGTGGCATTTATTGCATTTTCCCTTCCCTCTTACATGTCATTTCAACAAATTTGAAATTCAAAATTATGCATTTATTGGCACAAACCCCAAATCTTGCACATCCTTCATCCATTCATAGATTGACAAGTGGCATCATACCATTGGATGAATGTTAGTACCACATTGCTCAAATTTGGACATTCATCCATCTTGGAATTCTATGAATAAAGAGCTCATGTCCTCATTTGAGCATCCACAATTATGCAAAGTTACCATGCTCAAATATCCATCAAATTTCATCAATCATTCTTGAATCATAGTTGGGTTTTGCATATTTTTGCTTGGAGCACTCTTCAACATCAACAAAGTGGATCTAATCTTCATCAACATATCAAGCTTGCATCTTAGGAATTGGGAAAGGGATAATTTTCACATCAAATTGGCACCAATTCCCCCATGGGATCATGAGTTTGCACATCTAATTAGGATTCAATCTTTGTTTTATCATTTCCATTGTGTTCTTTAATATTTTCTTCCTAGTTTGAATGTTGTAAATGGATTTCATGGGGAATCCTTGTTTTGGCTTGCAATCTCTTGTCTAACTTGTTTATACTTGTTGTTTTGTAGGTACCAAGGTTGGGGTTCACACAGGCATATCAAAATCGGCTCTGTCGTAGTTATAACAAGAAAGTCATGGTCAGGAATTTTGACATTGGTGATCTAGTCCTCATGTAGAATCCTAAAAATTAGGCTAATAGAGAAAAAATTGGCAAGTTCAAACCAAATTGGCTTGGTCCTTATGTCATCGTTTATTCTTTTGGTTCTGGAGCATATCAGTTGGCTACTCCAGACAGCGAACAATTGACAGAACCTATCAATAGTCTACATCTTCGCAAGTTCTATGCATAGCATCAGAAAGTCAGGCCGAAAACCTTAAAAATACAAAAAAATGAAAAACATAAAAAATCATCACCATGATGAAAACCTGGAAAATAGGCGTCTTGGTGACACCAAAAAAAAAAGAAAATGACAAATTAGTAAAGAGAAATAATTCGTCCAACATTGAAAACCTAGTAAGCAGGAACTTTGGATAAGTACTATGGTGAAAACCTAGCAAACAGGCACCATGTGTAGTCAGTCATTGCTTTTCCATCTACTTTCACTCTATCTGCCTTAATCCTTAATAAACTAATCATTTTTTTGACATCACCTTGACACCCATCACCAAAACCCTGCCATTTTCTCCCATGGCTGATAATGATTGACATCAAGTCCTACATGTCACTCATCTGTCCCCCCCACACATGTCCTTTTTGCATTTGTCTAGTTGGCTAGTCTTGGACCTAACTAGGGGAAAATTTTCATCATGTGATTACATTGGGTATTGCACATGGTCTCGACAATTGAAAAAGTCTTGAAAAATCCTAAAAATCATAAAAGTCCTGAAAAAAATCATAAAAATCATAAAAATTCTTGAAAAGAGACAAAAACATCATAAAATGTCCTAAAAAAGACCTAAAATTTGAAAAATGTCTTGAGGAAATCCATAAAAATCAAAATCTTTCAAAAACCCAAAACTAGACTCATTTCTAGTCAAGTCAGTCGAGTCGGTCATGTCAGTCAATCTTTGTCATTTGTCTGAGCTACGTTGTCTCTGCGCATTTGCTACATAGGCAATGCTCGTCATGGGGCCCCCGAGACGTTAGGTCAATACTTTTAGGTTGTCAAAATAAAATCATGGCTCAATCTTTGGTCATCAAGACAAATTCATTAGTCGTGTTTAACTACGAGGTCTCTGAGTGTATGATGTAGGCAAGGCCATCAATCGATGAGCCCCTGAGGCCACACTAGGTCAGTTCATTAGGGTTCATAACTGCACTAACACACACACCAAAGATCTTCAAGTCAAACAAGTCATCTCCAAACACGGAAACTACTGCAACCAAACTCTAACAATTCTTTGACAAACACATCCGCATGTCAACATTGACATGTAGTCAACAATAGTCAACCTTTTTCCAAAACAATAGTCAAACGTCAATCAATTTCTGTCAAAAAAATAAAATCAATCAAACAATGGTCCAACAGTCAACTCTTGGTTATTCTTCAAATGAGTCCTTTTGAAGAACAACCTCTATCATTTGTACCTTAGGATGTGTCCTTCCTAGGTACCGTCACTGTCATTTGGAATTTCGAGGGATCGTCTTGACATTAGAGGATTGATCCTCTTGGCATCGACATTATTCAGGATGTGTCCTTCCTGAACTTTAACATTCAGACATCATCAAACATGACACCTTTGGAATTCACACTTTGGCATTGTTAGAACATGACATCCTTGACATTCGACAAATTTGGCAACCTTTGACATTTGACACTTTGACATCATCACACTTGACATCTCGACATTAAAACATTTGGCATTCAGACACACTTGGTAAACACTTGGCATTCGTCTTTGGCTTTTTCATCATGTTACTAGTTTCTCAGCGATGTCCTGATAACAGGATTTAGAGAAGCAGTGACGTATCATGATGATTGTCTTATCTTGTCCTTTAGGCAGTCATGTTGCTAGTTCCTTGAGGATGTCCTGGCAAAAGGATTTAGAGGAGAAACGATTTCATGACTTGTCTTTCTTGTCTTTTTATGCTTGTGGTTGGTTATGACAAAAAGACTGGGGCAATTGCGCTCTTGGTATGAGTCATGATCATCCTTGTCTATGATTGCTTGTCTTATGTGATGGTACGACCTTGCACACCTTGATCTATGTCATATCATGGTGTTTGTTGGCCATTACAATAATCTTCCCAATGATGATTAAGAGCAATAATTATTAAAGTCCTAGAGTAGTATGTTGAAGGATTTTGTCTCCCTGCTAACATTCATCTCCTTCTGTCTTGTCATCACGTCTCATCCATCTCACGATGATATCCTATGACATACAAAAACATACGTGCATACATGATCATATAGGCATTGCATTAGGTCCATTCATGACCAGTTATATCATCAAAAACCATATACATCACATCACATATTGCATCATACATAGTCATGCATTTACATAATCATAACACATGGCATCCATTCAGATAAATACATTATGCATATCATCATCATCCATGGCATAGCATCATCATGACATATAAATAAACATCGCATTATCATGGCATCACATCATAAATAATCATCATAAAGGCATACATGACATGGCATATAAATAACATCATCATAGGAATCATAAAAGGAATAAGTCACATAGAGATCACATGATAATAATAATTGCATCATCATAATAACCATCGCATAAACATACATCATAATGCATAAATCATGTCACATCACATAACACATATATAGGATATATGCCGCATCAAAACTACATCATATATATCAGCTCAAAAACAATGTCACATGATAGAGTCATGAGATATCCCAAAAAAATATGAGCTTGCAAGCTCAATGGTCAAAATAAAAATTTCATAACATAGGTGTCTGCAATGACCTAAAGCAAGATAATAAATAATTAGGGCTATGATGTTCTCTCCTCATCCCCTCGAGGAGAGGATATGGGAGACTAATGCTCTATCAGGGGAACAAATGTCATCATGGTAACTGTCACCTGTGCCTATGATGCTGAAGGATCTGTCACCGTGGCATGTACCTGTGACACTGATGGAATGGCTGCTAAGGGCTGCACTAATACTGAAGTTGATGGATCTACCACAGGAGGCTGGTTGTGTGTGCACCTATGCTCTAATCCTGATGACCTGTGACTATGCCCTGACCTGTGACTCGAGGCATGTATATGGGAGTGACTATACCTATTCCCCGATGTGTTCCCTAAGGAAGTAGACCCCCCTGCACTGCTCTGACTCCGATTGCCATTGCCACTCCCTGACCTACTACTGCTTCCTATCCTCATTTGTGTCCACGTCAGTGTAGGGTCCCTCCTCTTGAGTAGCACTACCTGCTCATATAATAACATGTATCGTCCAAGCTGAGCGCTCACCTTGGAAAACTCTCGTGCCATGTTTGCTAATGGTTATGTGCATAAGTGTGAAAACTCTATGCACCATTGAGATTCCTCCTATTGTCGGATCACCGCCTGATCCCGCTCTACCCTCGTCACCTCTAGCTTAGCCTACAAAGCTCAGACCTGTGTTGTGCTCTCATCTAGCCTCTATTGTAAATCTTCCACCCTCTGATCTGTCGTTGCATCATGTGGCAGTGGTGATCCAGATGGTCTCTCCTCCTCGCCCTCGACCATCCTCCACCTAAATAACCACTTAGCCTCATCAATGGCATCATCGTCATCCCCCAAATCATCATCCTCTCCCGTGTCCTCCTCTCCTCCAACTCCCTCATCCCGTGGCATCTCAACCTCCATCCCAACCTCCTACTCTTGTCTAACCTCCATCTCAACCTATTGCTCATGTCTAGCCTCCTCCTCTGCCGCATGCTCCTCCTGTCTCTCCCCCTCCTGCTCCTGCCTCAACTCCTCCTCTCTCTCCTCGTCCTTACCTACCTCTGGGATAGCATCTAGTGGCACTCTCACCACACACTATCGTACCCTCCTGGCATGTCTCCCACCATCTCCTCTCTACCTCCTTCCATCCCCTCCATCATCCTCGCCATTTTCATCTCTCCCTCCACCCCTACCTCCATCTCTACCCCCGTCTGTCCCTCGACCTCTGCCTCTCCCCCTATTCTGGATCTGCCTCTGTGGACACCTCGAGGCACACGTGGTATAACTGATCTCTTGTCAATCGGTGTTGGCCCATCCGGATCTATCAATAACACAGGATGATGAATCTGCCACCATAAATCATAATCGACAGTAGTCCCCGGATCTACAATCCTATCCCTCCATCCCCACTGTTGCGCTGCCAGGCCATCAATCTGCTACTCTGCAAATGGTACAGATATAGGTGGACCCTAGGCTGACTCTCTAGAAGATCTGGCATACTTAGCTATACCAACTAGAACACCCTGTTGCTCACCAAACTACCGTAACTCTCTCTATGGCAGGTACATCTCAACGATCAGCTGACTTTGCATCGTCTTGTCAATCAAATATCAAAACTGTCTGCATAAACTGAGGTGATCATCCTCACCCTCCCACTGGTCGCAATCCCGATATGGTCTCCAAATGAAAGACATCATCGTATCAATCCGATGATGCCACCATCCTATCTCACCGACTCTAGTCTACTGTAAGGAACCAACATAATAGTAAACATATGGCATGCCATCTTCCAGCTGTGGTCTCTGGATCAGAGGTCAGAAGATAGCAACATGCTTTCATGCCCAAATCATCAGAAGAGTCACCCCACACCCAATGCTTTGGGCTCTCCCATAAGCTACCTTATGGAGTTGATGATATAGCATACCAAGTAAGCAAGGTCCCCAAGCATAAACGGTCTTGTCTTGTCTCATCCCAACCAGAACATCTCCCTAGCCAATGGGAAATCTGTGTCCTCAGCGGTGTGGAATGAGTATGCCCCCAATCAGTGTCGCTAAGAGTGCATCAAATCGTCCATAATGCTTCGCCATAAACTC
Source organism: Sequoia sempervirens (assembly GCA_007258455.2). Lineage (NCBI taxonomy): Eukaryota > Viridiplantae > Streptophyta > Pinopsida > Cupressales > Cupressaceae > Sequoia > Sequoia sempervirens. The sequence continues at coordinate 304,891,194 of VDFB02000017.1, read as the reverse complement.
CCAACGAATCTCGTAACCCTCGATCGCTAGCCCTGCACCCTGATCATGATAGTGGGAAGTGAAAGTATGGTAACCATGCTATGGGTCATAGACAATCCACTCTCCTCGGATCAGCAGACGAAGGATTCGGTACATTTCCTCAAGCATAACAGTCACCTCTCCGGTTGGCAAGTGAAAGGAGCAAGTCTTCGAATGCCATCTCTCACATAGTGTAGTCAACAATCCCCTATTTTCCTGGACAATGGGCATATAGGTGATGTAATAGAGACCAAGCTGCATCAATCGTCGTCGCTCCCTATCCTTCAGTTGGTCTCAGAATCTATAAGTCGATGGTCTGCTCTCACGCGTATAGATAGGCGCTAACTATCTCTGCACATGGAAAAACTCATATCAACATCTTATTAAAAAGAATCATTATCATTTATGTAACTTAAAAGCATTTAAAATTTGAAGTCAAACAAAGTTAGCCTTGGTCAAAGTCAAAGTCAAATGCATCTCGTTGACTTCATTTGTGTTGCGAAAAGGCATTTGCGTCACTTCGTACTTCAATTATGTCTTGATCCGACAATTGTGTCATTCTGGCTCACGTTTGCATCACAACAGAGCGCTTGCATCATGATTTCTTGCATATGTGTCACTTCATTCAATTGTGTCGCTTGAACTAATGAATGCATCGCAACATGTCAAATGCAACATTCTAAATTTTGTTTGTGGCACGATTTTGCGAATGTGTCCCACTTTCTTTCAAATCCGTCACACCTAACTGTCATATCCTAATAACCCTTTGTGTTTCCGTCACGACGCATAAAATGTGTCTAACGTGAATGCGGCTTACGTGCACGCACATGCGTCACAACGCATTAGTTCTTGACCCTAAAACCCTAAAATTTGCACATAAAATGATAAAATCACAAAATAGGATAGGGGTACGTACCGCTAGCTCTGAATCCTCTGGCCGCCTGTAAGTCCGCACGATCTCCCCACAATGCTCGGTCACTAGAATCACCATCATCGCTAAAGTCCTCTTCGCTCTAAGCTCTCAAAATTACTAAGGTGAAAAGTGAAAATGAATTGAATTTTACCCCATTGCCAACCTATTTATAGGGTCAAAATGGCATTTGTCAAACCTTTTATTGTTGGAGACTCTTTTGACCAACTTTGACCACCCTTTTTGGTTGCTTTAAACTCCTCGAAATCTGAAATCGTCTGCGCCATTCTCTTTTTGGGCATAGATAATCCGTACCTTCGTTGGGGCATGACTGTGATTTATTTTCTTTGTCACAATGCGACAAGCTGCATTATGACAAAGAGGGGCAAAATGTAGACACATAAAAATGACCTAGGCCTGCAAGCTCTATTTTTAACCTTCTTCTTCTTAGCATAATTAAGACATTTTAATTATGTTTGTGGTCCACTTCTAACTATTAATTAAATAATTCTCAATTATTTAATTAATTCATGTCTTTTTATTCATCATGATTATTAAATAGATAAATTTTATTTATTTATTTAATATGTCTCTAATCATCTAAAGTCTTCTTATAATTAAATAAATTTCTTAATTCATTTAATTATCCTTGTCAATTATGTCTTCCTGATTATTAAATAAATAAATTTTATTTATTTATTTAATATGTCACTAATTCTGAAAGTCTTCTCATAATTGAATAGATTCTTTAATTTATTTAACTATTGGTCACCCTCTCTAATTAAATAATTATTTTAATTATTTAATTATCTAATTTGGCATTTCTCTCTTTTAGTAAATAATTAAAATTAATTATTTACCGTCATGTGGTCCCACCTTTTGAATTAAAATCATTTTTTAATTCAAAATAGTCTTTTTCCTCAAAAATCAAATTAATTTCTATTATTAATTGGTTTTCCAGCCACCTCTTTTTATGTGCTAGTCTTATCTCTTGTCACATGCATTGTCAACCCTTGATTTAATTTTCTAAAAAATTTATCTTGTCCATTCATTTTGAATTTGACCTAATGTTTCCCTAACCCTAATTGTGGGTTGTCAAATTGAATCTTGTCCATTGATTCTAGGGCACTTGTCAACTTTTAATCTTGGCCATTCTCTCAAAATTGCATTTTCTATAAAATGGAAATTTTGGTCTCATTTTATCTCATGCAATCTTGTTTTAGGCAATCTCATGTCATTTTGAAGCTCTTGCAATCTTGTCATCTTGCATTATTGTGATTTTGTCATAGGCATAATTTAGAGATATTTTAGATGCTTACTAGTTGCATGTTATCATAGTATTGCATTTAGTCTCTCAAATCTTTCAACATTTGCTTAGGGCTTGTTATTGTCATTAGATTGCTCATCATAAATATGAGGGGAACATCATATTTGCAGCAAGTTGAGGTGTAATGAAGGTCAGCCATGGAGATTGAAGACATTTGGTGAGATCTTTCATTTGTTTTCATGTTTTTCCTATGCACTTCATTATTGCTTTGGGTTTTTAAGTTTATGCATTAGATCTGCTAACCCTAGGAAAATACCCTTAGTTACAAATACAAGCTCATAAAAATACTTATTATTTTTAAAGGTTAACATATTGTAGAGGAGGGGATTCACTACTCCTATGTCTCTAAGACAAGGAAGAGTCAACAAGGAGTGAATTTCCCTCAACTACCTCAATGAAAAAGATAGGAAAATCAGGTGGCAAATGGAAGACAAATTGGACACTATTTTATGTTTTTAGGGATGGAGGATTTCAAGAATCGAATGAGCAAACCACAAAGGTCTCAAACTATGGACTAACTGGCTCTCAGCCAGAGGATGACAATGTGAGACTCAGATGAAAATGTGGCATGGTGTTATCTCAAGGACGCACTGACATCTCATATGAACTGAAAATAAAGTCTACAATTATAAACTCATAAGATGTGCTAACAACTGAAAATCCTTAATTCGACAGTTTAAACAAAATTGATAGAATACTGCTAATGCATGAAGTAAACTAACAATAAGAAGAATACTATAACTTAAAAGATAAATTGATTGCAACGAAATGCAGAGAAAGGGTAGTAGAAATCCAACTTATGGGTGGTCCAACCTCTCGTAAGCTCCACACGAATGAAGTACCTACACACATGTAAACAAAAAAATGTCGGGTCAGTGTTTTGGAGTTTTCCTCAGTCAAACCCCCACTTTGTTGTTTCCACCTCCATAGACAATCAATATGCAACAATAGAGAGAAATATGATAAAGAGAAGTAATAGATGAAACTTATAAAAAGTAAAGACAATTTATATGCTAAAATATAAGTAAAAAAATACAATAAAGTAAATTTTACCCTCCCTTATACATGCTTGGAGAAGTTGAGAGAGGAAGGAAGAGATCCTTGAGAGGATAAGATGATAGCGCCAATGACGTAGAGCTTGAAACCTATGAGAAATAATGGTGTAGAAGCAAAAAGCAGCAAGCACAACAGTGTAGGATGGAAGAATGGAGTGGGAGTGTAGAGTGAATGAGCAAGAAGTGAGTGAGATTGAATGAATGGAATGAATGTAATTGAGAGAGGTAAGTTCAAAAGCTAATTTGGAGGCAAAGAGACATTTTTGGGCAGTTAAGGTTTTGAAGAAGCGTTACATTTTGCAGGGTGGTAGAGAATCATAATGTCCCAACATCCACTAACCCATGAATCTTGCTAGGATGCTAGCACACTATGCAGACCTTTGCATGGTACGGAGGCATCCGTGACAAAAAATCCCTCATCAATGGAAAATGACAAAGCATGTACATGAATAAGGGTAAAAGAAATTTTTTTTTACATGTTTTCAACCTTATAAGGCTAAGGTGAAGGTGATGTTGTGGGAAATTCCACTAGGGTGTAATTTTACACCTTTAAATTTTTCCCCCACTTTAGCAAGCATATGTGTTAGTGCATATGTGAGCTAAAGTAGAAAGATATTGAAGCGAATATACCAAAAAGGAGAGGAATTTGTCCTTCGATCTAGCATACCTAGCATGAAAGGGGCTTCACTAGAATGTGAAGAGGACATGGGTCTTCGATTCTGCAAAGTTAGTTGTGATCTCACCACAAACATGTTAGCTATAGACAAACATGTTACATAAAAAAGAGAAAAATAATAGACACAATCATAAGGCACAATAAGACACAATATAATCAGACATAAGATGGTGCTAATAGGTATGGATAGCATGGTTAGAGTATACAACAAGCATGTAGGCCTGTGGGTGCTACAAACTGCGTTGTAGGATAGTCACATAAAGACAAGCTAGTCAGGTTACCACCAACCTAGATGCCAAAATATAAGACATACAAACAACAAGACAAAAGGATGCCAAATATCATATATAAGATAGGTCTAGTCAAGTTGGCCCCAAGCTAGAAGCCAAGATATAAGACATCCAAATATCAAGACACAAGGATGTCAAATATAAGATATAAGACATAAATTATAAAACACCAAATAATTATTTTAAAAAGGACTTTCACAAAGGGTTTCTTTCATTGGGAAATATTTTTCATAAGACACCAAGGAACCCTTTTGAAAGAATGCTCCTTTTGAAAAACTGCAAGTTATTTTTTCATCAAGGAATCCTTTTGAAAGATCTTTCATCAATGAATCCTTTGGAAATAATACTCCATTTTGAAAGGAATTTTTCAAATTATTTCACTAAGGGATCTTTTTGAAAGAAAATTTCACTAGGGAATCCTTTTGAAAGAATACTCCATGTTGAAAATTAAGTAGAGATGATAGCCCCCCATTAGAATGATGTATTCTATGCAAAGGAGCACATGTCATTCTAAGGATAGAAAAGAGAGACAAGAGATGTTGCGGCATGAGATACATGGAAAGATGTATTCATAGTATGTTGTCACACATGTGAGGGAAAAAAAATTGAAACCACAACATCAAGGAAAAGACAAGCAAAGACAAAGAAATCAAGAGACAGTGGGATGTAATAATTCGGTGTCAGAACTGTCCATAGATATAGATAGATAGACATAGTATAATATATGTATGAACTATAATCAACCCCTAAATGTATTAGAACATGAAGAAGGGAACATGAAGACAAATGAAAATTAAAAATTGGGTCAAAATGGAAGAAGGTCCAAATGCCTCAACACTTTGCATCATTCTTGACATGAAAATGCAAGGTTTACAAAATAGAAGAATGATGAAACAAATAGAAAAAGGTTACAAAATATTCTCATGCATATATCCAAGCACCTACAAGGGTAGAAAGGTTACTCCAGGAAAGAGAACAAAACATGTATAGACAAGTGTGAGGGAACACAAACAATCACACAAATCTAATATATAGATGTAGAAGAGGTACCACCCTAATCCGAGTCCACTAGTAGGTCATCCTACTCCTAGTCTAGATCATTATAGGGGGAGGGAGGATGATCCTAAAGGGGAGGGATAGTAAGGGCTATACCAATCAAATCACATTCAACAAGGGCCAAGGAAGAATGCCATCAAGGTCATCTTCATTGAGTTCTTGTGAGACTAGGGTTATTGATTTCTCAAAGATTAATGATAGAGTCGGAATGTCCTCCACTGAGTTGAACATGCACTTAACAAGAGTGCCATGTGTCAACTGAGTAGGAGGAGGAAAAGAAACCTGAGAGTCACTATCAACCTCAACAAAAGGGGTAGTGATAGACTCCAGGGATGAGGGGGATGACTCTGGCATGAGGACGGTGTAAGCCAAAACAAAACCAGACTCCACAGGAGATGAGGATTTGTTATGATCCTCGCCCGAAGAGAGGTAATCCTCAAGCTTTTGCTTCAACAAGGGATGCAGAATCCCAACAAAAGAAGAGGGACATGGCTTTTAAGGGGTTGATTAATGAGACAGTTATTTATTTTGATAATTTGACTATTTTCAAAGAATCACATTAAAATATGTATCATTTGAGGAAAGTCTTTGAGAGATGTAGATAATTTAATGTCATTGAATCCTGAAAACTATTTTTTTTCTATGAAGGTAAGTTGTTGAGACATATAGTCTCAAAATATGGTTTGTCTATTGATCCAAAAAGAGTGAGTGTTATATTGTCTCTTTCCCTTCCAAGCCATAATAAAGGTCTCCAAAGTTTCCTTAGTAAGATTAATTTTGCAAGGAGATTTATTCCAATTTTTCTTCATTGGCTAAACCTCTTACTTCCATGCTTAAAAATAACATTGCATTCAACTTGACCAAAGAAGGTAAGGATAATTTTGAGGAAAATAAGCAATTTATTTATCAAGCCCCTACATTAGTAAATCCTAACTATGAAAGGATGTTTATTTTTTATGCTTTTGGAGGTGAAGAGAGTATATCAGCTATTTTGAGCCAACAAAATGGTGACCAAATGGAACAAAAAAATTCCTTTTTTAATAAACCACTCAAATATTGTGAAAGCAAGTATAGTTTTGTTGAGAATAAAATAATTTTATTTTTTAAATCCTCTAAAAAAATTAGACACATGCTTTCTAAAAAAAATGTAGATAATGGTTAACTATTTGCATGTGAAAGAGTTCCTTTTGAGCAGAGATGTGAGTGAAAAAAGAGATGGGTGGATAAAAAAATTCATGGGCTAATGATGTGGACATCAAAAATAACTAAACTTATAATGAGTAAAGAGTTTTGTGAACAACTAGTAGTAGATAAAAAGGTTGTTAATAATATAGTTTATGTTTAAGGAGAGGCCCAATCAGTTGAGCATGAGCATTCAAACATATAGTATCATGATATGGTTCCCTTTCTAAAAATAGGTGAGTACCCACAAGGTTTGAATCCATCAAAATGAAGGTATTTTAGGTTGAATTATATATCCTATGTTCTTTTTGATGGAATTTTGTTCAAAAGGGATATTAATGGAGTTATATTAAGGTGTATTAATCAAAATCATATTAACAAAGTGCTTCAATCATTTCATAATGGAATTTTAAGGAGTTATGATTCACCAAGAACAAAATGTTAAGATTATGAGGACTAGTTACTATTTGCATAATCTATTCAAATATTCTCATAAGTGGGTAAGAAGTTACAAGGAATGTGCCTACTTCATAGGAAAACAAAAACTACTCGCCCTTCCTCTTCACCCCATCCAAATAGACCTTCCATTTGCATAATGGGGTTTGGAATTTATTGGTATGATAAATCAACCATCTATTGTTGGTCACAAGTGGGTTTTAACAACTACTGATTACTTTACAAGGTGTATAGGAGTAGTTTCAGTGAAATATGTCACTAAAGCCTATTCTATACTTTCTTGAGTAGATACTAACAAGTTTTTGTGTTCCATTTACTATTATTTTTGATAATTTTAAAGATTTTGTAGGCACATAAATAATTGATTGGGTTGTCAAAAATGGAGTCTATTTGAAGATATCTTCAAAATTTTACTCTCAAGGAAATGGTTTGGATAATTCTAATAATAATAATCTCATTGGGATAATAAAAAAGTACAACAGAGAACAAGCAAAGGACTTGGTATACTAAAATTGAGACAACCTTTTGGGCTAATAGAATAATACCAAAGATGGTTGTTGGAAACTCTCCATTCATTTTGGTTTATTGTAGAGAAGAAAAAATTCCAAATTCATTGGATTTTTCTTCCCTTGAATTTTCTCAACAACTAGAAATGTTAGAAATTGATGCAATGATAGTGAGGTTAGCTGGATTGATAGAGTTGGAAGAAGTAAGAAACCAAGCAAAGAAAAACCTTAAGGCTCATCAAACACAAATGAAGATTAAATTTGATAAGAAGATAGTTATAGATTGTTTCAATAAGGAGATTCAATTTTCAAATGGAATGAAGATAGAGAAAATTTTGGGAGACATACCAATTTTGATGCCATTTGGAGTGGCCCATACATTATCACAAACTATAATCAAGCTAATGCATTCCAAATCTCAAAATTGAATGGTGAATTTCTTCCTATCCCAATCAATGGGATACACCTGAAACCTTTCTTTTGAGGTTGGTTTTGAACTCTTTGTACATATTAGAATAGTTGTCTTAGTGAAAAAGTGTTGTATCACATTATAGATGGTTTTACTTCCCTCCAAGTGTTGTTTGCACATGTTTTTGGTTAGGTTTTTGTTGGTCTATTTATTTACCTGGACTCCCTCATTTTGTTTTATTTTATTTATTTTTAATGTATTTTAGCTACTTTATTAGGTATAGGTCCTTAAAAGTAGATATTCTCAGGTTTATATATGACTCCTATGCCCAATGGATACTAAAGGTAATTGGTCCTTGTTGTTTAGTAAGAAAATATACATAAGAATTCACTTCAATGTTGACTTTAATTTTTCTTTTTGACTCAAATAGTCATGTCCTATTTTTAGAGGGATGCCTTGGTCATTTTAAAAATTTCCTTGAGTGTTGTTCATAGTCCTAGGTTTTAAAATTTCTTTAGAAAGGTCTTATATAATGAACAGTGAAATTATGTAATCTTTCCTTATCAAAATAAATCCTAACAGTCCTAAGTGATAAAGAACCTTTATTGTCTCCAAAAGGATACACTTAATATGGAATTATATTTTTAAATGGTCAATATATTATGAGAATTTATTGGGTTAGGTTGTCTTGATCCTATTGAAACAAGTCTACTACGCTGAAGGCATGCAAGTTACCTTGTTTCCCTTGTGTAGGGAACATTGTAAAACTATGAAGACGGTGCATGACATTTTTTAGGAAGAGGGAGAGGTTTTATGGGATCATATACATCTTACCCATGTGTTCAAAGGTCTCCACGATGCAAATTATATGTGGCTACCATTTAACATCCTTCAAGTATGTGATATCCTAGGTTTATATGCCTTCATAAATAATTTTCAATCCAATGAGCTAATATACAAGATCATTGATGTCTTTAGAGATCCCAATAAATCTATAATATATTTATTTAGGCATGATTGTGTAAAGGGTCTTCATTATGAATATGTTTTTTTTCTTCTTGTTGAACACACCAGATACTAAGGGGGGCATGAATCAATATCTTCAAAAACTTAAATCCCTCTAAAACTTAACACCTCAGCACAATTTAAACATATTAAACCAACCAAAAACCCTTAAATAGATTAGTAGCAATGAAAGATATAGAAATTTAATCTCTTAACAGGTTCAACAACCCTTAACCAAATCAATAGCAATGAAAGATACAACAATTCAACTTTAAACAAATAAAAAATAATGAAAGATAAAATAAGGAACATACATGCACAAGATGACACCAAATTTACGTGGAAAACCAAGTGAGGGAAAAACTACAGTGAGAGTTAACTCACAATATATGAAGCTCACTACCAAAAGACTTGCAAACTAAGGTGCACAACCTTAGAGCAAGATACAAAGGACTTGCAAACCAAAGTGAACAACTCCAAGGCAAGATACAAGGACCTAATGTGATTCACTATCTCAAAGCATGATACATGAAGATTATAAAAATTACAACATTTCTCAACACAACAGTTTGTTGATTGAGGTGTTAAAGAAAATATAATCTATCTTCCATACACTTTCACACTTCTTTTGCAAGATATTCAATACATTTCATACACTCAAACACACCCACTCAATTTTCATCTGAAAAGTTCTTGCATTTATATCCACTACAACATTTCACAACTTCAATTAGATCAGCTAAAAAGAAGATAAATAATAAAATCAACAAGTCAACAAAAAAAATATAATGTGGTCCTATCCATAAGATAAAGAGGACCAAAAATAATCTTATTACATTTTCCAATGTAATCCAAAATAATGCACATGCTGGCCAACATCAACCCAAGTTCTGCAACAAGGAAACATGTAGATGAAACATGAAGCACATAATCAGTCAACCAAAAAACATAATTTTAATTGAATTAACTCAATGCAATCCACAAAAAGATAGGTCAGGACCTAAATCCATCATAACTCATCTTCAAATGCTAGCAAAATCTCTCAATCACATAACACAAGCAAGAGAACAAGCCCTATCGGCCAGATATCCATAAATTTCCTAGAAGACTAACTCAAACACAATGCAACACCAAAAGAGATCAACCACAGATGTGTAGATCACAAAGAGATGTTCCATGAACATCCAAAAACAATTCTAAACAATTCTTTCATATTTTCATTCCACCAATTTCTACCACAAACCAAACAGGAGCATAACACTTCATTGTAGAAGCACAAAACATGCAACCATGAGATAGAACACTAACATATCAACTTGTAGGCCACTTCAACACATGAAATTTTCATTGAGACACTAAATAGACACTGAGAGCATATTTACCAAGCCACATGAGCAAAAACATCAATGTAGAGAAATGCGGAGCATTTTGTGGACCAGTTTAGATAACCAACAACATTGCCAATCTTTTGTAATTAATAGAAACCTCCTCAAAAACACTAGTGACCAAAAATATAGGATTGCAACATCCACATAACAAAAAATATTAATTCCAAACCTCAATACCATATCTTCAATAGTGGAGGGATGCAAAGCATTCTACTAAATAGTCTTCATAGCAACATTCTCAAACAAAAACTTCTTACCCACTTGTAGAGGCTAGAACAACCTTGCACCAACACATGTACTTCTTCAGGAACATAGGAGAGAGAATTCAACATGCTATAGGCCATTATAAATACTTCTAATCCTCATCTTAATATATCATCATGAAATCAACTATGTTGACAACAATAATACACTATACAAATTGCATTACTCAATAGACAAGGCATGCCATCCAACCATGAACATCCACAACACACCACCATACTCAATGGAAACCCAAAATAAATGTTGTCAACGATGACAACCAATACAATAATCTTCCCAAGTGTTGACAACCATGACAACAAAACAAGCACTATAACAACCTCACCAAGACATCAATGAAAACCAACACATCATTGAAAACCAATGCCAAACATACATCAATCCTAGGTGTTGACATCAATTACAACCACTACCAAAAATCTCCCCCTTTGGAATTGATGGAAACACACGCCTGCTCACTCTCCCCCTTTGACATTAAGGACAAAGGGCCATACACACCTGCACATTAAAAGTAACAACACATACACTAACTTCAAAGGGCCAAAGATCTTCAACCAAAATAGCAGCACATTCTCCCCCTTTGACCAACAACTGCACATATTCTTTAGATAGCTATACCAGTTCCCCCTTACTACCAACTCCCATTGAATGACAGCACACATAAATCAAGGAGAAAAACATATTACTTGAATTTATCCCTTGGATCATAGATGCACCATCTATGCATCTAGTTAGAACAAGGATGGGTAATAACCCCTAACTTCTATCAGAGATACTCAAAATTATTCTTTGAAAGTGCCTTAGTGAAGATATCTACAATCTAATCCCTAGTAGGCACATACTTCAAACTGACTTCTTGTTCTGCAACCTTCTCCCTTAGAAAGTGATACCAGATAGAAATGTGTTTGGTTCTTGAATGTATTACCAGATTCTTGTAAATACTAATTGCATTGGTATTATCACACAATATGGGAATGGGATCATCATAAACCACCTTTACATCCTTCAAGGTATACTTCATCCAAAGCACCTAGGTGCAACAAGATGATGCAACAATATATTCAACTTCTATTGTGGATAAGGACACTGATTCCTGCTTCTTACTAAACCAAGAGACCAACCTCTCTCCCAAGAAGAATGCACTTCCACTTGTACTTCTTTGATAATCCACACATCTTTCCCAATCAGCATCAGTATAAGCATTTAGAGAAAAAATATTATCCTTCTTATACCACATACCATAATCTGGAGTTCCCTTCAAGTATTTGAAAATTATTTTTATATCCTTCAGATGAGATTTCCTAGAATTAGCTTGAAATTTGGCAACCAAACATATTGCATGTATAATATCATGTCTAGAAGTAGTCAAGTACAACACACCTCCAATCATGGACCTATAAAGAGTTTGATTAACATTCGAAGATTCATCAAATTTTCTCAAGTGACAACCAGTCACCATACGGGTACCTACTAGTTTGGAATCCTTCATGCCAAACTTCTTCAACATCTCCTTTACATACATTTCTTGTGAAATAAAGATAGAAACATCATGTTGAACAATTTGAATCCCAAGGAAGAAATACAACTCATCAATCATAGACATCTCAAATTATTTTTGCATCTCTTTTTCAAACTTCTTACACATATCATCATCTCCATCAAAGATGATGTCATCAATATATACAACCATAATCAACTTGTCTTCCTTAATGTAAATATTGCTATTTGTAGTACCTTTCTTGAATCCTTGTTGAAGTAAATATTTATCCAACCGACCATACCAAGCTTTAGGAGCTTGCTTGGGTCCATACAAAGCTTTCTTGAGTTTGCACACCATTTGTGGATCTTTTGATAAATGGAAACCATCTAGTTTCTCAATATATAGCTCTTCCTCTAGATCACCATTCAAGAAGTTAGACTTGATATCCATCTGATAGAATTTGAAGTTCTTATGAGCAACAAAAGAAAGAAACATTCTTATTGCCTCCATTTTTGCTACCAAAGAAAAAATCTCCACAAAATCAATACCCTCAGCTTGAGAGTATCCATGTACATGTCCACAAAATTGCATGGACAAAACTTCATTTACTAAATAATGTGGATTATTCCAACAAGCCTCAACACAGTCACTTTTAACTTTTACTTGTGCAAGGTGTAATAACTTGAATTCTTGAATATAGCACCTTCACAACATGACTAGCTTGTCTTTTGAAACACAAAATAAAATCTTTCTCTGTAGAGAGATACAAACCAAAATATCATGACTCTCTGTGAAACATTTATTTGCACCAAAACCTTCAAAAAGGTTTATTCTTAAACAACATATTTGCACACCAACTGATCTAAACCAATTCTTCTTCCATGCTGAAATCTTCAGCATCTTACTCTTTTCAGGGGGGACTGAAATCTTTTGCAATTGAAATCTCCCCTTGACATAATGCTTTATCTCAATTTGTCTTAGGGACTTATGCAAAATGCAAAAGTATGGAATCATGCTTCCTCTCCTTATCTTGAAATTGTTCATCCTTCCAAACCTTTTCATTACCTTTCTCTTGTTGATTAAGGGTTTCATCCTTTTTTGATTATGAACTGATGGCTTCAAAAAACCACTTCTACAACTATTTGCTTTATGTCCCACTTTATTACATTTGTACCACATAAGGTTGTGCTCCCAAAAAAAGTGTTTCTCTTCACCTTAGATTTGTACTCAATAGCTTTATGACAAAATTTGTTGCAATTATAGAAATATCCATGAAATGAAATAGCATTGTTTCCTTGAGGGATAAATGATCTTCTCATGTTTTTATTCCTTCTTTGTTTATATTTACAATCAACAACCTTATGCCCGAAGTTATTTCAAGAAAAATAGAATCCTAGAAAAGATTGATTGAACCTAGTAGGAGCATGTTGTCTTGAAGGTGGAGGAATTCTAGATGCTTTTTATTTTTGGACAGGAATGGATCCACCTTCTCTCTTTCCATATTGATCTATCTTTGCATGTCTGAGGACACTCTTCTTAGAATCCTCAATGCAGTCTTTCTCCTCCTTTGTTCTAGATGTACCATCTAATTTGGAGCTATCATATAAGTTATCAAGACTAGAATTTTCTCCATTTTTAATTTATTCATTTTCTTTTTCCATTCATTTCTCAGAGTGGCAATCTCTTCCTCAATTTTAATAATTCAACAAATTTATTATTGAACTTATCTTTCAAATTAGAGATCACACCTTATGCCTCTTTTAGTTTAATTTTACCTCCTATTTGAAATTTTTGTTTGATAGTTTCTTCCTTTGAGTTTTCAAGCAAGCTCTCATATTTTTTATTTAGTACCCTTGTTTCATTCAAATATTCTAGATAAGACCAATGTTTTCCTTCAAAACCTATTTCCAAATCATCTGAATTGAAGTCCCAACCTTCAGGTTCCTTTGACTCTATATTTGGTTCAAAAGAAAACATATCTTCATCACACAAGGAGCCAAACGTCTTACAATTCTCAATATCACACTTTTTTTCACCATCTTCCAAAGCTGTAAAAAGGGTTTCATCATTTGAATCATTCTCCTCATTATTTGAGGAACAAATGATTTCCTTGGAATATAAACTCTTTTTAACCTTATCTCTTTTTTTATCATCATTAGATTCTTTATAGGGACACTTAGATGCAAAACGACAAATCATTCTAAAATTGAAACACTTGAAAGGTAACTTACCTTAGTATTTTCTAAAGCATTTCTTCAATTTTCTCACAAATTTTTCTTTAATCTCATGAAAGCCATCATCATGATCTACAAATTCATCTTCTATCCTTTTACTATTTTTGAGTGTAACTTCCTTCTTTGGAATATCTTTGTCAAACTCTCTAATTTCAAAGGTCGTGAGAGCACAAAACATTTCATCTACTGAATACTTATCTAGGTCCTTAGATTCTTCAATAGAAGACACCTTATGACTATAGGATTTAGGGAGAGATCTTAGAACTTTCTTCACAATCTCATCTTCTTTTACTAAACCACCAAGACCTATGATGTTAGAAACTACTTCATGCACCTAGAGCATGTAACTTGCAATGTCTTCATCCTCTGTCATCCTTGGGGTGTCAAATATACTCCTAAAAATTTGTATCTTTGTGTTCTTTACTTTGGTGTCTCCTTCATAGATGCTACTAAGTTTTTGTAGGAAATACTTAGTAGAACTACAATTCATCACCTTCAAGAGTTCAAGATCATACAACCCACACAAGAAAGCATTATTAGCCTTGACATTATTCACATAGAACCTTATTTCAATAGGATCTATTGGAGGAGTAGCAGAATCAAAACCATCCTTGACTGGTTGCCAAACACCAAGCCCAAGAGATTTTAGAAGGCCTTCCATGCTCAATTTCCAAAAAGTGTAATTAGTCCCATAAAACCTACAACCCTTGTATAATCCATCATGTGTCATCCTGGATATTTACCTCAAGTAGTTAAGCTTCTTCAGAGGAACTTGGCTTTGACACCAATTGTTGAACACACTGGATATTGAGAGGGGGGTGAATCAGTATCTTCAAAAAATTAAACCCCCTAAAACTTAAGATCTTAGCACAATTCAAACTTATAAAAACCAACTAGAAACCCTTAAACAAATCAAAAACAATGAAAGATATAGAAATTTAATATCTTAAAAAGTTTAGCAACCATTAACCAAATCAACAAAAATGAAAGATACATCAATTCAACCTTAAATAGAACAATATTAATGAAAGTTAAAATAAGGACAAACATGCACAAGATGACACTAGATTTACATGGAAAACCTAATGAGGGAAAACCACAGTGAGAGTTAACTCATAATATATGAAGCTTATTGCTTACAAAATAAGGCTCAATGCCAAAAGACTTGAAAACTAAGGTGCACAACCTTAGGGAAAGATACACCAGACTTGCAGACTAAAGTGAACAAGTCCATGGAAAGATACAAGGACCTGATGAGATTGATCACTATCTCAGAGCAAGATACATAAAGATTATAGAACATACAACATTTTTCAACACAACACTCTGTTGAATGAGGCATTAAAGCACATCTATTCTATCTTCCACACACTTTCACACATCTTCAACAAGATATTCAATACATTCCATACACTCACACACACCCACTCAATTTACATCTAAAAATTTCTTGCATTTATATCCACCGTAATATTTCACAACTTCAATTAGGTCATCTAGGAAGAAGATAAACAATACAATCAACTTGATTCAGCGAAAAAAACATAATGTGGTCCTATCTAAAAGATAGAGAGGACCAAAAATAATCATATTACATCTTCCAATATGATCCCAAAAAATTCACACGTTGGCGCACATCAACCCAAGTCAACAACAAGGAAACATGTAGATGAAATGTGAAAATCATAATTAGTCAGCCCAAAAACATACTTTCAATTGAACTAACTCAATGCAGTCCACAACAGGATAGGTCAAAAACTAAATCCATGATAACACATCTTCAAATGCTAGAAAAAACTCTCAAGCACATAGCACAAGCAAGATAACAAGCCTCGTCAGCTAGATATCCACAAATTTCCCAAAATACCAACTCAAACACAATGAAACACCAAAAGAGATCAACCATTAATGTTCAGATCAAAAAGATATGTTCCATAAACATCCAACAACACTTCCAAATAATTCTTTCATACTGGCATGCAACCAACTGCTATCGCAAACCAAACATGATCATAACACTTCATTGCAAAAGCATAGAACATGCAACCATGAGATAGAACACTAACGGATCAACTTGTTGAATACTTCAACACATGAAATTTTAACTAAGACACTACACAAACAATGAGATCACATTCACCAAGCCACAGCAGTAGAAAAAACAATGCAGATAAATGCAGAGCATTTTCTAGACTAGTCTAGACAACCAACAACACTACCAACCTTCTATAATTAACAGAAGCCTCCTTAGAAACACTGGTGAGCTAAAAATATAAGAGTGCAACATCCACATAACACAAACTCTGAATCCAAAACTGCAAGACCATATCTCCAACAATGGATGAATGTAGAGCATTCTCCCAAACAATCTTCAAAACAACATTCTAAAACAAAAACTTCTTACTCACTTGGGGAGGCTAGAACAACCTTGCAACAACACATACTTCTTCAAGAACAATAGGAGTGAGAATTCAACATGCTATATTCCATCAACAAAATCTCTCCACCATCATTAATACTTCTAAACCTCATCTTAATATATCATCATGAAATCAACCCTGCTGACAACAACAATGCACTATACAACTTTCATTACTCAAAAGATAAGACATGGCATCCAACCATGAACATACACAACATAGCACCATACTCAATGACAACCTAAATTGAATTTTTTCAACAATGGAAACTAATGCAATAATCTTCCCAAGTGTTGACAACCATGACAACAAAATAACCACTATAACAACCTCACCAAGACATCAATGAAAACCAACACATCAATGACAACCAATACTAAACATACATCACTCTCTCGTGTTTGTATCAGTGACAACCATTTCAAAAAATCTCCCCCTTTGGCATTGAAGGAAACACACACCTATTCACTCTCCCCCTTTGACATCAAGGACAAAGGGCCATACGCATCTACACAGTAAAAGCAACAACACATACACTAACTTCAAAGGGACAAAGATATTCCACTAAAACAACACATTCTACCCCTTTGACCAACAACTACACATTTTCTTCATATAACTATACCATCTCCCCCTTACTACTAACTCCCCCTGAGCAGTAGTGCACATCAATCTAGGAGAAAAAGATATGACTTGAATTTCTCCCCTTGGATAGATGCACCATCTATGCATCTAGTTAGAACAAGGAGGGGTAATAACCCATAACTTCTACCAGAGATATTCAAAAGTATCCTTTCAAAGTACCTTAGTGAAGATATCTATAATATGATCCCTAGAAGGCACATACTCCAATCTGACATCTTATTCCACAACCTTCTCCCTTAGAAAGTGACCAAATAGAAATGTATTTGGTTCTTGAATGCATTACCAAATCCTGGAAATATTAATTGCACTAGTATTATCACACAATATAGGAATGGGATCATCATATTTTTGTAAGAATGAAGGTGTTGTCATTGATGTCAACTATGGGATGAAGATAATTGAGGATATTGAGAAAATTGATAAACAGAGTAAACTATGTTGTGCAAGTGTTCATAGTATGCCTCAATATTGTGCTTTGCATTCTTTCAATATTGATGCTATGACTGTGCAAATCTTGCAGGTTATTCAAGGTTTTCATAGGTTTCTATATTCAAAATTTGGGTTTTTGGATCATTGTACAATGTGAGACATTTTCACCAGTGTGTGAACCAGTTATTTAGTGATGTTTTTTGTGGCCTTGGAGAAATGTATTTGCTCCACATTTCTTCACTATTTTGTTTCAGTTTGTACGGATTTGGAAAGTTTCTTATAATGCTTGTATATTTTTGTATTCAAGATTTTACTTGATTTGATACATTACAGAGTGAGTTTCATTTATCAATGTGCAAGTAAGGGTTACAAAATGTTCTGAGTTGAAGTGCTTGTATGATGCAATCCTGGTTGAAGTGTTTGATGAATCTTAAGTAGCTCGTGGAATATTCTGGATTATTTTCAAGAGAATTATATTGTCCAAAACTTTTGATTGGCTTAAGGAAGCGTGTACTTATTGTTTATGGTGTTTTGCATGGGTGTTGGTTGACCTTGTGTTTAACACTAATGTGAGGCTTATAGAAGCATGTTTAAGTGTGCTAGGATCTATTTTGGTCCTAGTTAATGACTTACATAGCTCGCCTTTCATTCCTATCCAGCACAGGAATGTTTAGGTTCTGACCTATTTTGAATTTGTATGTATAACAGCTAGTGGCTAACATTGGAGAAAGTTTTTGAGGTAGATCTTGATATAAATGTGTATGGTGTTGATGCAAGTGAGAGCCAAGGAAATATTAAGAAGTAATATAGATGTGAGATTGATGTGAGTGATGTTTATGATGTGAATTTGAGCATAGCAGTGCAAACTTCATGTTAGGGTTCCTGAAGGTAGTGAGCTGAATGCATCCAAAATTTTCCATGTCGGACTAAAAAAGTGTGCAAGAAATTATGGACTCCTTGTTGTATTGAGAAGTATTCTCTATGTAACATTCTTCTTATATCTTCTTATTTCTTTCTATGGAAGTGAGCCCTAGCTCTGAGCCTTTTGGAAAGTGTTTCCTATTCTTGTAGTGAGCCTCCTTGTACCGATTTTTCTATTACTTATATTATGAGCTAATCCTCACCGTGGTTTTTCCCTCATTGGGTTTTCCACATAAACCTGGTGTTCTCTTGTGTATGGTGTTGTGATTTCATTTTTTGTCATCTGCATTTCATGTTTAATCAAACTAACAAAATAAGAATTTAATGAATGCTTGTGGGTTTGATTACTGTTGAGGGTTCTAAAGGTTTAATTTGGTACAAATGATTCACCCCCCTCTCAGTTGTGTTGTTCATTTCAACAATTGGTATTAGAGAAAGGTTCCTTGGAGAAGATCTTAACCACTTGAGATAGACCCGAGATGGTGAAAAATATTTTTTTAGAATATCCTAGATTCAATGGCTTGGATTATGCATTCTGGAAGACAAAGATGGAAGGATATTTATCTGATTAGGGATATGATATTGAGAAGGCTAATCAGACTACATACACTCCACCTCTGAATGGTCCAAGTACAAATGCAAAAATCAAGGTGCATGAGATCAATGCTAAGGAAATATTTATTATTGTGAATAGTTTTTCAAATATTGAATTAGTTAAATTTATGAGTTTGAAGACTGCTAAAGAAGTTTGGGATAATCTAGAAAGCATTTATGAAGGAGGTTTGAAGGTCAAACAAGCAAAATTGTAGAATTTGAAGGCACAATTTGAAATGATGCATATGTCTAAAGATGAATCAACTAAAGGCTACATACATAGAGTTTATGAGTTGGTAAGTGCTATGAGAAGTCTTGGTGCAACAGTTAAAGAATCTAAAGTAGTGAAGAAAGTTATCAGATCACTTCTAGATTGTTATAGTGAAAAGGTATCTACTATTGACGAAACCATTGATTTTGACAAATATTCTAGAGATCAGTTGATTGGTACTCTAACTGCATTTGAAATGAGAAAACTGAAGAAAGGTACAAAAGTTGAGACTACTTTCAAGGCTAGAAAATCATATAAGGTTGAAGATTCAGGTGAAGAATATCTTGATGATTTGGAAGCTAACTTTGTAAGGAAGATGAAAAAGGGCACCGGTAAGTACAAAGGTAAATTACTTTTCAAATGTTTTAGTTGTGGTGATATAGGTCATTATGCTTATAGATGTCCAAAGAGAGTTATAAACAATAGGAATAAGGAAAATAAAGGAAAAATGATTAAGAAAGATTACTATGTGAGGGAAGATGTTGGCATTTATAATGATGAATCTAATTATGCAGTTTTTGATGATGATGAATGCTTGTTTTTGGCTATAAAAGGGTTCTGCTAACTTTGAAATTTGTGTGAAGGAAAGTGTCCAGAGATAAAGGATAAAGTTGAAGGTACTTTTCTATCTTCTTTTTATGTCAAAGAGGATAAGAATTACTAGGTTGTTGACAGTGGCTACTCTAATGACATGAACGAAGACAAGAGTAAGTTTGTTAAACTTGAAAAATATGATGGAGGATTAGTTAAATTTGGAGATGATTCAGGAGCTAAGATTTTTGGAATAGGTTCAATTAGTTTTGATGGCAAGAATAAGACCAATAATGTTTACTATGTTAAGGGTTTAAGGCATAACCTTTTGAGTGCTGGAAAAATGTGTAGCAAAGGATACAATCTTGTGTTTAAGGATGAAGCATGTGAGAGCCGGAAAGGATTTGGAACTATAATTGTTGTTGGTAAGAGAACAGATGGAAACATCTATTAGCTAAAGGGTGTCGATGGTCATTACTTTATGTCACAAATTAATGATAGTTGGTTATGGCACTAGAGTATGTGTCACATGAATTTTGATAATTTGACAAGAATTGGTTCAATTCATGCAGTGAGATATTTACCTAGAATCACAAAACCTATCAATGTTTTTGTGAGATTTGTCAATTTGGAAAATAAGCAAGGAGTAGCTTTAAGGGAAAGGAAAAATCTACTATCAAACTACTAGAATTAGTGCATACAGATCTTTGTGGTCCTACGAGGGTGAAAAATCTACAAGGTGACAGGTACTTTATGCTTTTTGTTGATGAATATTCTAGAATGACATGGGTTACTTTTCTTAGAGAAAAATATGATGCATTAGATAAGCTCAAGGAAATTAAAGCTATGGTTGAGAATGAAATGGATTTGAAAATAAAATGTTTGAGGTCTGATAGAGGTGGTGAATTCACCTCCAATGAGTTTAATATGTTTTGTGAAGTTTATGGATTAAAGAGGCATATGTCTTCCCCAAGAACTCCTCAGCAGAATGGAGTTATTGAAAGAAAAATAGAATTGTTCAAGAAGTTGCAAGGACTATGATGAAAGAGGAAAATCTATCAAAAATTTACTGGAGAGAATCTATTCATACTATTGTCTATATACTTAATAGAGTTAAAGCTAAAGCTAACAACACAAAGACTCCTTATGAGTTATCATATGGAAGGATTCCTATAGTGAAGTACTTTAGAGTGTTTGGAAGAAAATGTTACATCAAAAGAGAAGAAGAAAACTTAGAAAGTTTGATGCAAGTTCTGATGAAGGTATCTTCCTAGGATATTCCATCAGAAGCAAAGCTTATAGATGTTACAACAAAAGGTTGAGAAAGATATTTGAAAGTGCAAATTTTAAAATTGATGAAAACTTGTAGAATTTTATTGCAACAATTGGATATGTGTCAGATGAACCCGATTACAAAAAAGTAGAAGAAAAATCCAATGAACAAGAAGTGCAGAATGAAGAGGAAAAAGCTTTGTAGAAGACCCCTAAAACCCCTAAGTACGTACAGAAGAATCATTGTGAAAATTAGATCATTGGAGATAAGAGGAAAGGTGTATTGACAAGAAGAAAAGTTGTTGAAGTTGAGGTAAATTTATGTTTACTTTCTAAAGTTGAACCTAAATTAGTGAGTGATGAATGTAAGGATGAACATTGGATGAAGGAAATGAAAGAAATTATACAGATAGAAAAGAATCAAACTTGGGAATCAGTCCCTAGACTGACAAACAAAAACATAAATGGAACTAAATGGGTATTTAGGAACACGTTGAATGAGAATGTAGTAATAAACAAGTCAAGACTTGTGTGTAAGGGTTACTCGCAAGTAGAACATATAGATTTTGAGGAGAATTTTGATCCTATGGCTTGGATGGAAGCTATCAGGATATTTTTGGTATTTGCAGCACATAAAGATTTTAAATTTTATCAGATGGATGTAATGTTTGCTTTTCTAAATGGAGAATTGGAAGAAGATGTTTACATGAAGCAACCAGAAGGATTTCAGTTGTCAAATCAACCAGATATGGTATGCAAATTGAAGGAGCTATATGGATTAAAGCAATCTCTTAGAGCTTGGTATGCAAGATTGGATAGGCACTTGATACACCAAGGATTCAATAAGGGCACCATAGATAGTAATCTTTACTTTAAGATTGAGAAAGACAAGATCTTGATAGTAGTAGTTTATGTGGATGATATTATCTTTGGTGGAAATGAGGCTGTGTGTAAGAAGTTTTTAGAAGAAATGCAAAAATAATTTGAGATGTCAATGTTTGGAGAGATGAATTTATTTCTTGGACTAAAAATCAATCAAACAGATAAAGGGATTTTCATTTCACAGTCTAAGTATGTCGGAGAGATGTTGAAGAAGTTTGGAATGGATGACTCCAAACTTGTATGTACTCCTATGCTGAGTGGTTGTAAAGTAATCAAAGATGAAGATTCACCTAAGGCTGATGAAATCAAGTACTGATCTATGATTGGTGGACTATTATACTTAACTGCTACTAGACTGGATATCATGCATGCAGTTTTTCTTGTGGCTAGATTTCAAGAAGACCCTAAAGAAAATCATGTTGCAATAATGAAGAGAATATTTAGATATTTAAGAGGAAAATTGGATTATGGCTTGTGGTATCCTAAAGATACTAATTTTACACTAAGTGCTTATACAGATGTAGATTGGGCTAGTTGTGTTGATGACAGGAAAAGTACAAGTGGTGGTGCATTCTTTCTTGGATGTAGATTGGTGTCATGGTTGAGTAAGAAGCAATATTCAATTTCTTTATCCAATGTAGAGGCTAAGTATATTGCACAAGCATCATGATGTACACAGGTATTGTAGATTAGATAGACATTGAAGGATATCAAAGTTATATATGAAAAGACTATTTCTATCTTTTATGATAACACAAGTGCAATTAACATTTCAAAGAATCTAGTGATGCATTCAAGGAAAAAGCATATATCTATTAGGTATCACTTTTTGAGAGAAAAAGATGGAAAATGAAGTTAAGCTTGAGAATGTACCTACAAAGGATTATATTGTTGATATATTTACTAAGGCTCTTCCTAAGGATACTTTTGAGTATCTTCGAGAGAAGTTGGGGGTTATCACCCCTCCCTATTTAAAGTAGATGCATATGGGGATGCATCAATCTAGTGGATCTAAGGATCTATCTCTTTTTTTGGACTGATGTTGGTGGCTACCTCTCAGGGGGAGTAGGTATTGTCATGTGTTGTCATTGAGTTTCTAATTTTTTTGGGTATACTCCTAAGGGAGAGTGTTCAGAGCAAGTTTCATGGTTTAATGCCAAATGGGGAGAATAATGCAAAACTTTTTCCTTTGCCATTGATGCCAAAAGGGGAGAGAGAATCATGTGAAAAAGCTTATCTACTCAGGAGAGAGAATCATGTATCAGTGGAGAAAGTTGTGCAAGTTGTCTAATCATTATTGAAAAAGAGTGAGACTCCTATAAGGGGGAGAGAGTTCAGGAATGTTGTGTAGGTTGTCTAATCATAAAGGAAAAAGAATGTGTGTGTGTGTGTGTGTTTTCTTTGGTAGATTTTCACATCTTGTGTTTCCATCAATGACAAAGGGGGAGATTGTTGCAATAATGAAGGTGTTGTCATTGATGTCAACAGATAGTCTACTAACTGGTGTTGTCATTGATGTCAACTGTGGGATGAAGATAATTGAGGATATTAAGAAAATTGATAAACATAGTAAACTATGTTGTGCAAGTGTTCATAGTATGCCCCAATATTGTGCATTGTGTTCTTTTAGTATTGATGTTATGATTGTGTGGATCTTATAGGTTATTCAAGTTTTTCAGCGGTTGCTATATTCAAAATTTGGGTTTCTGGATCGTTGTACAATGTGAGACATTTTCACCAGTGTGTGAACCAATTGTTCAGTGATGTTTTTTGTGGCCTGGGAGAAATGTATTTTCTCTGTGTTTCTCTATTATTTTGTTTGAGTTTGTGCAAATTTGGAAAGTTTCTTATAATGCTTGTATATTTCTATATTCAATATTTTACTTTATTTGATACATTATAGAGTGATTTTCACTTATCAATGTTCAAGTAAGGGTTACAAATTGTTCTGAGTTGAAGTTCTTGTATGATGTGAGCCTAGTTGAAGTGTTTGATGAATCTTAAGTAGCTCATGGAATATTCAGGATTATGTTCAAGAGAATTATTTTTTCCAAAAATTTTGATTGGCTTAAGGAAGCATGTACTTAATGTTTATGGTGTTTTGCATAGGTGTTGGCCAACCTTATGTTTAATACTACATGTGAGGCTTATAGAAGTGTGTTGAAGTTTGTTGGGATCTATTTGGGTCCTAGTTAAGGACCTATATAGTTCACCTTTCATTCTTATCCATCGTCAGAATATTTAGGTGTCAACCTATTTTGAATTTGTATGTATAACAGCTAGTGGCCGACATTGGAGAAAGTTTTTGAGGTAGAGCTTGATATAAATATTTATTGTGTTGATGCAAGTGAGAGACAAGGAAAGAGTAAGAAGTAAGATAGATGCAAGATTGATGCAAGTGATGTGTATGATGTGAATTTGAGCAGAGTAGTGTGAACTTCATGTTAGGGTTTTTCAAGCCTATGTGTTGAAGGAATTTGAAATCTTCCATGTGAGACTATGAAAGTGTGAAAGTAATTGTGGTGGACTCCTTGTTGCATTGATATCTTCTTATTTATTTTTGTGGCAATGAGTCCTAACTGTGAGCCTTTTGGACAGTGTTTCCTATTCTGGCAGTGAGCCTCCTTGTACCAGTTTTCTTATTACTTATATTGTGAGCTAATCCTCACCATGGTTTTTCCTTCTTTGGTATTTCCATGTAAATATGGTGTTCTCTTGTGTATGGTGTTGTGATTTCAATTTATGTCATCTACATTTCATGTTTAATCAAACTAATAGAATAATATTTTAATGAATTCTTGTGGATCTAATTATTGTTGAGGGATTTGAAGGTTTAATTTTCTACAATTGATTCACCCCCCCTCTCATTTTTCTTGTTCATTTCAACACATAAACCACCTTTACATCCTTCAAGGTGTTCTTCATCCAAAGTACCTGGGTGCAACAAGATGTTGCAGCAATATATTCAACTTCTACTGTGGATAAGGAAACTAGGTCTTGCTTCTTACTAAACCAAGAGACCAATCTATCTCACAAGAAGAATGCACTTAAACTTGTACTTATATGGTCATCCACACATCCTACCCAATCAGCATTAGTATATGCATTCAAATAAAAATGTTATCCTTCTTATACGATAGACCATAATCTAAAGTTTCCTTCAAGTAGTTGAAAAATTCCTTTTATAGCCCTCATGTGATTGCTTAGGATTAGCTTGAAATCTGGCAACCAAACATACTTCATGCATAATATCAAGTCTAGAAGTAGTCAAGTACAACACACCCTCAATTATGGACCTATAAAGAGTTTGATCAACCTCTAAAGACTCATCATATTTTCTCAAGTGATAACTAGTCGTCATAGGGGTACATACTAGTTTGGAATCCTTTATGACAAACTTCTTCAACATCTCCTTTACATACGTAGCTTGTGAAATAAAGATACCACCATCATGCTAAAAAATTTGAAGCCCAAGGAAGAAAGACAATTCACTAATCATAGACATCTCAAATTATTTTTGCATCTCTTTTGCAAACTTCTTACACATATCATCATCTCCACCAAAGATAATTTCATCAACATATACAACTACAATCAACAACTTGTCTTCCTCAATGTAAAAATTGCTATTTGTAGTACCTTTCTTGAATCTTTGTTGAAGTAAATACTTATCAAACTAAGCATACCAAGCTCTAGGAGCTTGTTTGAGTTCATAGAAAGCTTTCTTGATTTTTCACACCATATCTAAATCTTTTGATAATTGGAAACCATCGGGTTGCTCAATATATACCTCTTCCTCTAGATCACCATTCAAGAAGGGATACTTGACATTCATCTAATATAATTTGAAGTTATTATGAGCAACAAAAGAAATAAACATTTTTATTGCATCCATTCTGGCTACTAGAGAAAAAGTCTCCACAAAACCAATACCCTCAACTTGAGAGTATCCCTATACATGTCCACAAAATTACATGGACAAAACTTCATTTCTTGAAGAATGTGGAGTATTCCAAAAAGCCTCAATATAGTCACTTATAACTTTCACTTGTGCAAGGTGTAATAAATTAAATTCTTGAATATAGCATCTTCACAACATGACCAACTTGTCTTTTGAACTGAAAAACAAAATATTTCTTTGCGAAGAGATGTAGACCAAAATATCATGACTCTTTGTGAAACATTTATTTGCATCAAAACCTTCAAAAAGGTTCATTCTTGCACAACAGATCTGCACACCAATTGATCTAAACCAATTCTTCTTCCATGTTGAAATCTTCAGCATCTTACTCTTTCTAGGGGGATTGGAAGCTTTTGTAAATGAAATCTCTCCCTGAGATAATTCTCTATCTCATTTTTTCTTAAAGTCTTATGCAAAATGCACAAGTGTGAAATCAACCTTCCTCTCCTTTTCTTGAACGTCTTGTTTGTCCTTCCAAACATTTTCATTAACCTTCTCTTGTTGATTGAGGGTTTCATCCTTTTTCTAATTTTGAACTGATGGCTTCACAAAACCACTTCTACAACTGTTACATTTATGTACCACTTTATTTCATTTGTAGCACACAATGTTGTACTCTGAAACAAAATTGTTTCTCTTCACCTTAGATCTGCACTCAATAGCTTTATGACCAAATTTTTTGCAAGTATAGAAATATCCATGAAATAAAATAGCATTGTTTCTTTGAGGCATAAATGATCTTCTACTCATGTTTTTATTCCTTCTTTGTCTAGATTTACAATCAACAATCTTATGCCAAAAATTATTGCAAGAAAAATATAAGCCTAGAAAAGATTGATTGAACCTAGTAGGAGCATGCTATCTTGTAGGTGGAGGAATTGTAGATATTTTTTCTTTTTGAACAGAAATGAATCCACTTTCTCTCTAAGCATATTGATATATCTTTGCATCTCCAAGGAAATTCTTCTTAGAATCCTTAGTGCAGGCTTTCTCCTCCTTTGTTCTGAACTTACCATCTGATTTGGAGCTATCATATAAGTTATCAAGGCCAAACTTTTCTCTATTGTCCATTTGTTCTTTTGATTTTTCTAGTTCATATCTCAGAGTGAAAATCTCCTCCTCAAGTGTTCACAATTCAACAACTTTATTATTGAACCAAATATTTTTGTGTGGTAAGGATACTATGACTCTCTTGCTCAATTAGGGTTTTTCACCTAAAGGAGAGAGATAGATCCTACACAAAAACTAAGTGGTTCACTCAAACTAATGAAATTATGATGGAAATATGTCTAAATACAATGATCTAAGTGCAAAAAATTGATAAAATGGATTGATTATTTATGTAAAACCTAAGAAATATGAAGTGTTTGAAAACACAGTGTGATACGTAGAAATGAACTAGAAACATGCACAAATGAAAACAAAACTTAATGAGACTGAATGGAGTGCACCTGGAGATAGAATGTTGATGTTGGAAGGTTCTGGAATGTTTCATAAATCACTATTGATGGCCACTGGGACTCATTCGCCACAGATGGCTAATCATTCTAGGTTCTGGTAAATTCCGTTGAAATAGGTTTCAAGATGCCAAGAACTGAAAAATGAAGAAAACACCTTTTCCATCCTGGTAGTGGGACTCATTCACCATTGATGGAAAATCAGTCCACCTATAGAAATCTACAAATTCAGAATTCAACTTTGTGGGTCCAGATCTGCACTTGTCTTCTTGTCAGGTTGACGGATCCAAATCTGTAGAAAACGGATTGAATGATGTCTCCAAGCTTGAATTAGGTCTTTGTTGACTTGAATAGCTTTGATGAATTGTTGACCACTTTTCAACACCTATCTCTTTGAAATATCTTCCTATAAGACTTGCAAACACACATGCAAAGAGGGGGAAAATGGTCAAGGGTTAGAGTATAGGGATTTGCCTTGGTCAAATCCCACTTTGGTAATCAAACCCTTGTTGTCAAAGTCTGAAGATATGTCAATGGTTTCTCCAAGATGCTTGATAATTTTTTGATTGAATGATGAAAAATACTTGAATTCTTGAGTGTATGAGATGATTAAGTGATCAAGATAAATGGGGGTTAAAATGGATAGAAAAAAACTTATTTATACACACTTATGCCCTAATTTCTAAAAAATACATCACAAGCCGACCTAAGGTCTTAATGAATAAAAACCTGAAAGAAATTTGATTTTTTTTTAATTTTGTACCAAGAGGGACTCATTCGCCACCCATGGCGAATGGGTCCCACTCAAGGCATGTATGTGGGTGTTAGGAATTAAGTTGTCTTTAATGTTGTTTGTCAGGTTCGTATTCAAAAACACACTTAATTAAGGCCTATAAGTGTATAAAGGGGCCAAATAAAGAATAAGAAAGGTGTAATTAGTGATGAAAAACCTAGAAAAGCATGAAAGTTTGTTACAAGACTTTACAACACTTTAGAATAAGACTTGGTGAGGGATAAAAAGGGAATATTTAGTTGAATTATAATAAGAAGAGTCTAGAAAAGTGTAGAAATGTGTTACAACACTTCAGAACACCTTCACAAGACATCATAAATTCTTAATAATTTGAATATCTAAGACCTAATGTGAATTTATAAGTCACATTGCATCATTAAATCTAAGCAAAATAGGCCAAGCATCACAGGAAAAAGACCTAAATGACTGTGAAACTTCCAAAGATCCAGTTTTCTATGGTACAATTATTGAACTTGTCTTTCAAATTAGAGATCAAACCTTATGCCTCTTCTAGTTTAATTTTACCTCCTTTTATTTGAACTTTTAGTTTGATAGTTTCTTCCTTTAATTTTTGTAAGATTTGGCTATGGAGATAGCAACCTAAGATCTGAAGGCCTATGGAAAGAAAAAAGTACTCAGAAGATCAATATGACAAGAATAAATTGTATTCCTATCAATGAATGCAAAAGTGTCAATACAGATGTGTATACAATCTAGTTGAGACCACTTGGTTATATAGCCAAGGTGAGATGCAAGATGTCATAGGATTATGACAAGTGTCTTAATCATATGACATGAGACAACTTGACACAACTACCTAGGTCACATGTGTTAGTTTTCAAGAGATAAGATAACAACTAATGACAACTAACACCTTCTAGAAAGAATCTTAGGACCTAAGTAAACTTAACATGTGAATATGTCCACTAAGTCCCTAATAGGTGAAATAATTAGGTACAAGACATTTATTCACACCAACACCCCCCATTAAGTGCAACTTAGGGATAATATTATTATGCAAATGACTCAAAGATGCAAAGATGGGTCCCAGCTACCAGGCCATGTTATGTACCCATATACATATGCAATGCAATCTCTCAAAAATGGAGAAAAGGAAAAAACCCAGTGGGACAAAAATCCTCCCCAAAAGAGAGAAACAACAAGAAACATGCTCGAAGAAGGATAAAACCTCAAGTGAGGAAAAAGTACCCCCCATAAGAGATAATGCAGAAATTCCATGCAACCCTCAATGGAGAGTCCTTGCTCAAATGTCACAATGTCAAGAGTCCCCAATCTTAACTAAAGAAGGAGACAAAGTAGAACAATGTGATGACTAATGTAGAGTGGACCAAGGATGATCATGAGTCCTCCAAATTTTTTTCCAAAAGAATTCCAAACTGTGACAAGCACTGATAGAAAAAATCAGGTACCACTACAGAAGATGTCACATAACTGGTGACTGAGCTGAAACTGAAAACTCAAGAGTAACTACAAAATCTATCGATGAAGAACTATAGATGAATCCACACTTCAATAGGAATAAGGTCAAAACCAAGGAGACAAATATATGAGTATCAACTCAACACTCTCTTGATAGATTGGCATATCCCTATCTCAACTAGAGGCAGGTACCAAGTCTCCAGATGTAGAACCAAAATTTTGAATACAGGTAGAGTGCTTCAAAATAAGAGTGTCTATATGGTATATAGTCCATCACACTGAAATGCATGGGTAACCAGTCGCTGCATTCGCTGAGTATATAGGAACTAACACTGGATACATAGATCAATCCAAAGAAGCATACAGTACGATATAGTACACTGAAATAGTAGGATTATGGCAGTTTATTTTAGTGCGATTACAACATTATAAAGAGGAGAACTACAACAATCATGATGCAAATCTAGAAATGTTGATGAAGAAGCCAACCAAAAAGAAACCCAAAGTTGATGACCATGAAGGAAAGTCCTCTAGTTGGATGTTTGTGGGAGAAACTAGCTCCTTTTGGCTGCCAATTAGAGGAGAAAACGGTGCATGACAAGGCTCGATTAGTAGGAAAAATAATTTCTCTAGGTTTGCTTATTTGCAATTTGTTTTTAAAAAAAACTTAATTAAAAAAGTTTAATTTAAAAACACTATTTATTAAAAAACTTTATTATTAAAATAATAAAGAAAATTAATTGTGATACCATGTAAGATTTGGCTATGGAGATAGCCACCCAAGATCTAAAGGCCTATGGAAAGCACAAAATACTCAAAAGATCAATATGACAAGAATAAACTATATTCCTACCAATGAATGCAAAAGTGTCAATGTAGATGCATATACAATGTAGTAGAGACCCCTTGGTTATATAGCCAAGGTGAGATGCAAGATGTCATAGGATTATGACAAGTTTTCTAATCATATGACATGAGACAACTTGACACAACTACCTAGGTCACATGTGTTAGTTGTCAAGAGATAAGATAACAACTAATGACAACTAACACCTTCTAGAAAGAATCTTACGACCTAAGTAAACTTAACATGTGAATATGTCCACTAAGTCCCTAGTAAGTGAAATAATTAGGTACAAGACATTTATTCACACCAAAAAAATTTCAAGCAAGCTCTCATATTATGATTTAGTGCCCTTGCTTCATATAGATCTTGTAAAGAAAAACAGATTTTTCCTTCAAAACTATTTCCCAATCATCTGAATTGAAGTCCCAACCCTCAAGTTCCATTGAATCTAAAACTAGTTCAAAAGAAAATGTATCTTCATCACACAAGGAGCTAGACTTCTTACAATTCTCAATATCACACTTTTTGTCACCAGCTTCCAATGCTATAAAAAGGGTTTCATCATTTGAATCATTCTCCTCAGCATTTGAGGAACAACTACTTTCCTTGGAATAGAAATTCTTGTTAACCTTATCTCCTTTTTTATCATCATTAGATTCTTTATAGGGATACTTAGATGCAAAATGAAAAATCCTTCCACAATTGAAATGCTTGAAAGGTAACTTACCTTTATATTTGTTGATGCCTTTCTTCAATCTTCTAAAAAAGCTCACTTCAATCTCATAAAATTCATCATCTTGATTCACATATTCATCTTATATCCTTTTACTAGTTTTCAATGCAACTTCCTTCTTTGGAACATCTTTGTCAAACTCTATCATTTCAATGGTTGTGAGAGAAAAAAAAAATCATCTACTAAAAACGTATCCAAGTCCTTAGGTTCTTAATAGTATGACTATAGTATTAAGGGAGAGATCTCATAACTTTCTTCACAATCCCATCTTCTTTTACTACACCACAAAGACCTGTGATTCTAGAAAATGCTTCATGCACCTGAAGCATATAACTTGCAATGTCTGTATCCTCTATCATCCTTGGGGTGTCAAATCTACTCGTAGAAATTTGCATCTTGGTGTTGTCTACTTTGGTGTATCCTTCATAGATGCTACTAGGTTTTTCCTAAACATCCTTTGCAGAACTGTAATTCATCACCTTCAAGAGTCCAAAATCAGCCAACCCACACAAGATAGCATTCTTAGCCTTGTTATTATTCTCATACAACCTGATTTCAGTAAGATTTGTTGGAGTAGTAGAAGCAACATAACCATCCTTGACTGATTGCTAAACACCAAACCCAAGAGCATTTAGATGGCCTTCTATCCTTAATTTCTAAAAAGTGTGATTAGTCCCATTAAACCTAGGACCCTTTTATGATCCATCATGTGCCATCCTAGATCTTTACCTCAACCAATTAAGCTTATTTAGAGGAACTTGGCTCTGATACCAATTGTTGAACACATCGGATATTGAGAGGGGAGTGAATAAATATCTTCAAAAACTTAAACCCCTCTAAACCTTAAGACCTCATCACAATTCAAACTTCTTAAATCAACCTAAATCCCTTAAACAGATCAACAAAAATTAAAGATATAGTAATTTAGTCTTTTAACAAGTTCAACAACCCTTAACCATATCAGCAACAATGAAAGATATCAAAATTCAACCATAAATAGATCAACAGTAATGAAAGATAAAACAAGGAACACACATGCACCAGATCACACTAGATTTACATGGAAAACTCAATTAGGGAAAAACCATGGTGAGAGTTAACTCATAATAGATGAAGCTCATTCCTTACAAAATAAGGCTTGTTTCCAAAAGAATTGCAATATAAGGTGCACAACCTTAGGACAAGATACAGAGGACTTGTAGACTAATGTAAAAAACTCTAGGGAAAGATACAAGGACCTAATGAGATTCACTATCTTAGAACAAGATACATGAAGATTATAGAAATTACAATATTTGTCAACACAACACTTTATTGACTGTGTGGGGAGTTTGTTTTTTTCCAAACATGCTCTGCTTGGACTATCATGGGTTCTTTGGCTTGATGGGTCTTCTGGTCCGATCTTCTTTCTTTTGTGGGTGGTTTGCTTTTTGGCTATTGGGATAGCTGCCATTTCTTGGATCTTGATCCTGGTTTGGTGTGGTTCTTGACCTATGGATGTCTGGTTGTCTTTTTTGGGTATTTCTCTTTGGAGGCTATTCTTGGTCTGCTTTGGCAGATGATGAGTCTCGTGGGCTTGGAATTTTTTTCTTCTCTCCTGGGATTTTGTCTCATTTTTTGGGATGGGTTATCTCTACTCCATCATTTTGTGGATGCTCTTAATATTCTTTTGGAGTTGATGGTCATGTTTATATCCCCTATTTCCAGTGGGGTGCTTTTGACTGGGTTGAGTGTCATTCTTATTTTTTTGTCCCAGTTGTTTTCTTTGGTTAGGGTTGCTTCTAGCTTTCCTTCTTCAGAAGGGTTCTCTAATCACATTCTTATAGAGGTGGTGTTGGAGCTGGATGTTTTGGGTTTGAGGTTGTTGCTAAAGTTTTTCTTGGTTGTGGTTTGTTCTCTGGGTTCTTTTCTACTGGTGATTTATTGGTTGAAGGATCCTACTATTTTAGACTCTATTCAGATTAGTTGTGGCCTTGTTCTCTTAGTTAGGTGGTTCTCAAGTTTTATTCCTAGACCCCAGATGGTTTTATTCTTGGTGCAAGGTTTTTTCAAGGATGTTATGGTCTCTTGCTTGGCTACTGTGTTGGCTTTCCCCTCAGGTCCTATGGAGGTGGACCTCCCTCAATTTCTATTCTTATTGAGGTGGGCCATTCTCCTATGGGGGTGGAGGTTGAGGGTGTTGGTGATTTCTAGTTGTGATGGTTTAGTTGATCGTATCATCCTCTCCAATAGAGGGGAGCTCACTCCTTTAGAGGTGGAGATGGAGTTGGTTTCCTATTACCAAGTGAGTTTGTGTTGTAGGGAAGTTGATTTCTTGTAGTTTTTTGTTGTGGATCACAAATCCCCTATTGAGGTGGGGTGTTTGGTCTCAATGGTTTTGCTTGGTAATTGGGTCTTGTTGATGGTTTACACCACTATGTTCTCTACTCTTTTGGGCTTATATTTGAATGATCTAAGAGGCTAGTTTGTTGAAGCTGGCTATTTTAGGTGATGTTCAATTTTATTAAGGGTTTTAGGTCCCTCTAAAATCCTGTTTGTATTCAAGTTTTAGGCTCGTTCTTGTCTTGTCTAGTGCAACTCGCTTAGTCTTGTCATTCTCTTTATGGCTATTTTTGTTTAGGTTGCTATTGGTTTGTGTATTTTTCTTTATGTAGCTCTCTCTTCAGTTGGGTTTCAGGTCCCTATAAAACATGTTTGTACTAGGTTTCAAACACCCATCAAAACTTGTTTTACCCTAATCAAAAACACAAAACTCTATTGACTGAGGCGTTACAACACATCTGATCTATCTTCCACATACTTTTACACTTCTTCTATGAGATATTAAATGCATTCCATACACTCACACACCCACTCAATTTGCATCTTAAAATTTCTTGCATTTATATCCACCACAACATTACACAACTTCAATTAGGTCATCCAAGAAGAAGATAAACAATAAACTCAACAATTTAGTCATAAAAAAATAATGTGGTCCTATATAGATATAGAGACCAAAAACAATCTTATTACATCTTCCAATGTGATCCAAAATAATTCACATGCTGGTGCACATCAACCCAAGTCAGCAACAAGGAAACATGTAGATGAAACATGAAACACATAATTAGTTGACCCAAAGACATACTTTCAATTAAACTAACTCACTGCGGTTCACAAAAAGATAGGTCAAGACCTAAATATATCATAACAAATCTTCAAATTTTGGCAAAAACACTCAAGCACATAGTGCAAGCAAGAGAACAAGCCCTATTAGCCAGATATCCATAAATTTCCTAGAAGACCAACTAAAACACAATGCAACACCAAAAGAGATCAATCATTGATGTGCAAATCATAAAGAGATGTTTTGTGAAAATCCAAAAGCACTTTTAGATACTTATTTCATATTTTCATGCCACCAACTGTTAATGTAAATCAAACAAGAGTAGAACACTTCATCCCAAAATCTTAAAACATGCAACCTGTTAGCTCTCAAAAACGCAAGTAAAGGGTACCTCAAGAGGATGCCAATCTATTGATAAGTTTTAGGGTAACAGAAGAGGTTTAATTGCTTAAACCTTCTACTCTTCAGGTGCTGCTAGACCTAGGCAGGTGAACCTATATGAATTGGGCAGACTTAACTTTTGACCTTCTCTTCTTGCAGTGATTTTTCCATGATGGCAGATGGAAGTGGACAAATGAAATCAAATTTGGTATAGATTGTACAACAATATTCCAAACTAAATCCTAATATGCTCAATTAACAGATGTAAAGAAAATGAATGAATCTAAATGGTAAAATGCAAAGACTAGTGCCTTATTGGGAATGCGGAGTCAAGAGAAATCTAAAACAAGTACTTCATTTTGGCAAACATTCAAGTTGTTCAGCATATGATTTAGTTTATAGCTTGTATAAAAATGCAAGGTTATGATTACCGAGTTCTTCTTATTGATCCAACTGACATTCCCTAATTACTATGATCAACTTAAAGGATTCAATCTTTACTGGAAAGAACCAATCAATTGACCATACAGATGTAGCAAATGTGCACTGAAAAACCGGATATAAACTTGTTACACCAATTTAAATAACCAGAAAACACCATATTGGAGACAACTTCAATAATACTTTCAACGAGCACCATAAACAACTGATACCAGAAACATCTACACCATATTAAAAGATTTCAATTGATATCTCCATTTTGAAATCATACATCATAGTCTCTGTTCTGAGAATTTTATTCTACTGGATCCATTTCTAATCTACCTACTGTCTAATCTCTATCTCCTCTCCCTAATTTTTACAATTGAGAATGAACATTTATACACCAGCATCTGAAAGGACACATTGCTTCACATTCCAATGTCGGTGAGCCACTGTTCACATTCGGGCTTTTGCTAATCATTCGCTGAGACATCCAGTAAGTATGCCCAAGGCAAATATATCATTGAAAATCATCCTACTGTCCATCACTGTGAAGTCATGTCGTCTTATCAATACTTTGAATGTTACCGACGAATGTCCTTTCGTCTCATTTTCTTCGCTGTGACCTCCTACAGTTATATCGAAGCCCCAAGTCCTGCCGATAGGTATCCTCTGATCTTTGTGTTTCGTTGTGACCTCTGTGATGTCGGGAAGACGTTTCACAGATAATACTTTGTCTCACCAAGATGTGTTCCTTTTGTCTCATGTGGGTCATTGTAACATTATGTTGTCGGGGAGATGTCATATCGGCTACCTTGTGTCTTACCGAGACATACCTTGTAATATTTTTCTGGTCGTTGAGACATATGGGCCTTCTCGCCGATGAAACTGCTTTTGGTGAGACAAATGAGTCAGAAGGACTGTATAACCTTACTCCGATAGTTGTTGATATGATTCCCCTACGCATGTTGGTGAGACCGGTAGTACTCGACGAGACTTTACTCCGATGCACTTTAGTCTTATCAATATGTTTTCTTTATCGTCGGTCGACAAGACACCACGAATTCGCTGAGACCTCATATCGCATTCCTTTAGTCTGGCCGAAATGTTTGCTTGGACCCCGATAGTCGGTAAGACAATAAAACTTCGCCAAGACCTTATCCTAAATATTCTTTAGTCTTACCGAGATGTATATCCTCATCGGCATGACATTTGAGTCAGGAAGACTACGTAGCTTCCTGCCGATAGCCTTCTAATGGAATCCTTTTGCACTTTATCAGCAAGATCTATTGCCTTCAGCAAGATCTCACTCTGATAACCTTTTGTCTGACCGATACATCACTCCATGCGCTAGTCGGTGAGACATATATGAGTTCGCCAAAACTTCACCCCGAAGAAAATCTTTCACTGACATGCTCCTTTTGTCGCTGGTCGGTGAGACAAAATACGATCGGTAAGACCTTGTACTGATGATAGCCCCCCTTTGCCGATGAACGAATTTTCTCATGTCGCCAAGACAATAGAAGTGTCCCACCGAAAGGCACCTGCATGTGAGTTCCAATCGCTGTGACATCAAAAACATCTTGCCGATAGGAAACACAGACGTTTATCAGAAGAAAACGCAATATGGATCTGGGAGACCCTGACAATCTCATGCCGATATAGATCATAAAGTGAAATACTCAGACCTAGATAGATTTCATGGGATAAATATGGGAAAAATGTGAGCAAAATATTATGAAGAAAGGCCCTGAGCATATGGTGAGGACTCGATTGGAAACTTAGGGACATGAAAAGCTTGTGAAATTATTCAAAATATTACAATTCTAATAGTGGCTCTGTCTGGGGATGAATGATAGTAAGATCATTGCAAGGATCTAGATCTTTGGGTGAGCAGACCAGACACAATGAGAAAAATGGGAATGGAAAGAATGAAAAATGGATATGGAGATGAACAGAACCCTAAACTACTGTACATGGAAAAAAAAATTAAAGAGGATTATCAAGAGTTGTCCATGCACTGGCAACCCTTAATCCTCTGTGTTACTCAAGAGAAAAAATGTTTCAGAAATTGCCCATGTACAGGCAATTCTTGATCTTCACCAGCCATATTTTGTAGATAGTACGAATCTTCACCTCTTTTTCCAACAACCACAAAAGGTCCCAACCACAATGCTTCAAACTTCCCATGCTTTCCCTTCTCCTGGCACCTTGCGTTCCACATCAATACCAAATCACTTTCTCCAAATTTTCTATCCTTCGCCTTTTTATCAAATAGATACTTCATCTATGTCTGTAACTTCATGTTTTGGTTTTAGGCAACTCTCCTTATTTCATCAAGTTCAGCCAGTTGCTCCATTCTCTCTTCCATAGGTTCTAGAATATCCAAATCTTCCTGAAGGACAAACTTGTAGACTGGTAACAAATTCTGCAAAGGCATCCTGGCCTGTGTTCCATACACCAATTCAAATGGGGATTTTCCAATTTCCTTTTTAATAGTGATTCTGTCAGACCAAACAACCAATTTTAATTTTGAATCCCAAGCCTTCTTGTTCTGACCTAGCATCCTTCTTATAATCTTTAGAAGACTTTTATTGCTAGACTTCACTTGACCATTAGCTTGTGGACGATAAGGAGCTGCATAAGAATTGGTAGTACCATATGTGCTACAGAAATTTTTGAATTCATCTGATCTGAAACACATCCCATTGTCAGTGATCAATCTTATTGGTGTACCAAATCTGGTAATGATGTTGTCCATTAGAAAATTTGTCACAACTCTACTTGTAGCCTGTTTAGTTGGGATTGCTTCAACCCATTTAGTAAAATAATCAGTGGCCACCAGTATCCACCTATGTCCACCACTTGAATTTTCTTGTATTTCTCCAATGAAATCAATTCCCCATTGATGGAAAGGGGCATCAGCCTGCAGGGGTCGAAGTGGCAAAGCTCCCCGATACTTCAGTTTTCTAGAGAATTTCTGGAAAGCCTCACATTTTCTTACATATGTAAAAGAGTCATTGAAAACCTTTGGCCAGTAATAACCTGCCCTGAGAATTTTATGTGTAGTTGTCTTTGCTGATTAATGTCCTCCACAAACTCCTTCATGCATTTCACTTAAGACATGCATGGCCTGAGACTCATCCAGACATAACAATAGTATACCATCCCTATTTTTCCAAAATAGATCTCCATCCATGAAGACATACTTAGATGCCTGCAACTTCAGCGTTCTTTTTTGGTTGTCATTCAATCCCTCTGGACACTTCATGTATTTAAGATAATGCATGATATCTGTATACCATGGAGTATGTTCAATGCTTGCAACTACAGTCTCTTCTTCTATATTACAAATTTGATTTGCTTCAATGTTTGTTTCTGCCATTAATTTAGCCAAGCCTTGACCTCTTACCAGTTTAGTAATTTATATCTCCATCTCAAACTCTTGGATTTTTTTAATCCATTTGCATCTTTTTCTTGTTACTTCAGACTGTGTCAAAATATCCTTGACAGCTGCATGAGGGACGTAAGCAACCACCTTTGCTCCAACAACATATGGCCTGAAAGCTTTTACAACTTTTACTAATGCAAATGCCTATTTTTCCATTATATCATACTTTAATTCAGACCCCTGCTATGATTTACTGAAGAAAGACACAGGCTGTTCATAACCTTCCCCATTCTTCTGTAACATAACAACAGCAATGGTGTGCATTGAAGCGAATGAAAATATCTGAAAAGGTTTTGCAAAATCCAGAGACTTGAGGATAGGAGCTTCCTTGATGGCCCTTTTGATGGATATGAAAGCTTCCAAGGCTTCTGCAGTCCACTCTACCTTTTGTCCCTTCTTCAACATTTTTGATATGGGTTTAATGATCTCAGCAAAGTTAGAAACAAATCTCCTAACAAAATTAATCTGTCCAAAGAATGACTGTATAGCCTTAACAATTTTAGGAATAGGAATTTTGTCAATAGCTTCAACCCTCTCAGGATCTATCTTAATCCCTTCTTTGGAAACAATATGTCCCAAGAGCTTACCTTTTGTGACTGCAAAATGACACTTCTTAGGGTTCAAGCTGATACCATACTCTAAGGCTTTAATAAATACCTTCTCCAGATGTTGAACATGATCTTCAGCCTTCTTTGAATAAGCAGTCAGATCATCCTGATAAACCACCATGATAGCATTGATCAAATCTGCAAATACCACATCCATAGCTCTTTGGAAAGTTGCTCCTGTGTTTGTAAGACCAAATGGCATTCTCATGTAAACATACGTCCCCCAAGGAGTTGTAAACGTCATCTTATATTGCTCAGACTCTTTGAATTTAACCTGGTTATACCCTGAAAACCCATCCATCATAGACAACAGTTCGCACCTTGTTACCTTATGCAATATAGCCTCCATATTGGGTAGAGGATAATTATCTTTGAGGGATGCCATGTTTAGATTTCTGAAGTCTA
This sequence comes from Sequoia sempervirens, assembly GCA_007258455.2. Classification (NCBI taxonomy): domain Eukaryota; kingdom Viridiplantae; phylum Streptophyta; class Pinopsida; order Cupressales; family Cupressaceae; genus Sequoia; species Sequoia sempervirens. The sequence goes on along the minus strand of VDFB02000017.1, from coordinate 304,851,365 downwards.
CACACAGCCTGATATCTCCATTTTTCTTTCTCACAGGGACCAAATTTGAAACCCATGTTGAATGCCTAATTGGTTTAATGATTCCCCCATCTCTGAGCTTTGCCAACTCTTCTTGCATTTTAGGCTCCAATGTTGGATTTATGGGTCTCTGCTTTTTTCTGAATGGCTTAGCGTTTGGCTTCAATGGTATTTCATGCTGAAAAAAATCTTCCCTGTATGCTTTTAGATCTTCATAAGACCAAGCAAACACATTTTTATATTTTCTCAACAACTCTATCAGCATTTTTCTAATTGTTGGGCTTATCTTCTTTCCTATGTACACCCTTCTTTGTGTCATCTCAGTCCCCAAGTTAATTTCTTCGATATCTTCCCTCTTGACTGGTGTTAGCTTCATGAGGGATTGATCATTTCCATCATACACCCTCTCCAATGCCACTAAGCCTTTATGAAGCTTATTTGTTTTAAGCTATAAGATCTCCTTCCCAAATATTGTTTGCTCCCCATCCACTTCTTCAACAAAGGCATTGAAGTCAATCTCTTGGGCTTCGTATTGATCTATACAGTGGAGAAACTTCATAAGGTCAGTATCATCATTGAAGACCTGCCAACTATAAATGTTATCAGGAACAACAGGCCTTGTCTTGAACTCAATTTGTGATACTCCAACCAATGTAATGTCATCTCTTTTCAGCGCCACATTTGCTAAAAAATATGCCATTATATTTTTTGACCTATCAATCCACTCAATTGAGAAGGCATCAAACAATTCAATTGTGTCCCATACAACATTTCTATATTGCTTCAGTCTCTTATGTTTTGCTGCATATTTTGACTTAATTTGTGAAACAACCAACTTAGAATCCCCTCAAACAGCCAGCAACTTGATTTTGTGTTTCACAACTATATTCAAACCTGTTAACAAAGCTTCATACTCCGCAACATTGTTTGTACATTCAAATGCTAACAGAAATGAATACTTAAATGAAACACCCTCAAGTGAAATGAATACTATCCCTGCTCCATTACCTTCTTGACTGCATGCTCTATCAAAGTACATCTTCCACACACCGTTGCAGTTTTGTGCAACATGCTTCTCAATTGGATCACTATTGATCAACTCTAGTTGGGCTGGTTCTATATTAAAACTCCCAAGATCAACATCACAAAAACAATTGATCTAATTTTGTGGTACATAGTCAACAAGCTGATTCATCCTTGGCTCCCTATACAACTTCACTTCCTAGCCATTTACCAGAATTGTTGCATAAGATAGATCAAACTGAACATTGCCACCAACAGCTACCGTCCATTGTCTTGATAAAAGCATACCAAACTAAGGAGGGGCGTCTATTACTATTATATCAATATTGTAGGCCACTTGAGGATAAGTAGATAGCTTGACTTCAACATCTTTCATTATACCCACCATAGGAACAGGTCGGTTATCCATCGCATAGCATTTACCTTCATATGTATCCACCCTCATGCCTAGTTGTTTCATCACTCCTACTGGCATAATATTCATGGCAGCACCAGAATCTATCATGCAATTCCTTAACAATTTTTTATTTATGAGTAATGTAGTGAAAAAAGGATCAACCTGTGGGGGACTTGTCAGTACATTACTCAAGCAGATTTCTGAGATATTTACTTCCTCCTGCTTACTACTTGCTTTAGTAGCCACCTTGTTTTCAGAATTCACATGCTTTTCATTTGTTATCAATTGGACAGCACTGTCTCTGTACTCCTTAATCTTCATCATCTCAAGTAGTGGAACAGACATATTTACCTGAGATAAAGCCTGAGTGAAGTCAAAAGAAGAACTCTCCACTTTAACCATTTTATTTTTCTCTGGTGTTTCTCCTTTGTTTTCTTCCTTTTCTCTTTTACTTGGTTGATCAGGCTTTTTCATTTCTTTGTGTAATTCCTTCACTTCCTTCTTGTGGACAGGCTTCTGTTTACTTTCATCATATTGTTTATTTTCTATCCTTTTCATAGTTCCTTGTGTCGCCTTTTCTTTCATAAAAATACCCCTGGGGACACCTTCCTTCTCATTTACAGTCCTATTTCTCAACCAGTACTTACTCTTTGCCTCTTCAACTACAGCAATAGTTAGTCTCTCTATTTCCTCTTCAGTAAGTTTCCTCATACTGCATTGAGTAGGTATTTCAACAGAATGTGGCTCTGTATATTCTTCTTCAGAGTCAGAAAGGATCTGCTGTTCAGCCATATGGACATTGTATTTTTGATTTGAAACATCATATTCGTAGCATTCATCCTCTGAAGATGAGTACCTCTCCTCCACATGGTGAAAAGTGTTTGAAGTCAAATACACTTTGTGATCTTCTCCATTATTTCCCATCAACATTCCTTCCTCTTGCATTCTTTGGGATACAACACAATAATCTGGGGAATGTGGCTTATCACAAACTTCATAGAAATAATTGTTATTCACCATATAGGTTCCCTTCTTCATCAATGGATCAGGAGTTTCTTTGATTCTAGGCCTATCTGTTATAGGTTTTCCATCTTTCCAGTTTGTGTTATAAGGCATGTCATGCAACCTAGGCCTTTCATTCTTGTATGTGTGCTCCTGTTTGTATTGATAATTATTGGTTTGTTGGGGAGCCCTATGATTATCTCTTTTATCAATTATCCCAGTATCCCTCCTATTGTTTTCAATTGTTAATGTTGTCTTCTGGGCTTCAGCCAAGTCTCTTGGGAACCTATTTCTCAGTTCATACCCTTTTTTGGATCGAACGCATTCAAATAAACACTCAAATACACAAAGTCTGGCAGTCTTGATCCAGGAGGTATTTTATTCTACAGTTTATTGAATCTTTGATTAAAATCATAAATAGAATCATTCTAATTTTTTTGAATTCACATCAATTCATGAGGAGCAGCATTAGGTGCACTTTGATTCCCATATTGCTCGAGGAATCGGTCCTGGAATATTTGGAGCGAATCAATAGAGGCTGTTGTTAGGCTGTTGAACCAATCTCTGGCTTCTTCAGTCAGCGACATCATGAATAGCCTTATATGTAGATCTTCATAAGGTACATCCAAATCTTGAATGAAGGCATTGATGCTTCTTAAATGATCTTCAGCGGTAAGTGGTAATTGCATTACTTCCTGTGAACTTAGGCACCAGACCTCTCCAACTACCATCCATAGGGTAAGGGTATAAATGAAACCCTGCTAAATCGAACTGTCTAATCATTGTTGTGTACTGATGAGGAGGAGGGTTAGGTGGGTACTGATACATTGGGTTATTATATTGTGTATTATGATGTGGCATATAATGTTGACCATGAGGTGGCTGTGTGTATGCATGTTGTGTGGGAATATGAGGTGGATGATTTGGCTGTCTGTATTGATTCCCTTCTTGATGGTGAGGAACTCTTGATGGATCAGAAGGCCCTGGACCATGGTTACCCTGTTTATGAGGTGGTACATACTTCGAGCAACCAGATGCTTGATTAGTAATTTGGACTTTCTACAATTCAGCTTTTAATTCTTGTATCTCCTTCTTATGTAATTCCAACTGTGCTTTTACTTCTTTAGGAATTGAAGGTTCATAATCATCTTGAGGATTTTCATGGTCAATATGTTCATTCTGATTACCTTCCATTTTTTGGTCATATTCATGCTGAATTTTGAGTCATTCAGCTTCAAATTTAGCATGCCACTCTGCCTATTTCTAAGGATCCTGAAAAGGATTTCTTTGATCTTCTGGGGTACCAGGTTCTGCACTTGAATTATCTGTCCATGTATCAAAACAACCATATTTTCACCATGTGGTATTAATGATTTGTCTTTGTTCATCATGCACATGTCCTCACTTATCCCTTTACCCTTGTCAACCCTGTCATCTTTGTGTGTCCACTTACTGCCAGCAGGGGCTCCAGTATGACCTCCCCTGTATTGGGATCTTCTTCCATTCATGTTTGAATAGATGCAATGTTTCTGTCAGAGTCACCACTCACTTTTATCAAAAGTGAGAAAGTCTGATATTTCTTATTCCTAGTGGAGTCTGTACAAGGTTTCTGACTCTATGATTAAGGCCTTGATTCTGAATTGATTTGTCCCCAGCAGAGTCACCAATTTGTTAGCTCTCAAAAACGTAGGTAAAGGGTACCTCAAGAGGCTTCCAATCTCTTGATACGTTTTAGGGTAACAAACAAGGTTTAATTGTTTAAACCTTCTACTCTTCAGGTGCTACTAAACCTAGGCAGGTGAACCTATATGAATTGGGTACACTTAACTTTTGATCTTCTCTTCTTGCAGTGATTTGTCCACGATGGCAGATGGAACTGGACAAATGAAATCAAATTTGGTATAGATTGTACAACAATATTCCAAACTAAATCCTAATATGCTCAGTTAACAGATGTAAAGAAAATGAATGAATCTAAATGGTGAAATGTAGAGACTAGTGCCTTATTGGGTATGCGGAGTCAAGAGAAATCTGAAACAAGTACTTTGTTCTGGCAAACATTCAAGTTGCTCAGCATATGATTTAGTTTATAGCTTGTATAAACATGCAAGGTTATGATTACCAAGTTCTTCTTATTGATCCAACTGACATTCCCTAATTACTATGATCAACTTAAAGGATTCAATCTTTACTGGAAAGAACCAATCAATTGACCATACAGATGTAGCAAATGTGCACTGACAAACCGGATATAAACTTGTTACACCAATTTAAATAACCAGAAAACACCATATTGGAGACAACTTCAATAATACTTTCAACGAGCACCATAAACAACTGATACCAGAAACATCTACACCATATTAAAAGATTTCAATTGATATCTCCATTTTGAAATCATACATCATAGTCTCTGTTCTGAGAATTTTATTCTACTGGATCAATTTCTAATCTACCTACTGTCTAATCTCTATCTCCTCTCCCTCATTTTTACAATTGAGAATGAACATTTATACACCAGCATCTAAAAGGACACATCGCTTCACATTCCAATGTCGGTGAGCAACTATTTGCATTCGGGCTTTTCTTAATCATTCGCTGAGACATCCAGTAAGTATGCTGAAGGAAAATATATCACCAAAAATCATCCTACTATCCATCGTTGTGAAGTCATGCCATCTTATCGACACTTTGAATCTTACCAAAAAATGTCCTTTCATCTCATTTGCTTTGCCGTGACCTCCTGTAGTTATATCGAAGCCCCAAGTCCTGCCGACAAGTATCCTCTGATCTTTGTGTTTCGCTATGACCTCTGTGATGTCGGGAAGACGTTTCATATATAATACTTTGTCTTGCCGAGATGTGTTCTTTTTGTCTCATGTGGGTCGCTGTAACATTTTGTTGTCGGGGAGATGTCATATCGGCTACCTTGTATCTTACCGAGACATACCTTGTAATACTTTTCTATTCATTGAGACATATGGGCCTTCTCGCCGATGAAACTACTTTCGGCGAGACAAATGAGTCGGAAGGACTGTATAACCTTACTCCGATAGTTGTTGATATGATTCCCCTACGCATGTCGGCAAGACCGGCAGTACTCGACGAGACTTTACTCTGATGCACTTTAGTCTTATCAATATGTTTTCTTTACGCTGGTCGGCAAGACACCATGAATTCGCTGAGACCTCATATCACATTCCTTTAGTCTGGCCGAAATGTTTGCTTGGACCCTGATAGTCAGTAAGACAATAAAACTTTTCCAAGACCTTATCCCGAATACTCTTTAGTCTTACCGAGATGTATATCCTCATCGGCGTGACATTTGAGTCGGCAAGACTACGTAGCTTCCTGCCGATAGCCTTCTGATGGAATCCTTTTGCGCTTTATCAGCAAGATCAATTGCCTTCGGCAAGATCTCACTCCGATAACCTTTTGTCTAAGAGATACATCACTCCATGTGCTAGTCGGTGAGACATATATGAGTTCGCCAAAACTTCACCTCAAAGAAAATCTTTCACCGACATGCCCTTCTGTCGCTGGTCGGTGAGACAAAATACGATTGGTAAGACCTTGTACCGATGATAGCCCCCTTTGTCAATGGATGAATTTTCTCCTGTCGTCGAGACAATAGAAGTGTCCCACCAAAAGGCACCTGCATGTGAGTTCCAATCGTTGTGACATCAAAAACGTCTTGTCGATAGGCAACACAGACGTTTATCAGCAGAAAATGCAATATGGATTGGGGAGACCCTGATAATCTCATGCCGATATAGATCATAAAGTGAAATACTCATACCTAAATGGATTTAATGGGACAAATATGGGAAAAATGTGAGCAAAATATTATGAAGAAAGGCCCTGAGCATATGGTGAGGACTCGATTGGAAACTTAGGGATATGAAAAGCTTGTGAAATTATTCAAAATTTTACAGTTCTAACACAACCATGAGATAGAACACTAATAGATCAACTTGCAGACGATTTCAACACATGAAATTTGAACTAATACACTGCACATACATAGAGCACATTCACCAAGCCGTAGGATCAAAAACATCAATGCAAAGAAATGCAGAGCATTTTTTGGACCAGTCTAGACAACCAACAATAGTGCTAACCTTTTGTAATTAACAAAAACCTTCTCAAAAACACTAGTGAGCTAAAAATATAGGAGTGAAACATCCACATAACACAAACTCTGAATCCCAAACCGTAATACCATGTCTCCAATACTAGAGGAATACAGAGCATTCTCCCAAACAATCTTCACAGCAACTTTCTGAAATAGAAACTTCTTACTCGCTCGCAGAGGCCAAAATAACCTTGCAACAACACATACTTCTTTAGGAACAACAAGAGATAGAATTCAACATGCTATAGAACATCAACAACATCTCTCCACTATCAACAATACTTCTAATACTCATCTTAATATATCATCATGAATCAACTTTGCTGACAACAACAATGCACTATACAACTTTCATTACTAAACATACAAGGCATGATATTCAACCATGAACATCCACAACACACCACCATACTCAATTATAGCCCAAATTGAATTTTGTCAACTGTTATCAATAGTTTTGCACCCTGATGAATGCAATATTCATCAAACTACTGAAACATGGAAACCTCTTTCAGATGTGGGTGATCTACGTGAAAGAGGAATCTCCAGAGTGAGCTGGTTCTCTGAATGATGAATTCTATTCTAAAATAGCTTCTGAGGAAAGGAATGAAGAATAACTGAACATAAAAACCTATTTCTAAAAGATGATTCACCAAACTTATAAGGATTCAGACCTAACCACTCATAACAATTTCTTTATTGCAGTAATCCTCACAATCTCATTGGCACATATCCCATCAATAATTTGCATGAAGATCTGGAAAACAAACACAACATGCAACCTGAAATATGAAATTCTAAAAACACAACCTATAACAACAAGACATAAAAGGATTCCAATTTGAAAACACAAGTATATCAGATTGCCATTACAAAATTTGAGACAGAAAATAAGAAGGAGAAATTTGCTGCTCTATTGAAACTGGAAGAGTGTCAAAAATGTCCAAACTGAGTATCAAAGGGTTTACAAGCTCCCAAAATGAGTAAGGGCCAGAAACTGATTTGAACTCATGAGAATGGAGAGTTGAAAGACTAAATCTATCAAAAGAACTCTCCAGGAAACCCTAATCCGAGCTCAAAAAAAGCTCAAGGAAAAAAGGCCTCAAACAAACTCAAAAAATTGCTTTAAAGCAGAAAAAAGCACAAAGCTTTTATGATTACACTATCAAGCCCCTAAAAATAGGCAAATCCTGCTTTAAAAGTTCAAAAAACACCTTATCTCTCCAAGATAAGTCTGGAATTCGACCAAGAAGAAAATTCAATCAAAGATCTGCTAAAAATAGCAAGAAAACATAAAGCAATTTATAGAATATCGATTTTATGCTTCTGCTTTACAAGATGCAGATTTTTTCAATTTTGTCTATTTTTGCAACTCAAAGATTGGAAATCTTTTGCAAAAATAAAACTGCTTATTTCTCCAAGATATCATTCTGATTTTCTCAAAAATCATAAAAATACATTACATAATGTCATATTCCTATCATCTCCAAAATTGATTTCTCCAAAACCAATCAAAAATAAAAACCCTAAAAACATTGACCCAAGGCTTAAGGTATTCATAATTCTCTCTAACTGCTCTTCATTTAAAACAAAACCCTAAGGCAAAGCCCATACTTCGCTAAGGCAAAACAATAAGTCTTAAACACTTAAGACATCACCCTAGCATAGAATTTCGGCCTAACATAATCATTGATTTAGACTTAGGCTTTTGAAAAAAACATAAGGCATAACTTAAAACTTCGACCCCTTTTTGAATTTCGACATATGCTCAAAACCGAACATTTTGGATGATGATGACATTCGAATTGCATGAGGAAATAGGGTCAAACCCTAATTATCATTCATTTCACCCGTGACTTGAGAAGAAGGAAACTCTGTCTGAGAAAAAACTGCCGCCATGATGGTGCCGGATTTGAGCTCGTGCGCACAAAAATCTTCCCTTGCTCTCTAGTTGACCGAATCTCCAATGGGTAAGCTTCCCTTCATGGCGAAATAGCTTTTCCACTTCATTATTTTGAATATCAACAAGCCCTAAGGGCGCGGCCTGCATGAGTATACTTTTTGATTCTATTCTTTCTTTGACTTCTTCATGCCACCATGAGTTCGAGCTCGACTTCCACAGTCGACTTCATGAAAGCTCGACTTGTATTCCTATTCTCCTTCACTGTACAGAGGTAAGCTTTAGTTAATGGTCTTTGTAATCTGCTCATTTCGGCCTCAAAGCCGTGGCTAACATACTCTAATGTCATCATTTTACTGTTCTCATGTGCTCACCTCTATCATTGTAGTAGTCTATTCACTAGTGAGAGCTCAGCCACTCTTCAAAACTCAAAAATCATGCCTTGGGAAACTAAAGAGAAAGCTATGGCCGTGGCTTTAGACTCCATCAGAAATTCAAACTGGTAATTATCTTTGCTTTGTAGAAACTCTAAAAAACTCTCATGATTTCATAAACTTCTGGCCATGTACAGGTCGTGCCAAAAGAGCACTATAGGAAGCATTCTTGCAGATTTTGGGCTCGACCCAGAACAGAAAATCTCCATTATGTTAATTTAATAACACTTCTATTTGTGGGTACCACAGAAAGTTAAAAAAAAACTGTATTTTCCTTCCTCTGTATTTTGACTATAATTTGGGAGCTCACATTTGTTGAATATCCTTGCCATTTTCTCTAGATTTCACATGGGTATTTCTGTAGCTATCTTTTTTGCATTTTGAAGCCAACCCTGAAAATGGGTACTCGATATTTTAGGGGAAACTCCATTTTCTGTGTTTTGAAAATAAACCAGAAATGAGTCTTTTGTATTATTAAAGAAAAATGCATTTGCTTTTCTTCTGAAGCTCGTCCTAGCACAAAATCTTCACATTTGTAATTTACTGTTGATTTCATGAAAAACCCATATGGGTACCATCAATTATCATATTTTTGTACTTTTCGAAAGCAAACCCTCATGTGGGTATTCAAAATTTTTGAAGAAAAATGTATCTTCTGTATTCTGGAAACATTCGAGACTATGAAGCAACTGTTATTTGTTCTATCTATATGGCTCGAGCTAGAACAAACAGTGATTTACCCACACTTCTAAAGAAAAACAATATCATGGGTTTTTTGGAATTTTTAAAAGCAAAAGCATGCATTTTATTTCTGATAGAACTCGATCTCTCATACTTGCTTGAAAAATTGATAGACTGTATACATGCTTGCATTTCTTTTAGGATCCTGACTCAAATAACCAATGACACTTTGTATTTATGTAACCTTCTTTGATAGTTATAATATCTTAGCTCAATTCATGGAAACGTCATTGACATGGAGCTGTAAACTATCCTTAAAAATGAAAATCCAATACTCACATTCCGAGAGTACTCTCCAGGTACTAAGAATCTAAAAGATCTATTTTGAATGCACATTCTGGAACCTCATATACCTATGAAGCTCGAAACTGCAAATTCCATTATGGTCTCTTACTGCATTCTGTGCTCATCTTGTAGATATGACAGCAACCTTACCTCACTGTTCTGTTAAGACATTGACTAAGTAATCTGGAAATGATCAACATCCTGCATATTTGTTATATTTAATTCATGGCTTGACCAATTACAAGTGACATCTTACTTGACACTTGTAATTCACAGAAAACAAAATGAAATAACATCACATTTGATTGTTGTCCTAAACTAATCATTGACACACGATCCCGTTTGAGGCACCATTGCAATCAAAATGAGTTCACTGCTTTGTTGTATCTCCTAATAACTAGTACTCCATATTTGAGTATTGTATCACTGATGCTTGTTATTGTATCTGGCTATTCCCTTGCAATAGAAATTGTCATAGTTAAGATCTGAAATCACAAATTGATCCAAAGTGAACTCCTGTGTTTTTCTGTTTTAGCACTTATGCAGGGCTTTTATCTTAACATTGAATCATACTGGAATGTACCTATTCTTCAGTTCCTAAGCACAACTAACACCTGAAAACCTTCTTCTGGGAACAAACTGTTTGCTCCTTCCTTAATTCTAACACAGCAGCTTTCACTTCCTACACTTGAATTCTGTAGAAGTTTTTTCCATTTTTCTTTTGAATTGAAACATTGCATCAGTATGAACCACTTTAAAACTCTGGTTCAAATGTATAACTGGTAACTCAGAATCATTTTGGAAAGAAAATACTTGCTCCTCTGTTATTTTTCTGAAAAGGTCACTTTATTATTACCATTGATAATGCAGTATTTCTTCACCAGTCAACTTAGAACTAGAAATTTGTCCAACACTCAGGTGCACTGTCTGTATTTGTTCTCGTGAGCAACATGGTACTCTTCATGCATTTTTATATTTCACCGTACAAATTTCTCACATAAACTATTCTCTTTGATGATGAAAATTAGAACAAATCATTAAGGCATATGTATGCCTGTTCACTATCCAAAAGAGAAATAATGAATTGAAACTCACATGACATATGATTATAATCAGCACAGAAAATGAAGTAATTCAGCAATTTCTGATGCAAAGGCACTTAGTTAAATTCCTTAAGTGAACTAAACTCACTTTTCACCTGTAGCCTTCAGAAAGAAATGTTGATCGTTATGAATGCACAGCTGGTTTCGTTACTTGATGGATAACTCTATTTTACCTTTTAGTTGTATTTCATTTGTTTGATGTATATGATGAAAATATCTTTCAAAATCGGCCCATTTAATGCATTGGGCAGCATGATGGGCTCTACCCTTGTGGGAGCCCATTTTACTCCACATGCTTGGTCTTCGAATAATGTTCCGCTCCATGAATTTACCTATACCTGCACAAGGAAACAAACAGTGTTAGCATAAAAAATGGAACATGTTGATTATGAATTTAATACTTCTCCTTCAGCTCACTTCTTTCAGACTGCATTTGATTGATTGTTTCAATGCATTGCTAATAGTATACTGTACTATTGTAGGTGCATCATATGAGTTATGTCATAGTCGGAGCCACTGACACCCGTCCTTTCCTCTTACAGGTCAACGAAGCTCGAGACGATGAGGTGCACCATTCAACATCAAACGTCGATAACAGGCAATGATGACTATGTTGTTGCTTATGTGTTTTCCTTTTGCATCTTCAATAGTGCAATGTGTTGTTGGAAATGCATTGTCACAGTCACAGTTATATCCACGGCTTGTGTGGAACTTTGATTTCAATTCTTCTTTTCAGTTAAAAAGAAAAATGCATTTATGCAATGTTGTAATACTATTCTAATTGTGAAATCAAATGAAGCCTTGTAAAAATATGAGTTCTTTTCGAAATGAATAAAAGCATCTGAAATGCTATTTTGCACATGTACTCAATTTTGTCTTTCTTCAAAAACTGCAACATCTGAATGGCACTTTGAAACTTTATAACTTCACTAAAATGCATAACTGATATTAATGCAAAAAGTAATGCGAAACAACATTTAAAATCCAATCTGCAATTCCACTTTATAGCAAAAAATAATCAGCCAGCTCCTCCATTTGAGCTAAGGTGAAAAATATGTAACATCAACAATGAAAACCAATGCAATAATCTCCCCAAGTGTTGACAACCATGATAAAAAAAACCACTATAACAATCTCACCAAGACATCAATGACAACCAATGCTAAACATACAACAATATCAGGTGTTGAAATCAATGGCATCCACTGCCAACAATCTCCCCCTTTGGCATTGATGGAAACACACACCTACTCACTCTTCCCCCTTTGACATAAAGGACAAAATGCCATACACACCTACATAGTAAGAACAACACACACTAACTTCAAAGGGACAAAGATCTTCCACTAAAACAACACATCTTCTTCAAATAACTATACCATCTCCCCCTTACTACCAACTCCCCTGAGTGATAGCACACATCTATATAGGAGAAAAAGATGACTTGAATTTCTCCCCCTAGATAGATGCATCATCTATGCATCTAGTTAGAACAAGGAGGGGTAATAACCCCTAACTTCTGCTAGAGATACTCAAAAGTATCCTTTGAAAGTACCTTAGTGAAGATATCTACAATTTGATCCCTATTAGGCACATACTCTAATCTGACTTCTTGTTTTGCAACCTTCTCCCTTAGAAAGTGATACTGGATATAAATGTGTTTGGTTCATGAATGCATTACCAAATTCTTGGAAATATTAATCATTGGTATTATCACACAATATATGAATGGGATCATCTTAAACCATCTTTACATCCTTAATGGTATACTCCATTTAAAGCACCTTGGTGCATCAAGATGTTGCGGCAATATATTCAGCTTCTTTTGTGGATAAGGACATTGAGTCCTGCTTCTTACTAAACTAAGAGACCAATCTATCTCCCAAGAAGAATGCACTTCCACTTGTACTTCTATGATCATCCACACATCCTACCCAATCAGCAATAGTATAAGCATTCAGAGAAAAATTATTATCCTTCTTATACCACAGACCATAATCTGAAGTTCCCTTCAAGTATTTGAAAAAATATTTTTACATCCTTGTCATGATATTGCTTAGGATTAGCTTCAAATCTGGCAACCAAACATACTTCATGCATAATATCAGGTCTAGAAGTAGTCAAGTACAACACACCCTTAATCATGGACCTATAAAGAGTTCGATCAACCTCTGGAGACTCATCAGATTTTCTAAAGTGACAACTAGTTGCCATAGGGGTAGCTACTAGTTTGGAATCCTCCATGCCAAACTTCTTCAACATCTCCTTACATACTTGGCCTATGAAATAGAGATACCACCATCATGCTAAACAATTTGAAGCCTAAGGAAGAAAGATAATTCACCAATCATAGACATCTCAAATTCTTTTTGCATCTCTTTTGCAAACTTCTTACACATATCATCATCTCCACCAAAGATGATGCCATCAACATATATAACCGCAATCAACAACTTTTCTTCCTTAATATAAAGATTTATATCTATAGTACCTTTCATGAATCCTTACTGAAGTAAATACTTATCCAATCGAGCATACCTTGAGCTCTAGGAGTTTGCTTGAGTCCATACAAAGCTTTCTCGAGTTTGCACACCATATCTAGATCTTTTGATAATTGGAAACCATCTGGTTGCTCAATATATACCTCTTCCTCTATAATGCCATTCAAGAATGAATACTTGACATCCATCTAATAGACTTTGAAGTTCTTATGAGCAGCAAAAGAAAGAAACAATCTTACTACCTCCATTCTAGCTACCAGATCAAAAGTCTCCACAAAATCAATACCCTCAACTTGAGAGTATCTATGTACATGTCCATAAAACAACACGGAAAAAAATTCATCTCCTAAAGAATGTATAGTATTCCAACAATCCAATCACTTATAACTTTCACTTATGCAAGGTGTAATAACTTGAATTCTTGAATATAGCATCTTCACAACATGACCAACTTGTCTTCTGAACCACAAAACAAAACTTTTCTCTATGGAGAGATGCAGACCAAAATATCATGACTCTCTGTGAAACATTTATTTGCACCAAAACCTTCAAAAAGGTTCATTCTTGCATAGAAGATCTGCACACTAGCTAATTTGAAACAATTCTTTTTCCATGTTGAAATATTTAGCATTTTACTCTTTTCATGAGGGCTGAAAGCTTTTAGAAATGAAATCTCCCCTTGAGATAATTATCTATCTTAGTTTGTCTTAGTGTATTATGCATAATGCATGAGTGTGGAATCATCCTTCCTCTTCTTTTCTTGAACTTTTTCTTCCTTCCAAACCTTTTCATTACCCTTCTCTCGTTGATTAAGGTTTCATCCTTTTTCTGATTCTAAATTGATGGCTTCACAAAATCAATTCTACAATTTTTTTCTTTATGTCCCACTTTATTACATTTGTAGCACACAATGTTGTTCTCCTAAACAATTTTTTTTCTCTTCACCTTAGATTTGCACTCAATAGCTTTATGACCAAAGTTGTTGCAAGTATAGAATATCCCTAAAGTGAAATAGCATTGTTTCTTTGAGGCATACATGATCTTTTTATCATGTTATTATTCCTTCTTTGTCCCTCCCTTGTCTGTATGAGAGATATTTTGAATGAGAAGATATTGTCAAATTTAAATTTGGAATAATAAAGAAGGAATATTCTATTTTTTAGTGGGAATGTGCAACTAAATAAATTAATAGATTTATTTAATTATAGAAGAAAATTAGCTAATAAAATAATTACAAAAATATTTAATTATGGGAAGGAAGAAAGAATTCATAATATTTTAGTTAAATAATTAAAAATTATTTAATAATGTGCATGAGAGGGAAATTTGAAATTAATTAAATAATCAAAATTATTTAATTAAAGTGGGTGAGGAAAATGAATTAATTAAAAGTGATGAATGGGAAAGATAATAAATTAATAAAATTATCAAAATTATTTAATTAATAGATGAAAATAGGTTAATTTAATTAAATAATTGTAAATTATTTAATTAAAAGGTGATGAAAAGGGGGGATGAGTGATAATGATTGAAAATGACGAATTAGGGGAATGTGTGATGTGTTAGACATTTTTAAGTGTCTACACATTGAATATGGAATAAAGCAAGCTAGTTATAATGTTTTGTAACACTTATTTATTATCCTTATTGTTAAATTACTAGTTAATTCATTCAAACAAGGCTATTAATAGAAACAAATCCTCCTATTTGTATTTGAAACCAAAAAAAATATTGTATGGAAAAATTATTTTCAAGGTCTAGGTTAAGTTGTTTTGACTTTGCAATAGAATCATTGTTGGTAGATACCAATTATACCTCGTGAGTATAGTTTAGCTTTGCCAAGTTATTTTTCTTTTGATGGTGTATTGGATCCAATATGTTTTGCACTTCTATTTGTATGTTTTCATGTACCCAAAGTTATAAGGAGATTGCAGACTAGAAATTGGTTGTCAAAATTGTTTCATAGAGACTATGGCTCTTTTAGGTTCTACATTGACTCTAGTTGATTTATTTTACACAACACAAGAACATTCAAAACCAAAGTAGAGATATGGTACTTCAGAACCTAGGTAGGATTTTGAAACATGAATAACTTTAGAATCTTAAATCTTTATCTATATTAGGAAGGTTAATTACAAATATGAATATGGTTATGATTGTATGATGCAAAAAATAGATAACAAAGGAAGCACTAGATCTAATCCACTCTCAACATCAAAGCTCAATTGTGTCTAAGATCTAGAAGATAATGCACGCATGAAATGAAACAAAGTCACCTTGAACATGTACTCTTGATATGGTTGTTACCCTCAGATTTTGATTGCATAACCTTGATATTGCCTTGATCTTGATCTTGGTATCATATGGTGTGATTCTTGATATAATAGATGAATGTATGTTTGAGGTCTAGATAGAAAATGGTAGAGATGTGATAGACAAGAGTGCTAGAATGAAAATGGCAGCATGTAGATGAGATAATGAGATGTGTTATCTAAATGGCTTAGATGAGGGATTTATTTATATGCTTTTCTTGAAAGAAATCAAGGGTGGAGGATTAATGAGAGAGAAAAGACATGGATCAAGGAGCTAAAATTAAATAAAGGTATTTAATTTTAGTAGCCAACATTGAGGAAATAAATAAAATATTTATTTTATTTATTTAAGAAGAAAGGTGGGAAAATTAAATAAATTAAATATTTATTTAATTTAGGAGAGAGTAGTGTTAGGTAATTAAACAATTATGAAAATAATTTAATTATGGGAGAGGAAAGGTAGAAATAATTAAACAATAATATTATTTAATTATTAGAAAAAAGGGACCTATGAAAGGGGAATAATTAAATAATAAAACTATTTAATTATGAGAGGAAAATGGATATTGAAAGGGAAAAAATTTAAGGAAAATTATTTAATTATTTAGAGGAAAATGGATTTTGAAAGGAAAAATAATTAAATTAAAATTATATAGTTATTTAGAGGAAAATTAGCTTAATTAAATAATAAAATTATTTAACTAATAGGAAATAGAAGAAATATGCAAGTGTGGATCTATATGAAAATGCATGGACAATTTTAGGTGTCTAAAAATATAATATGGTATACGTATGAATGGTCATCAATCCCCAAAGTTCTCAAAACATTAAGAAGAGCACACGAAGACAAAGTGAAAATATAAATTGTGTCAACATGGAAGAAGGCCTAAATTCAACTAACGCTTTGCATCGTCCCCATTATCAAAAAGGAATTTTACGACACATAGAAGAATGATGATACAAATAGAAGAAGAGCACAACAAATTTTTTGCACCTATATCCAAGTACCTACAAGGGTACCAAAGGTCCTCCAAGCAGGATCACAAACACAAAAAGAAAAGCACGAGGGAAAAAAAACACGCAAACAAATCTAACCTATAGATAAAGAAGAGGTACCACCCTAGTTGATGCAGAGGAAAAAAAAAACACAATCAAGGACTGATTCTTCAAAAAATTGACAGGACAACACTGAAGTGAAAGGAAAAGTCATTAATAACTTTCACAAAAAAATAATGAATCCAATCACTCCAATGGGATTGAAGATAACATAATTATAGACTTTCCCTCCAATTTTAATCAAGATCCAATGATGGAAAAGAATGTTATGGCATTTTTCCCAAAACTAGAAATCTTAGTTAGGGTTCAGACCCATCCTCACAAAAATGGTCATAACTTATTCAAATCTCCATGAAAATGAACCAAACAAAAATAATTGAAAGCTAGAAACATATATTCATCCATTACAATTGGTTTAATCCCAATATTGTACCAAATATGTCTGTACTAGAACTTTTTTAGACTACAAATTTTGGAAAACATTGTTAGAACAGGGCAACCTTCACTAAAATGGCCATATCTCACACAAAACTCAATAAAATTTAATGAGACAAAAAGAATTGTAAACTAAAAATATATATCTTTCCATCCATATATTATAGTCCTTGATATGAGGTTGTACCATTCCATACAATGCATGACTTCATCCTGAAAACAATGTAAGACTCAGAAAAATGCACACAAATTGAGGATTTCATTCATCAAAACTTCAGAACAATGTCTCCAACCCCCCAATTCGAGTTTTGGAGGGTGTCTTTATAAATTCCCAATAAAAAGAAACTCCTTGAAATGGTTTCTTTATTTTCATGTAAATGTTTCTTGCTTTTTGACACCTTTCCAAAGTTGCATGACAACTTTTAGCAACATTTGGCAAATTTTACAATTTTAAAACAAAACCCCAATTAATCACTCCAAAATGAATCCATATGATTCCAAATGGTCATAAATGACATTATGAGACTCCAAAATGCTCTAAAAAATCTAAAACCAAAAAAATAACAAAAATATGCTTATGAGGCTCCCAATGCCCCTGCACCATACTCTCGAGGAAAAGAAAATTTGAGGTCCACCTCAAATATTGATCAACTACTTTTTTTGCTTCCTCCAATTATGTTTTACCTCCTCTTGATCTTTTCCATTCTTGGATTTATCTACTCCCTATTTCTTGGTGTGCATTCTTTTCTTCCTCGCTTTCTTCTTGCATCTTCTCTTACTTAGCATCTTCTTAGCTTCAAGGTTCCAAAACTCTAGTTCTTGTTCATATGCCAGATTAACACTATCCATGTCTTCATCTTCATCATTTGAATACAATTTTTCAGCATATTCATCATCCATAAAATTAGAAAATACAACTAGTACCTCTGTTGTTTTTGCAACCTCTTCTTCACCATATTGTTCTATAGTTGCATAACAATCTTCATACACTATATTTACTTCTCCTTTTTCTTTCCACTCTTTTCCATCTTCATCTTCATTTGCTGCACCTGTAAACACATACTCACAAATATTGTTAGAAACAAAAAATTGAGTCTCAATTGACTCATTTTCTTCATATTTTTCCTCTTCCTTTGATGTCTTCCTCTGGACTCATTAATCAAGATGCCATCATCTTGATTAATTTTTTTATCTTTCTTCTCAATTGCTTCCTCTTTCTTCTTTCCACAATTTCCTTTATTGGCCACTTAACAATTTTGTGAATGGTGATGTTCCAACTCCACACACTTGTTACTATACTTCGTATTCTTTCTTCAAATATTTTTTGCATTTGTTCCAAATCTTGTTGCAGCCTTGTTATCTCTTGTTGAATACTTATTTGTTTTTCCTTCTCATCTTTCTTCTTCATCTCACTCCTTTCTCTTCTCATCTCTTGTTTCTTGCTTGGTAACTTCTTACTCTTCAGGTCTTCATGGATTATTCTCCTCAACAATTCCATTATTTTGGTATCCCAATACCTTCACACACACAACTATCCTCTACTCAACAAGATTCCAGAAGATGCACTCTCCAAGACCTCTTCTACCCACTTCCTCTCAGTGGAAGAAATTTGCACACCTACCCAGTTTCATCACTATTGGAGAATATAGGTCACTGACTCTCTTTCATACCTGCAACAAACTTTCTCTCACAACTCTCTTGTCTTGGTGCATACCTTTCACTCTCAAGGTCTTCTATATCTAATACCAAAATGATGCAGAGGAAAGAAAAATAAAACACAGTCAAGGACTGATTCTTCAAAACATTGATAGGACAACCTTGAAGTGAAAGGAACAATCATTAATAACTTTCACAAAACAAATAATTAAGCCAATAAATCTAGTGGGATTTAAGATAACATAATTATAGACTTTCCCTCCAACAGTGGAAAAGAAAGTTATGGCATTTTCCCCAAAACTGGAAATCCTAGTTAGGGTTCAAACCTGTCCTTACAAAAATGGTCATAACTTATTCAAATCTCCATAGAAATGACCCCCAAAAAAATAATTGAAAGATATAAACATATATTCATCCATTCCAATTGGTTTTATCCCAATATTGTACCGTACATAGCAGTACTAGCACTTTTTCAGACTACAAATTCTGGAAAACATTGTTAGAACAGGGAAGCTTTCACCAAAATGGTCATATCTCACACGAAATTCAATGAAATTTAATGAGAAAAATAATTGTAAACTAGAAATAAATATATTTCTATCCATATATTATTTTCCTTGATATGAGGCCATACAGTGCATGACTTCAACTTGAAAACAATGTAAGACTCAGAAAAATGCACACAAATTGAAGTTTTCATTCATCAAAACTTCAGAACAATGTCTCCAACCCCAAATTAGAGTTTTGGAGGGTTTATTTATACATTCCCAATCAAAAACAACTCTTTGAAATAGTTTCTTGATTTTCATGTAACTGTTTCTTGGTTTTTGACACCTTTCCAAAGTTGCATGACAACTTTTAACAACATTTGGCAACTTTTACAATTTTAAAACAAAAATTCAATTAATCACTTCAAAATAAATCCATATGATTCCAAATGGTCATAAATGACCTTATGAGACTCCAAATCACTCGAATAAACCTAAAACCAAAAAAATAACAAAAATATGCTTATGAGGCTCCTAATGCCCCTGCACCACTAGTCCTCATCAACCAGCAGGTCATCCTGCTCCCAATCTAGATCATTGTAAGGGGAGGGGGAATGGGCATGCAAGGGTGGGATAGAAAGGGTGGAAACCTCTAACTCACCTACAACAAGGGCCAAGGAAGAATTCCCCTCAAATTCTTCTTCATCGAGCTTTTATGAAGCAAAATTCATCAATCTTACAAAGATCAAAGATAGAGTTGAGATATCATCCATCGAATTGAACATGCACTTTACTAGAGTTCCATGTGTCAATTGAGTGGGAGAAGGAAAAGGCACTCGAGATTCACCACCAACCTCATCAAAAGGGGCAATGAAAAACTTCAGGGATGCGGGGGCCGCCTCTATCACAAGGATGGCATAGGCCAAGGAAAAACTAGATTTTGAAGAAGGTGAACCTTTCTTCCAACCTCCACTTGCAACAAGGTCATCCTCCAGCTTATGCTTCAATGGAGGATGTGGGATCCCCACAAAAGAAGTGAAAGCAGAGGAAGAGGGAAAATTCACAATAGACACCATTGTTGTATTCAACATTTTAATGGGATGTGAGAAAGGAGGATGTTTGGGAGGGACATCAAGAGAGGGGGCTCCACAGAGGGAGTGATGAAAACTTACACCCTTTTGGGGTGAACATCATTGGGACCCATCAAAGGAGTTGGAAGCAAGAAAAAGGTGATGGGAACTAAGACAGAAACAATAGGGGAAAGAAAAACAACATAAGAGGATGTAGATACAGATGCACTAGCCCCCCCTCCACCTTCTACAAGGTAGCATGCTTTGTGGCCAGAGACTTTTATCTATGCTTGTGCTCACGTGTAAGTCAATTACATCGATTATAGGCACTAAAAGGTGCAGCTTGAGAAGGCTACTACTCAACTACAGGAGTATCCTTCACAATCCTTTCTAGTGGAAGGATGGTCTCCTGGGTAAGAGCAGGAGGAGGAAGCATAGGAGCATAAACAATCACAAGAGGAGAAACACACATAGGAACCTCGGAGGTGAGCCTCTTCCCATTCGCCACCCTAGGGATAGGTGGAAGAATAGTATGAGGCCATGGAGGCTGAGGAGATGGAGCAACCCCATGGCCAGACTTCCCCTTACTATAGACAGTGGATCAAGGAACTATGGGTAGCACAAGAAGCTCAAAAACTTGATGCTTCACTTTTCACCATGCGGGCACCATTACACTTCCCATGTGAGGCACAGGAGCAGGAATTGAAGATGTCATAATAGGATGAGAAGTAGAAGTAGATGGAACTGCAAACACAAAAGGAGAAGGCTCTAGAGCATGAGAAAGATTCCCCTTTCCCTTGGGTTGGGCTTGATATTATGCTATCATAGAGGCTTTAACAGAAATAGCATAAGGAGATACTAGATAGATAAGCTTCAGCGCTAATCCCCCAGTCTTATATTTATCATAAGCCTTATATAAAAAATATCCCCTAGGAGGAAGAGGTCTGACCAGGGTAGGCCAAAAGTGATCTAGTGAGAAGCCCCCACACGATACCAGTGGTTTATACATAGTGTCATGAATCACGTGCATAGTGCCTTCATGGGGGAATTTTAATCATTTATGGACTACAAAGGTGACACTATTCACAAAAGCTAGCCAAGGAATTCCTAGCCTGACTCTAAACAATTTAGACTCTAGGATCAAAACAAATGACACATCAATAATATTAGGTCCTACCAAGATTGATAAAGAAATAGTGCCCATATGGGCAATAGAGAGTCCATCATGGGTACAAAGAGTGGTCTATGATTCTTCGTATCTATCCTTATGTAAACTGTTTATGAACAGATTTTCCTCTATTATCACATTTACCCAACTTGTAAAATCATCTAAGATGCCAGTTACGATGTTGCCATTAATTTGGGTAGGAATGTATAATGGGGAAGGATACTTACTTATTGGCTCATCATGCAAGGTGAAAGTTATATTAGGCATTGTACTCACATTTACAAGAGGAGGGATATGTGTGAATGAGACCATGTTCATATACTCAGATAGAACTAGCTTGGAAGATGTAGAATATTTTGTTACTAAGTTTACAGATTGAGAGGGAAACATATCAGTTTAAATTTGATACTCATTGTTAGCCTTGGCCATAGATTTATTAGAATTTTATTTCTTCCCATCAAGATGGATAGTACCGTTGTCGATGTGGTCCTAAATCTCGTGATGTAGGAGCACACATCACTTGGTGTCATGTCTGTGCACTTGGTGTAATTGATAGAATTTTTGCATGTTGTACCACTCAAGATACAACTCAATAAGAGGTCGGGGTTCTGGTAATGTCAAAACTTTATCTTTTAATAGCTTTTTCAAAATAATAGTATAAGATTCAGATAGTTTTGTAAAATTCCTATTGCACCCTAGGACCTTGTCTTTAGATGTAGAGACCACATTTGCAATAGCTTTATTCTTGCTAGAAACTGACACTACAAACCTGTTATCGAGATAGGAGCACGAGGATGAATCCACAAATTGAGCGACCGACAGTGTTGCACATAGGTGTGATAAGGAAGGATACTTCATTAGGGAAAACTTCTCTTGCCACTATTTTTGTAAGTTCTCGATGAATACCTTTTGAACATTAGAATTGGGAAAAGGATAAGAGATTTGTGAAAACAATGCTTGATAGAAAGCAATGAACTCAATTACCTTTTCGTGGTCCCCTTGCTTGCATCAAACAAGATCAGAGAAATCCATCTTTGGCCTGATGTTAGCTTGGAACTACCTTAAGAACTGATTCACCAACTAATCAAACAAAAATACATAATTGTCCAGTAAATTGCAATACCACTCAAGCTCGGTGTCCTTAAGGGATTGCAAGAAAATATTCACCATTAAAGCATCATGGTGGAAGAAATCAGTGCACATATCATTGTATGAAAAATGTGCATTTGAGGGTCTCTATGACCACCATACTTTTTAAATTTTAGAATCTCCATCACTTCAGGGATAGGAGTGTTCAAAAAAGTAATAGATATAGGACAGCAATGAAAGAAAGGTTGAAACATTGGTTGAGAAGACGAGGCATAAAGGTTTGCCAACTAGTTTTGTATTTGTACCATATTCTACAATAAAGCATTTAAGACAAGGTCAGAGGATGAAACAGGACCAGTTGTGTTGAATGAACAAGAAAATTGAGAGGGGGGTGAATCATTTGTATCAAACTAAAACATTAAAACCCTCAATAGTAATTAGATTCACATGCATTCAGTAAACCCTTAATCTATTATAATGTTTAAACATGAAAAGAAAATAACAAAAATTGAAACAATCAACACCATCCACAAGAGAAAACCATATTTACGACAAAAAATAAATGAGGGAAAACAATGGTGAGGATTAGATCACAATATAAGTAATTGCAAAAACTTGTACAAAGAGGCTCACTGCTAGAATAGGACACACTGTCTAGAAAAGCTCACAACCCAGGCTCACTACTGGAATAGAAAGAAAAAATAAGATAGAATGTTACTGTTATCACGAAGGATTGCACCCAGATTCTAATCTTGGAGGCTCATCAATCCCGTGAAACATGGAAACATATTCGATCTTGTGGGTTGCTCATGATGAAGATGAATCTCCAGATTATGGGTTGGTTCCCCTTTATATCTCCTAGAAACTAATGAATTTTGTGGGGAAAAGGAAGAAGGATAGCTGATAAAAGGGAAAAGCTAATTCTAGGAGGTGATGCACCAAAATGTAACTAACATGCAGCTTGATTCACAACAAATTCTCAAAATATCTATTTACACAGCTCAGCTTGGGCAATCTAATCACATAAATACTTCATAAAAAGGCTTGATAAATCTATCTTCTTTGAAGGAAAACAACATTTTCAGTACTTGTAAGATAATACAAATCAATGGCACAACCTATGATCTATGATGATTAACTGCTTTTGTATACATGCAACCATGAATGAGACAAAAATTTAAAGTTTTTGATACTAAAATACATCAAATTTTCATCACGATCATTCGTAAGAGACACAACACCTGAAATAGAGAAGGTAAACACCTGCTTTTATTGAATAATGGAAGGAATCTCTATAATACAAAAAAATGAAATATTTGCTATTGTATCAAACTGTAAAAAATGTGTTGAGCTACAAAACTCTAAGTCTCTCTGTAATGTGCAAGAGAGGACAAAAACTAAGAACTGAGGAAAAAGCATAAGCTTTCCCTCCTTTAATACAAAATCAGTCCCAAAGTGCCAAGAGGTGTCACTCATGAGAAAAATAGAAAATCCTAAAAAAGGGGGCCCATAATTGCTCCAATTTGAGCTAATTTAGCTCCAAACTCCCCCTCAAAAGCTATTTGACCAAAGAGAACTCCAAAATCACCTCAATTTGACTTGAATTCAAAGATAGAACTCAAAATATCTCTCTCTTCATGAGCCTGTACTTTAGTTCCACTTCTCCTTCTGCTTTTGCATGATTTTGGGATAAGAATAAACTACTTGAACAAATATTAAAGACAATCAATTATGATTTACTTTAATATGTGTTATGTGAAAGTTTACTTCTTGCATTACATGACAAATATTAAAGTAATTTGTATAATATCACCTTTAATATTTGTTCACATACTTACTTTTGTCTTAACCTCATGCAAAAATACAAGGAGTAGATTTAATTCATTGTTGTGTTCTATCTCCTTATGACTCCCATGAACTCCACACCTCTCACTCAGAAAATGTCAAGGCCTAAGTATTAATACTCATGTGCTTATGAAATAAAAGTGAAAAAATAAACACTTGGGTTAGCCAAGGTTAGGGCTTCATTGAGAAACCCTAAAGAAACTTCTAACTTTATTCACAAGCTCACTTGCATTTCACTTTCACCTATAATGCTTCATGTTGTTGCTGCCAAGGGTTTGAGCTAGATGATGGGCATCTTCCAAGGGAGCTCCCATGATCATTGACCTTAAAAGCTCTGCAATCTGAGTACCAAGTGCTCTGTGTAAGTTGTCTTGTTCCTTTTCTATTTTTATCCCCTGAACAGTCGATGTTCATGCTCCTGTTGATTAGTTTTCTTGTTTTTTCTTCACTGTTTATGCTTTTATGGCAAGCTCCTTCATTATTTACAAACCCTTCCACAAGGATATAAAGAAAGTGACTGCTATTTATTTTTGAGATTATGTTCATAACCCTTCAAAATGAATGTTATTGTCTTCAACTTTGGTAGCTAACCCTCCTGTAGACATGTGATCATGGATATGGCAATTTACATTGGTCCTGGATGCCTTTTACTGTTCTCACAAAACCTTTCCTTTATATCCTTAACAAAACCCTTGGAAGAGTTGTGGGGTGCTATTTTGGTAGGGGCCTTTTATAATGATGCTTTACTACTGTAATGACTGTGATCCCCTATGTAAATTGTATCCTTATTACCTCAAACATGAAGCCACTCCCACTACATTATCACTGTCAAACCATTGCATTCTTCAATGATATCCCTATAGAGTAACTACCCTACTATCATGAAATTGTTTCACACTAGTCTTGTCTTGTACCTATATGGAGCACTGTCACCAAAACAAAATTAACAACCTATGATGAGAGTCACTAAGGAACTGCCACTTTGACTAGGATAATAGGACTGTCCCTCATGAAGCTCATAAATGCTCCTAGAATTACGCTAATTGTCCTTTTCTCTTCCAATGGTCAGTAATTTTGTAACCTCCTGCCACTGTCATTAATATCACACAACTATTACTCTTCATGCACATGATTTCACATCATGATCATCTTTATCATCTTCATTGTATCTGCTTGTGCAACTCTAACAACTGCCCTTAACACTATATTGTCATACATGGACTGTTTTCACATTTAGCTTACATGAATATCTTATTAATGTTTCTCATTGATGGAAAATAGACCCTATTTTTGTATTAAAACCCTCGAAGAAAGTCATTAGTGTCCTCTATCTCTGATTGAGTTGCAACCCCTTGACATTTGACTATACCATTGTGCATTGTGAAGAGGTTGTCCTTGGTATGGTGGCTCATCTTTATGGAACTAACAGGTTATTTTCCTTTGATAAGTCAATGATTATCCTTTGATGTTTACATGATCACTATCCTAGTATTGAATGTGTACCAATGACTACCTTTTGCCCCTTTGAAAACACTTCAAAACTACTGACTACCCCCTTAGTCCTATTTAGGATGTGTTTCACTGTCCTCAAAATCGAAGGAACATAGCTTATTGTCTTTTACATGCCCTCAATCATTTATGTGCAACCCCCCTTAAAAGAAACTACCCTTGACCTTGTCTTGAAAGTTAAAAAAATCTTAACTTTGGTCTATCTTTGAAGTCCAATTCGAGTATTGTTCTTAAGCTTTCACAATGTCCAAAGCAGTCATACTTTTACATGATTAGTGGTTTTGAACTTGGTCATGATGGAATACCTTCTTATAGATGTCTTTCCTAGAGAACAAAACACAATGCTACCTCTTGATGAGTTACAAGCTCTCACACATTGGTGATGACTGTGACATACCTAACATTTCCTTCTTCAAATTTTCTTGCACATACTAGCACCTAACTGAGACTGTCGTGTTATTTAGTATATGTTCAAGATTTTCTTCATAAGGTTCCCATGCTATGACTTCTCTATTGATTTGTATGATAAGATTATACATGTACCTGCATAGTCAACAAACAAGTTAAGAAAACTAAGAAGCCCAGAGCTTCTTATGATGATTAGATGATCTTTAATTTTTTTGGATCTTCATGATATATGTGTATCTGATCTTGAGACACCTTTAACTCTCTAAATTGATGCTTAACATAAGACAGGTTGTATATCTAATGGTTTGACATATAATAGACATGGAATCCTGAGATCTAACATCATTTTCTTTATCCCTTGTAGACATCTCTAGAGCTATCAACAAAGGAATTGAAGATGCAACTGATCAACAATGGGGTTCATCATTCAGGCAATGATGGATCCCTTTTCTCTTACATGTCTTCTTTACCTCCAAATGTACAATTTTCTTTTGTGTATCCTATTTAGTTATTCTTGTGGCTTGTGTGGGAAGCTTATAAGCATATTTCTTGTAAATAATTTAAACAACTACTTCATGCAAAAGTTTGTGTATTATTCCTTCTTTCTATGAAGCAATTGCACAATGAAAACTGAAAGTTCATTTAATGGCACTATTTGTATGACTATGAGTAACTTTAGAAGAATATTTTGTGTACCTTTCTCCTTCTTCAAAGTAGAAAACAACAGTTTTGTCCCAGCCTAACCTGATTGGGCTAAAAAGCACAATTAGGTAACATTTTTGGTGACTTCTGCTATATGATTTCCTGCTAAGCATCTTAGACCAGTAGCATAAACCTATCCATTTGGTGTAGGAGTCAACTCTTGTCCTTTGCAACTTAGAAACCCCTTTGTAACTTAGCTGTTAGAATTTGAACAACAACAAAACTAAACTTGAAAGAAAACTACAATGGTTCTGAACAAGGCTAACAAACTGTGCAACAACACTTCTTGGAAAATGAAAACTGAACTGAAGTAGATGTGCAATCATCACTTATTAAAAAGAAACATCTACTCTACCCTCCCCTAAACAACAAAGGATGATGCTTAGATAAATCCATTAACTAGATTTGTAAAATAACTCCCCCTTCTAACCAACAAAGGATGCATTACATTTTTATGAACTGCTGATAAGAGGTGAGAATCAAGAAGATACCCTACAAATTATTGCAATGCTTCCTAGAGAACTAACTAAACTCACTCATCTCTTGAATTTGATCAAACATACTATTGATTTAGCATAAATGGGTAAGTTGAGTTTGTTGTTCCTCATTTGAAATCTCATCATTAGGAGCATTAATAACCAATTGTATCTTGTTGATATCCTTCTTGGCTAAATCTCTAATTGGGAATCCTTTTGAAAGGATGAAACCTGAACTCTTATCAATGCTTTATTTTTGGTTATTTGTTGTTACAACCTCATTTTTCTGATTGGAATCACTTGAAAAAATGCCATCAAGATTTGAACAAAACTCCTCAATTATGTTTGTGCATAAATCTTCATCATACTAATCGATAGTTTCCCCATTCATAACATGCTCTAAGATATCTTCATGATTGCTTTCTTGAGAACCTAAAGAGATATCATAAATCATACCTTAGAAAGAAATTTATTTCTTTAATTTCTCATCTTGCACAATAATTGCATGAACTTCAACCTTCTGATTATGCAAATCAAAGTTTCTCTCACTGATCTACTCATGAATCAATGTCTTTTCCAAATAATTTTCATCATTCTGTTGTTCAAAATTTGACATTAATTTTATCATAGACATGCTCATTTCATTTTCATCCACAAAACCAAGAGGTTCATCAAACAAATCAACACAAACCTCCTTCACATTATCTAAGTTTGCAACAAAATCTTCAAGATCATTCCAAAATGAATCTTCATCACATTCTTCTTGTATTTTTGATAAAAGAGGACTATTTTTTAGTTAGAACATTCAAAGATTCATCTTGAGAGGTCTTTTCTTGTTCAATCCTTTTCTATTCTAACTGATACTGCTCCATAGTTGTATGCACTAAATTTGTATTCCTAGCTTCTTTCATGGTTAGTGAGTTATCTTGAAAGACAATAGGTCCACCCTTATAAAGGAAAAAAGTGATAGGACAATCAGATTCATCTAGTAGGGAAACTTGGGAAGTTTCTTGAGTTTCTAGGAGGGAAAAGGGCTCTTCAAGTGATTGGTCTTGAGGAATAACAAATTCAAATTGTGCCAACATAGGCTCTTGTGATGGTAAAGGATCTCTAAAACTTGGAATCTTGACTCTAGGAGGATTAAGAGGCTCACTTTGCTTGAAACTTGGAAATTTAAAGTTACAAAACTCCTCTTGAACAGGCTACTCTAGATTGAAAGGAGCTGTTTGAACCTCATGCCTTTGTGTTTGGGAAAACAAATTCTTCATTTGCTCCTTTTTTGCATATATCTCCCTCTTAATATTTTCTTCAAACTGTAACCTTTGTGCCTCCAACTCCTGCTCATGATGATAGGCTTGATAATCCAAATCTTGATGTTGCAAATCAAACTCTTGATGTGCTTTAATCTCCTCCAACTGACCATTAAAGTCTAGCAATATACTTTTGATGTCACTAATCCCAAAACTATCAACATTTTGGGGATAGCTATGGGAGAAGCTTTGTTGGTTTGAAACAAAATGGTCTTCTTGGGGCTGAATTTGAGCATATGTAGGCTGCAAGGAAGATTGAGTAGGGGCGGGTGGATAAAAATCATATTGAGCATGCTAGTTTTCTTGAAAATTCATGGAATTTTGACTAAAACCAGCAGCATGATTGACCTGATATGGCTGATAAGAGGATATATAAGAAATATTTTCATGATATGATGGATGCTATGACATATTTTCATGAAACATTGACATGATTGTTCATTCAAAAATTGGAAAACAAGCAAAAATTAGATATTTTTGAAATAAACCAGCACTCGGTCATAGTGAAACCAACAAAAAATATTTTTTGGAGTCGCTAAATGTGTTGCTTTTCTTGCCTCCAAAGGAAGAGATCACTGACACACACACCAAACATCAGGTGATTATGGACTCAAGTCCCACCGGGCGTGCCAAAAACTATTGTCACGAAGGATTGCACCCAGATGCTAAGCTTGGAGGCTCAGCAATCCCGTGAAACATGGAAACATCTTCGAGCCTGTGGGTTGCTCATGATGAAGATGAATCTCTAGATTATGGGTTGGTTCCCCTTTAGATCTCCTGGAAACTAATGAATTTTGTGGGAAAAAGGAAGAAGGATAGTTGATAAAAGGGAAAAGCTAATTCTAGGAGGTGATGCACAAAAATGTAACTAACACGTAGCTTGATTCACAACTAGTTCTCAAGAGATTAGCTTACATAGCTCAGTTTCGGAAATGTAATCACATAAATACTTCATAGAAAGGCTTGAGAAATCTATCTTCTTTTGTATACATGAAACCATGAATGAGATAGAAATTTAAACGTTTTGATTCTAAAACACATCAAATTTTCATCAAGATCATTCATAAGAGACACAACACCTGAAATACAGAAGGCACACACCTAATTTTATTGAATAATAGAAGAAATCTTTGTATTAAAAAAAAAGAAAAACTCAAATATCTGCTACTATATCAAACTAAAAAATACGTTGAGCTATAAAACTCTAAGTCTCTCCACAATGTGCCAGAGAGGACAAAAAGTAAGAACTAAGGAAAAAGCATAACCTTCCCCTCCTTTAATACAAAATTAGTCCCAAAGTGTTAAGAGGTGTCAACTACAGTCAACTGCACTCCAAAATATCCATCTCACGAGCAAAACAGAAAATCTTAAAAAAGGGGGACAATAATTGCTCCAATTTGAGTTAATTTAGCTCCAAACTCCCCCTCTCAAGTTGTTTGACCAAAGAGAACTCTAAAATCACCTCAATTTGACTTGAAGTCAAAGATAGAACTCAAAATATCTCTCTTTGCATGAGCATGTACTTTAGTTCCAACTCTCCTGCTTTTGCATTATTTTGGGATAAGAATAAACTACTTGAACAAATATTAAAGACAATCAGTTATGATTTACTTTAATATGTGTTATGTGAAAGTTTACTTCTTGCATTGCATGACAAATATTAAAGTAATTTGTATAATATCACCTTTAATATTTGTTCACATACTTACTTTTGTCTTAACCTCATGCAAAAATACAAGGGGTAGATTTAACCCATTGTTTTGTCCTATCTCTTTATAACTCCCGTGAACTCCACACCTCTCACTAGGAAAATTTCAAGGCCTAAGTATTAATACTCATGCACTTATGAAATAAAAGTGAAAAAATAAACAATTGGGTAGGCCAAGGTTAGGGCTTCATCTAGAAACCCTAAAGAAACTTCTAACTTTATTCACAGGCTCACTTGCATTTCACTTTTACCTATAATGCTTCATGTTGCTACTGCCAAGGGTTTAAGCCAGATGACAAGCATCTTCCAAGGGAGCTCCCATGATCATTGACCTTAAAAGCTCTGCAATTTGGGTACCAAGTCCTCTATTTAAGTTTTCTCATTCCTTTTCTATTTTTATCCCCTAACCAGTCGATGTTTTGTTATGCCTTGCATAACCACCCCACTTTGATTTGGATCAAAACGGGTCCCCCTTTCTTTTCCTTTCTTTGCCTTTGGTTGTTTGCTTTGCTTTTGGGGGTTCTTCGGGTTTTCTCCTAAGTTCGGGATTTTCCATCCCATTTGGATTTTCCAGGATCTCACTCGAACTTCGGCTGAACATTTGTTGTTCGAGGATTTTCGATCTTCGCGGAATTCCGCGTGGACCGGATTTTCGCAGATGTCCTCCTCTTCCATATTTTTTCCCGAAATCCGTTGTTCCTTGTTTGTCTTCAGGTTTTCTCCTGAGTTCGGGATTTTCCCCCTGGTCCGGATTTTTCATGGATTTCCTCCCCATCTGGATTTTTTTGTGGTTTTCTATCTCCTCCGGATCTTCCCGAAATCTATCGTCCCCTGTTCTTTCCGGGTTTTTTGGGATGTCACCTTCTTCGCGGAAATCTGTCCTGTGCGGATTTCCCCAGAATCTGAAGAAATGTGAAGAAATATGGAGTAGTAAGGCTAGTTAATAAATGATGATGCATTTTATGAATAATTGATGCTATTTAGAGATCTCACATGTTGTTCCTTGTTTGATAATAATCAGATTAAGCTTCTAGTGGGTGTTTTCATGTTTTTCCGTTGGAATCAGCCTGACTCAGAATTCTCTGAAATTCCTCCCTGGCTTGGATTCCGCAGGTCGACCTGAAACCCGAACTTGTTGGTATGATCATTTTGTTTGAGAATTTAGTTGCACCTTACTAACATGGGATTCATTTCAATGACGATTTTTTATTATTTAACTTCTATCTATATGATCTTTACTGTGCTTTTCTTTGTTGAGTGCAAGATTAAATCATGCCAGGATGATATTTGCTAAGGGAGCTCAGTTGAAGGGCATTCTTCTATCTAGTTGGTCATGAAAATCAGCTAAGGTAAAAGTCAGCAATACTTTTCTAGACTCTTACCAACTGGTGGTTCGGCTCTGACTGTTTGAAATCCCAAGGAATCAGAATACTCCCCATTGTGCATCTTATCAGCATAAGATTATCACGGTCTCCTTGACTCATGGTTCGTTTAGCTCAAATCTGCGTTTATGTTGCCTATCGGCAAGACCCCAGAGATGTCAAAGCAATCAACAATCATGTCACCAAGACAGGGGTCATCGTCCTGGTGATGGAAATTTCCAATTAGCATAGGGTGTTATCCCTACCAAGATGTTTCGACGAGTTCACGAGGTCTCACCGACTGAGCAAAGGGAGTCGCCAGGAGTCTCGGCGACGGGGAGGGTCTGTGTATCGGCAAAGCAGGATAGCGTCACCAGGAAGTCTCAGCGAATGAAGCAGGTCTCGGCGACACAAGTGGAGCTCGCCAAGAGGTACAAAGTCACCAGAAACTCTTGCCGAATAGAGGATGTCTCACTGAACCATGAAGGCTATCGGCG
Source organism: Sequoia sempervirens (assembly GCA_007258455.2). Taxonomy (NCBI): domain Eukaryota; kingdom Viridiplantae; phylum Streptophyta; class Pinopsida; order Cupressales; family Cupressaceae; genus Sequoia; species Sequoia sempervirens. Next base: position 304,818,736 of record VDFB02000017.1, on the reverse strand, counting down.
TTGCAATTGAAGCACGCTAGGAAGTCTCAATGAAAAAGGAATGTCATGCCGACACAGCGCTAGGGGACTCCATTGGTGGTCTTCGGCGAGAAAACCGGTATGTCACAGCGACAATAGGATGAACTAGTGAGGGCTTTCGCCGAGACATGAGGTATCAAAAGGACATCTCCCCGACAAAGGGATGTTACAGCGAAGCGCACACAATGCAAGAGGACATTTCGATATGACTACCATAGGGTCTAGCCGAAAGGAAAAGGAGCTCGCGGAGAGGAAAGGCATGCGCCAAGAGGTCTCAGCGAAACGTAGGAGTCTCGGTGACACATTTGGAGCGAGAGAAAGCACTTCGGTATGACTACAACGAGGTTTTGGCGACTCTATAGTTCGCCAAAGGATCATGCTTTCGCCACGAGGTCTTGGAAAAGAGCGGAGGTCACGTCGAAACAAAAAAGAGAAGCTGGTGCAGGAAGGTCAACAAAAGGAATTCGGGGAGACTCCAAACAAACGAGGGGAATTCGCTATGAGGTCACAGCGACAAGCGAAGGTCATGCCGACATAAAGTGAAGTCCCACCGAAAGAAATGGAGCTCGGCCAAGGATCATACCTTTGCCAAAAGGTCTTGGCGAAGGAAGAAAGTCACGCCGAAAGGAAGAAAGTGGACTTGACAAGAATGAAAAAGGAGTTCGCTGAAGGTCTTGCTGATAGCGATGGATTTCCCAGTGAAGGAGGTATCGATATAACCAAGACGATATCGCCATGAAGTCTAGCCGACCCGATGGGTCTTGCCGATGGTCTTCGTGAGCTCGGTATAACTTCTATAGCTTGCCGAGACGTCTCACCGATTGACCCAGGCTATGCCAATGACTGTTAAAAGACAAAATCACATTGAGGAGACACGATGAGTGTCTCACCGACATGCGATTCAAGGTGGACCACTTTTGACCACCTGATGAAGCTTGTGTGGTGTATGTCTAACCAATCAGGGGAAAGCCAAAGGGTGATTCATCGGTCCCTTTGACCGATTGACTATTCCTGGGAAAGATGGCCAACAGAATGCAAACCAGATGGACTCTTTCTGAGAAACAGGTGGCGATGGTTTAGCTCGGGTGAAATGTTTAGATCTGCAAGAAGGCCCAATGGCATTTTCCAAAAGAATGGTCAACCTATAGAGAAGTCCAAAATAGAAAGAAAGGCCAAAGGAAGGAAGAAGCCATGACTCAGAGGGACACCTGTGGCGACCACTGACAGAAGGCAGATCAATATTAATGCAGATATCATGGAGCATTCAAGGCGACTCCGCGAGGGATTTCAAAGGTGGACACGAAGATGCTAGAGTTAATGTTGCAGTTGTCAAAAGATCTAAAAAGAATTCTCCTGTGAGTAGGAATCCTTCATCAGCATAGACAACAAGGATTCACATTTAATGCAGTTTTGACTTTCCTCAAAAAGATCTAAGAGCCGACTCTCCTAGATGCAGATATTTTGCAAACCCTAGCACAGGGGACATCGCATTCTTTTGGTACACACTCTATATAAATGGCATTCTTGCCTCTTTGTAAAGGTTAGACAAGAAGGGATTAGAACTTCTAGATTTAGATAACTTTTAGACGGAGAACCATTTTAGAGTTAGAACTGTTAGGAGTTGGTCAGTTAGCAGAAGGAGATAGAATTGCATCTTGATTCTCAGTAATGAGATCTTCTTTGTCTCCTTGGTTAGCACTAAGATTTTAGTACAGACTGTAATGTATTTTCTGAGTTCTCTTAGTGTAGTTGGAAACAATCTAGAGCTTCAAATTCTCTGTACACTGGTGATTGTGCCAGCTTTGTAAATATTGTTTATCTATTTTAATAACAGTAGAAGCAATCAGAGTTTAATCTACTTCATGTTGTGTTCTTGAATGATATTTGTCTTAAATTGATCATTTTATTTGTGAAGTCTTCAAGGAATGAAATATTATTTTGTGTTTTATTTAAATTGTAATTAAAAATCTGTTATGTGAATTAGCACTGTGAATGAAGGAGGTTGTGTGTCAATCACCAGTTTACTTTGTTCTACAGTTTTGGTTTACAAATTCCTTGAAGTTAACAAGTCTGGTTAATGTTGGATGAACTATCGTTCTTTTCTGTTTCAAAACCCTGATCTATCTTTTGTTGTTTCTTTAAAACCCTAGTTAAAGTAGGTTTCATTTCATGCTTGATCTTAGAGCAATCCAGAAGCTCAGCACCAGCAGGCCCCTTGAATATTATTGTTGCATTGACCACTGAGTAACATCAGCACAGTTGAGACCCAACTACAAAAACCTTGGGAGCTAAGGTATCCATGTGTTGTCTTTCTCTTTTAGGAGAAGCAAAATAGCAATATTTTGTTTGCATTGTTGTGGTGCCAAAATCGCCATCAACAGGAACTGGCACTAGAAGGAGGGCCTAGAAAGGAAAACTGGATAAAGCTCGGTCTTTCTTATCAAAGGATCCCTACAGAGTTCTTCGATCAGCTCAAAATCCAAAACCTTTTATAGAACTCAAGACCCCAACCGGACACAAGAATCATAAGACTGGGGCAACCATCATACCACCTTTATCAGCTCCGTTCACTCCACCAGACTTTTCACCTGTACCCCAGTGGGTACCTATCAATCCACCATCACATCCATCTCAATTGTCATCACAGCTAGTTCAACCTATACAACAGTTGGCTCAACCACCACCACCACCAATGGCATTCTTTCAGAATAATCCCTCTCCATTGGGGACTATTCTTGGAGGTTTTCATGACCTGCCTAAGAACCCTAAGAAATTATGTCCTCAGTACATTCATTGCGACTCAAGGAGTGTTGAAGAGCACATACAAGCTTTTAAGGATGCTTGTACTAGAGCTCAGATAGCCCACCAGGATGTAGTCTGTAGGTTGTTTCCTTATTCCTTAGGGGATATGGCCTACAATTAGTACCTTAATCTCCCTCAAGGTTCTATTCTGACCTGGACACACTTGGAAAATGATTTTATTAATCAATTCAGAATCTATGTGGATCCAGCCCTTCTATATCATCAATTTGCTACTATCAGAAAGGAACTAGGTGAACCCTTGCCTTTATTCAATACTAGATTCCAGCGAATGTATAGGAGATTGCAAGATCCATATCTAGTCACTGAGGACAGTTCCATTCAAGCATACTTTAGGGTTATAGACCCTTTGCTAGGTTTGTTCCTGCAAAGGACTTACCAACCAACTAAAATTGATTCTTTATCCAAAGTCTACCACCTAGCTATCAAGCTGCAACAACAAACCAGTTTTCAACAAGGAGGCCTAGGAGGGGGTTTCCCTTCAATAGGCTATCAGATGTCTAGCCCAACTCCTCTATTTAACATTGTCCCAGGAATGTCTCCTTCACATTATGGGCCTATGTCTGAATTGCAGACCCAACCACCTATTCCATTCTTTGCTACTAGAACTCCTGATCTCTTTCAACAACCACAGGTTCCTCAAAGTTCCCATGGTCATCCTAACCAAATTGGAACATCAAATCATGGTGGTCAGCCACCTGTTGCTAAGAATGTGGAAAATGAGAAGACAGTTCAGCTTACCAATGAGGTAGAAACCTTGAAGAAAACACTGTCTCAAGTTACAAATGACATGGCTCAGCTTCAGTTGAACCCTTCCCAAAACCAAGGGAACTACCCTAATCAAAATAGCAACAACCAGGGTACTTATTAGAACAACAACAATTACAACCAAAGAGGTTATCAAAACCAAAATAGAGGGTACAACCAGAGAACAAATACCAACAGACAATGGAACACAGGGCCTAACAATGGGGGAGTTTCTCATAACTATCAAGCAAATGAGGAAAGAACACATACTGCAAGTGTGGCTGACCTCAACTTCATGACCAATTGGTGCAGGCTGCATAATACAGCAACCCATTCTGAGGTAAACTGCCCTCAAATGGAGATAGTTGTTAAGATGGCACACGAAGATGCCCATACATTCTAGGGGAATTCAAACAAAGGAGGTGGCTCGCTGGATACTGCAATGGCTTATGATATCTTTGAAGAAGAGTCCTCATTCCCAATGCGAAGTGAGAATGAACCAGAGGGAGATTCATATGATGCCCAAGCCTTTCAGTCAAAAGGAGGCCACTTCCTAAGAAATCAAGATAAGGGGCCATTTACTACATCGGCACCCCCTAATCACATGGTGCCTCCAAATCAAGGTGCTGATAATAATCCACCTCCACCAAAAGGCCTGCCTGACCTCCATAACAAGGGCAATTCCTCTACTATTTTCAAAACTAATTCAAGTTATAATACAAAATTTGACATTGTTTCTGAGATGCAGAAACAGAAAACTTCTATCATATTTTGACATTTTAAAGTGGTGCCCTGCTCAAAGGGAGATAGTGTTGAAAGCTCTAGAACAAGCTGATAAGTCAAAAGGAAAGAGAAAGGTGGCACCTGCTGGGGACGTGAATGCAGCCTTATACAGAAACAAGGTAGGTACTCCACCGTTCCTTTTAAGTTTAAGAATTTCGGGCAAGAACCTACATAACTGTTTATTGGACTCGGGGGCTTCAGGAAATGTCATGCCATTTTCCATATGCAAGAAGTTAGGATTAAACCCCATTCAAACCAATAAGAGGGTCATTCAACTTGACAAAACAGAGGTTAATGTGGTAGGGGAATTAAGAAACATACACGTTCAAGTAGGATCAAATCCCAGGATCCTAACCAACATAGATATTCAAGTGGCAGATATTCCCGAGACCTATGGTATGTTGTTAAGCCGAGATTTGATGAAAAATTTAGGGGGATATCTTGCCCTTGACTTTTCACATATGTGGCCATCATGGAAAGGGATTCCTAATCAAATTAGGATTGAAAGTGAGCCTCGCCTCAAGCATACATCACTGAGTATGATTGTCTTAATGAGGTGGCTTACTTTGAGACTGAGATGGGGGTTTATAAACAAGAGGAAATCCTAACCTTCTTGGTTCTCAATGCTAAATACATGTCAAAACAAAAATCCCTGACCCCACTATTGATGAAAATCAACAGGCCTTGGTTAGAAAGCTGCAACAAGACCAACTGGTCTTAGGGGCAGATATAGATCTGCAAAGTCTCCTGCTCCCTAACTGGTGTAGCGTACATTATCAAAGTCATTCTGAATTGACTTGTCAACCTTGTAGGGACATTTTAAATCATGTTTCCCAAGCTGAGGAAGTTGGCACAAGTTTCCCTAAGACCATTGCAGACTGCTTCTCATTTGAGGCCAAGGAAGCAACCATGTTAACTAGGGATACAACAATTTCAAAAGAAATCCCTTCTCAGATCAAACCTACTCTAGACACATGCCCAACTCAATATACTAATGACGAGCAGCCCCAAGGTTTGTTTAACCCTTCACTTACAAATGTACCAAAGCCTAAAAGGTTAACCAAAGACACTAGTGACTATCAGAAGGATAGCCGCAGGTCAGATGACATAACTAAGCAGGAATTTAGGAGTGTATCTAGGTAGCTTACAGAGCCTCCTTTTCCTATACTTGATGTAAAAGATCAAGTAACCCCACCCTTGGCTCATTCTATCCAACTGCCCACAATGACCCCAAAAGGACCAACCCCAGCACATGATTAGCTATGGACCCTTACATTTGATGGATCCAAATCTAAGACAGGCAGTGGTGTTGGAATTGTATTAACCAGCCCTCAAGGGAAAACCTTCTTTGCTTCTTACAGGTTGCAATTTGGATGCACAAACAATGTGGTTGAATATGAAGCCCTAGCTTGAGGACTGATGTTTGCACACAAGAAGAAGGTCACTGCCTTAATGGTCAAGGGAGATTCATAAATTTTTATCAGGCAAGTGCGTAGCCAATACGCATGTCACAACAGAAGGCTGGCAGCTTACAAAAATCGAGTATGGAACCTGATTGAGGACTTTGATGCTTTTGGGATTAGCTTAATCCCTAGAGAAGAAAATCAGGTAGTTGATTCACTAGTTGTTGCTGCAAGCACCTTGGAACCTATGCAAGGCTCCAAATTCAAAAGATTCTTAGTGGAACTGATGTCTACCCCAGTTGTTCCTAACAATATCAAGAGTTTCCAGGTCTTTGATGATGATCGACGTATTTTGGCCTTCTTAGCAAGCTCAAATGATTTTGAGGGGAAAATTATTGATCATTCCAACAGGGATCAAGGAGATTGGAACCCTGGAGATTGTGATACAAAAGGGGTCCTTAATCTGAAAACTAATAACATTCCCAAGGGAATGGTTGCTCTAGAAGGAATTTTTGACTCAAATCCAAGGGCTCGAGAGAAAATATCAAATTAAGAGAAGGGAGGTGCATATGAAATAGTTAACTTGGTCGATACTGGCCCTAAAAGGAATGTATACATAGGGAAGGCTTTCCCTGAAGCAATTAGAGAAGACATATTGAGGGCGCTTAAAAAGGATATTGTTGTGATTTCCTGTGGCTATGAAGACCTCTAGACATTTGATGCTTTTGTTATGACTCACACTATCCCCTTGAAGCCTGAGGTCAAGCCCTTCCGACAGAAGCAACGCCCTGTCAATGCCCTGATTGAGCCATTGATCTACAAAGAAGTACAGAAACTGTTGTCTGCAAGGATAATATTTCATGTACACCATTCAACATGGGTAGCCAACTTAGTTCCAGTCCGCAAGAAAAATGGGGAGATCAGGCTATGTGTTGACTTCAGAAACCTGAATAGGGCTTCAGAAAAGGATAACTACCCACTTCCCTCACTAGACGAGGTCTTGCATACTATCAATGGAGCCCAGATGATGTCATTCTTGGATGGTTACTCTGGATACAATCAGGTAATGGTAGACTTTGAAAACAAAATGAAAACAGCTTTCACTATGAAGTGGGGGACGTTTGCATACAAAAGAATGCCATTCGGTCTGATAAATGTCGGAGCAACTTTCTAGCGCACCATGGACATAGCTTTCAAGGATCTAATTGGAAAATGCATTATTTTTTATATGGACGACCTGACAGTGTTCTCCAAGGATCGACTGAAGCATGTTGTGGACTTAGCTAAATTTCTCGAGAGATGCATCCAATATGGTGTCTCCCTTAACCCCAACAAATGTGTATTCGGGGTTTCTGAAGGGGAAGCTGTTAGGGAACATAATTTCTGAAAGAGGGATTTCAATCAAACTAGATCGAGTTGAATCCATTCTAAAGATCGCCGGGCCAGGGAGCAAGAAAGAGTTAAGGTCTTTCATTGGGAAAATCAACTTCATGAGGAAGTTCATCACAGGATTTGTAGAGATTGTAAAGCCACTAAATGAAATGATGAAGAAGGACGCCAAAATAGAGTGGACTGAGGAAGCAAAGGCCATGTTCTCACAAGTCAAGTGGTCCATTTTAGAGGCACCTGTGCTCACCAGCCCTGACTATCTCAGAGCGTTTTACATCTACTCTTTTCCTTCGGAACACTCGTGCGCAGCAGTGTTAACTCAATGGAAAGCAGAGGTGGAGGAGAGACCGATTGCGTTCATGAGCTCTCCATTCAAAAATGCAGAAATCAAATAACCGCCTCTTGAGAAGCAAGCCTTCGTGCTAGTTCGGGTTGTCAAGAAGTTTCGGCATTACATTCTTCGAAGCCAAATCATTGTTGTAGTTCCTGATGCGGCTGTGAAGTCCCTACTCATGCAGAGTGAGCTAGGAGAAAGGAGAGGCAAATGGATGGCCATCCTGCAAGAATTTGATCTGGAGATACATCCCATGAAACTAGTCAGGGGTACAGGTGTGTCCCAATCCATGGCGAACGCTGGCGACAACATCATCTGTCAGCAGTACATGACCCATTCTTTCTCTAACGACCCCTGGTATGCTGATACCATATGCTTTATGCTCAACAATCGATGTCTAGAAGGAATGAATGCCACTCAAAGGAGAGCCCTAAGATTGAAGATTTCTCATTACATGCTCAAGGGAGGGTTGCTATACAGGAGGAATTTCGAAGGAGTATACTTGAGATGCCTTGATCATCAAGAGGCCAAGCAGGTGATTTCTGAGTTTCATGGGAAGCATGGCACAGGTCATGGGTCTGCAGATTCTTTCGCACACTAGATCCTTCGATCTGGTTATTACTGGCCCTGTGTATTAAAATATTCCCATCAGCATGTGAGGACATGTCATATCTGTCAGATTTCTACACCAAGGGAACGCCATGCAGCCATGCCATTGCAGCCCGTCTACGAGGTGAGACCATTTTCCCAGTGGGAACTGGATTTTATTGGAGTGATTAACCCAAACTCCTCTACAGTACATAAATTCATCTTGACTGCCACTAACTACTGCACAAGGTGGACAAAGGCTATACCCTGCAAGAACAGCACCACAGAGGTAGTGATCAAGTTCCTCACCGAATGCATCACTACAAGGTTTGGGGTACCTTGCGCTCTGGTATGTGATAACGGTTTTGCCTTCTCTTCTGCTAAATTTATTTCCGGGGTATATGACCACAAGATTGTCTTGAAATATTCTTCAAATTATTATCCACAAGGCAATGGAGTTGCAGAGTCAACCAATAAGAATCTCTTAGGGGTCACTAAGAAACTGTTAGAGCATAACCCTAGAGACTGGCATACCCAGCTTAGATTCTCTTTATGGGCATATAGGACTAGGATTAAGGTTGTCTTAAACACCTCACCATTCAAGCTAGTATATGGCCAAGGGCCTGTCTTTCCTATCCATCTGCAAATACCTATCATTGAGTTCATGCAGAAATTCTACTCCAATGACAGTAGGATAGAGGTCAGGTTAGCTACTTTGTTGAAATTAGAAGAGCAGAGAGATGTGGCCCTCCAAAAATTCTTTAGGCATCAGGTTGTTGTCAAATGGTGGTTTGACAAAAGAGCCAAGATAAAGGCTTTTAGGATATTAGACCTAGTGTTGTTATGGGATAAGGCTGGTGAAAAGAAAGGCAATCACCAAAAGTTTCACAAACTCTGGTTAGGCCCTTACCAAATTACCGAGATCCTAGGGGGAAATGCTTTCAGACTGAATAGCCTAACTGGGGAACCTGTTCCTTTGCTTGTTAATGGGCAGTTCCTTAAGTACTATTTTGAATCTTGAGGCTTGTTAATTTTTGTTTTGTATATAAGTAATTTGTTGTTCTTTATGTAAATATTTTTTTTGGTCTCCTGTTTGCAAATAATTTATATTTTTGTAAATACTTTTTGTGTTTCTGCTTGTCCATAATCTGCTGCTCCTGGTGTAGATAATTTGCTCTTTGTCCGTAAATAGTTTATGTTTGTTTGTCTTTCCTTTTTGTCTTTTTGTCTCCCTTTGTTCTAGGGTTTTGGTTTTGTTTTTGTTCTTTGGGGTTGATCTGTTCCTCTCCATCTTGGAATGGTGGTTGTTATCTAAAGTATACTTTGGTCGCTAGGAGAGAAGGGGTTTAGATATTTTCACGTTTTCTGGTTGGGTGATTTTATCCTCAATTCTTTGTTTCATGCTTGTTGTCAATAAAAGTTGTGGAAAGTTTTGAAAGCAAGGTGTCAAGTAAGAAATCCTTCATCAGCTCCCCTAAATCTGTCACAAATCATTAAAATCATCTCCTCTTCCAGTAGTGTATTTGTCCTAGGATGACAGTGTGTTAAGATTTGAGTGAAAAAACTGACTTCCAAGTGCTGTTATGAGGTCCATTGTAGTTTTCAACCCAAATTAGATATTAAACATCTGACATATTGAAAAGAAAAAGAGAATTAAATGAAATATCTAAAACTTCAAAAGAAAAAAAAAGAAAAGAATTATCAAAAGAAAAAGAGGATTCAATATGAACGAGTGATTCTAGTATCTCTACCGGGGCTATGGACGCCTGACTGGCAGTAGAGCAATGTTGTGAGAGAACTAGAGGTATCTTCGTCAGGGCTATAGACGCCTGACTAGCAGCGGATCAATGCCCAGGATATCATTGCACGAAGGAAATCAACTCATGTAGTTCAAATCTTGCACATTATCATTCAAAAGATGAAGAAACTCTATGAAAGAATGATGCACTATTAAGCACACAGACAAAGATTCAAGGGGTAGCCTTTGATTGACTTACATTTGAGATTCTAGCTCTGCCTTGTTCATTATAACTGACCTAACTGGAGTTGTGATGTTCATGAACCAGGAGTTCTGGGTAGCTGAATCCTTTAGATTCATGAAAATGGTTAAACCATTTCCCCAGCCGAGTCGATGTTCTGTTATGCCTTGCATAACCACCCCACTTTGATTTGGATCAAAACGGGTCCCCCTTTCTTTTCCTTTCTTTGCCTTTGGTTGTTTGCTTTGCTTTTGGGGGTTCTTCGGGATTTCTCCTAAGTTCAGGATTTTCCATCCCATTCGGATTTTCCCGGATCTCACTCAAACTCCGGCTGAGCGTTTGTTGTTCGGGGATTTTCGGTCTTCGCGGAATTCCGCGTGGACCGGATTTTCGCAGATGTCCTTCTCTTCCGAATTTTTTCCTGAAATCCATTGTTCCTTGTTTGTCTTCCGGTTTTCTCTTGAGTTCAGGATTTTCCCCTTGGTCTGGATTTTCATGGATTTCCTCCTGGTCCGAATTTTTCGGGGATTTCCTCCCCATCCATATTTTTCACAGTTTTCTGTCTCCTCCGGATCTTCCTGAAATCCGTTGTCCCCTATTCTTTCCAGGTTTGCTGGGATGTCACCTTCTTCGTGGAAATCCGTCCTGCGCGGATTTCCCCGGAATCTAAAGAAATGTGAAGAAATATGGAGTAGTAAGGCTAGTTAATAAATGATGATGCATTTTATGAATAATTGATGCTATTTTGAGATCTCACATGTTGTTCCTTGTTTGATAATAATCGGATTAAGCTTCTAGTGGGTGTTTTCATGTTTTTCTGCTGGAATCTGCCTCACTTGGAATTCTCTGAAATTCCTCCCTGGCTTGGATTTCGCAGGTCGACTTGAAACCCGAACTTGTTGGTATGATCATTTTGTTCGAGAATTTAACTGCACCTTACTAACATGGGATTCATTTCAATGACGATTTTTGATTATTTAACTTCTATCTGTATGATCTTTACTGTGGTTTTCTTTGTTGAGTGTAGGATTAAATCATACCAGGATGATATTTGCCAAGGGAGCTCAGTTGAAGGGCATTCTTTTGTCCAGTTGGTCATGAAAATTAGCTAAGGTAAAAGTCGGCAAGACTTTTCTAGACTCTTACTGATTGGTGGTTTGGCTCTGACTGTTCGAAATCCCAAGGAATCATAATACTCCCCATTGTGCATCTTATCGACATAAGATTATCAACGGTCTCCCTAACTCATGGTTCATTTAGTTCAAATCTGTGTTTATGTTGCCTATCGGCAAGACCCCAGAGATGTCACAGTGATCAAGAATCATATGCAGAATATGTCGGCAAGACAGGGGTCATCATCCTGGTGACATGAATTTCCTATCAGCATAGGGTGTTATCCCCGCCAAGATGTTTCGGCGAGTTCACGAGGTCTCACCGACTGAGCAAAGGGAGTCGCCAGGAGTCTCGCCGACGAGGAGGGTTTGTGTATCGGCAAAGCAGGATAGCGTCGCCAGGAAGTCTCAGAAAATGAAGCAGGTCTCGGCGACACAAGTGGAGCTCGCCAAGAGGTACAAAGTCGCCAGAAACTCTTGTCGAACGAAGGATGTCTCACCGAAGGATGAAGGCTATCGGCGTTGCAGGTGGAGCACGCTAGGAAGTCTCGGCGAAAAAGGAATGTCACGCCGACACAGCGCTAGGGGACTCCATTGGTGGTCTTCAGCGAGAAAACTGGTATGTCATAGCGACAACAGGATGAACTAGTGAGGGCTTTCACCGAGACATGAGGTATCTGTAGGACGTCTCCCTGACAAAGGGATGTTACAGTGAAGCGCACACAATGCAAGAGGACATTTCGGTATGACTACCGTAGGGTCTAGCCAAAAGGAAAAGGAGCTCGCGGAGAGGAAAGGCATGCGCCAAGAGGTCTTAGCGAAACGTAGGAGTCTCGGTGACACATTTGGAGTGAGAGAAAGCACTTCGGTATGACTACAGCGAGGTTTTGGCGACTGTATAGTTCACCAAAGGATCATGCTTTCACCATGAGGTCTTGGTGAAGAGCGGGGGTCACGTCGAAACAAAAAAGAGAAGTTAGCGTAGGAAGGTCAACAAAAGGAATTCGGGGAGACTCCAAACAAATGAGGGCACTTCGCTATGAGGTCATGGAAACAAGCAAAGGTCATGCCAACATTAAGCGAAGTCCCACCGAAAAAAATGGAGCTCGGCCAAGGATCATACCTTCGCCAAAAGGTCTTGGCAAAGGAAGAAAGTCACGCCGAAAGGAAGAAAGTGGGCTCAGCGAGAATGAAAAAGGAGTTCGTTGAAGGTCTTGCCGATAGCGATGGATTTCCCAGTGAAGGAGGTATCAATATAACCAAGACGACATCGCCATGAAGTCTAGCCGACCCGATGGGTCTTGCCGATGGTCTTGGTGAGCTCAGTATAACTTCTATAGCTCGCTGAGACGTCTCACTGATTGATCTAGGCTATGCCAATGACTGTTAAAAGACAAAATCGCATTGGGGAGACACGATGAGTGTCTCACCGACATGTGATTCAAGGTAGACCACTTTTGATCGCCTGATGAAGCTTGCGTGGCATATGTCTAACCAATCAGGGAAAATCCAAAGGGTGATTCATCATTCGCTTTGACTGATTGACTATTCCTGGGAAAGAAGGCCAACAGAATGCAAACCAGATGGACTCTTTCTGAGAAACAGGTGGCGATGGTTTAGCTTGGGCGAAATGTTCATATCTGCAAGAAGGCCCAATGGCGTTTTCCAAAATAATGGTCAACCTATAGAGAAGTCCAAAACAAAAAGAAAGGTCGAAGGAAGGAAGAAGCCATGACTCAGAGGGACACCTGTGGCGACCACTGACAGAAGGCAGATCAATATTAATGCAGATATCCTGGAGCATTCAAGGCAACTCCGCGAGGGATCTCAAAGGTGGACACGAAGATGCTAGAATTAATGTTGTAGTTGTCAAAAGATCTAAAAAGACTTCTCCTGTGAGTAGGAATCCTTCATCAGCATGGACAACAAGGATTCACATTGAATGCAATTTTGAATTTCCTCAAAAATCTCTAAGAGCCGACTCTCCTAGATGCAGATATTTTGCAAACCCTAGCACAGGGGATAGCGCATTCTTTTGGTACACACTATGTATAGATGGAATTCTTGCCTCTTTGTAAAGGTTAGGCGGGAAGGGATTAGAACTTCTAGATTTAGATAACTTTTAGACAGAGAACCATTTCAGAGTTAGAACTATTAGGAGTTGGTCAGTTAGCAGAAGGAGATAGAATTGCATCTTGATTCTCAGTAATGAGAGCTTCTTTTTCTCCTTGGTTAGCAGTAAGATTTCAATATAGACTGTAATGTATTTTCTGGGTTCTCTTAGTGTAGTTGGAAACAATCTGGAGCTTCAGATTCTCTGTACACTGGTGATTGTGCCAGCTTTGTAAATATTGTTTATCTGTTTTAATAACAGTAGAAGCAATCAGAGTTTAATCTACTTCATGTTGTGTTCTTGAATGATATTTGTCTTAAATTGATCATTTGATTTGTGAATTCTTCAAGGAATGAAATATTATTTTGTGTTTTATTTAAATGGTAATTAAAAATCTGTTATGCGAATTAGCACTGTGAATGAAGGAGGTTGTGTGTCAATCACCAGTTTACTTTATTCTATAGTTTTGGTTTACAAATTCCTTGAAGTTAACAAGTCTAGTTAATGTTGGATGAACTATTGTTCTTTTCTGTTTCAAAACCCTAATCTATCTTTTGTTGTTTCTTTAAAACCCCAGTTAAAATAGGTTTCATTTCATGCTTGATCTTAGAGCAATCCAGAAGCTCAGCACCAGCAGGCCCCTTGAATATTACTGTTGCATTGACCACTGAGTAACATCAGCATAGTTGAGACCCAACTACAAAGACCTTGGGAGCTAAGGCATCCATGTGTTGCCTTTCTCTTTCAGGAGAAGCAAAATAGCAATATTTTGTTTGCATTGTTGTGGTGCCAAAATCACCATCAATATGTTCCCACTCCTATTGATCAACTTTCTTGTTTTTGTTCACTTTTCATGCTTTTATGGCAAGCTCCTTCATTATTTACAAACCTTTCCACAAGGATATAAAGAAAGTGACTGATATTTATTTTTGAGATTATGTTCATAACCTTTCAAAATGAATGTTAATATCTTCAACTTTGGCAGCTAACCCTCCTATAGACATGTGATCATGGATATGGAAATTTACATTAGTCATGGTTTCCTTTTACTGTTCTCACAAAACCTTGCATTTATATCCTTAACAAAACCCTTGGAAGAGTTGTGGGGTGTTATTTTGGTAGGGGCCATTTATAATGATGCTTTATTGTTGTAATGACTATGATCCCTTGTGTAAATTGTATCATGATTACCTCAAACATGAAGCCACTCCCACTACATTATCATTGTCAAACCATTGCATTCTTCAATGATATCCCTATAGAGTAATTACCCTACTGTCACGAAATACCTGTATGGAGTAGTATCGCCAAAAAAAAGTTAACAACCAATGATAAGAGTCACTAAGGAACTTCCAGTTTGACTATGATGATAGGATTGTCCCTCATGAAGCTCATAAATGCTCCCAAAATTATGCTAACCATCCTTTTCTCTTCCAATGGTCAGTAATTTTGCAACCTCCTACCACTATCATTGATATCACACAATTTTTTCTCTTCTTTCACATGATTTCACATCATGATCATCTTTATCATCTTCACTATATTTCCTTGTGCAACTCTGACAACTTCCCTTAACACTATATTGTCATACATGGACTATTTTCACATTTTTCTTACATGAATATCTTATTACTGTTTCTCATTGCTGCAGATCTTTCCTCTTGATGATCATGCTCTTAAGTGTAAAATAGACCCTATTTTTGTATTAAAACCCCTAAAGTAGGTCATGGTTGTCCTCTTTCTCTGATCGAGTCATAGCCCCTTGACATTTGACAATACCACTGTTTATTGTAAAGAGGTTTTCCTTGGTATGGTTGGTCATCTTTATGACATTAACAGGTTACTGTCCTTTGATAGGTCAATGAATGTCCTTTCATGTTTACAAGATCATTGTCCTAGTATTGAATGTGTACCAATGTGTTCCTTTTTCCCCTTTGAAAACACTTCAAAACTACTGAATACCCCCTTAGTCCTATTCAGGATGTCTTTCATTGTCCTCAGAATTGAAGGAATATAGCTTATTATCTTTTACATTCCCTCAATCATTATTGTGCAACCCCCCTTAAAATAAACTGTCCTTGACCTTGTCTTGAAAGTTAAGCAAATCTTAACTTTGGTCTATCTTTGAAGTCCAATGTTGGGTCCTGTTCTTAAGCTTTCACAGTGCCCAGAGCAGACATACTTTTACATGATTAGGGGTTTTGAACCTGGTCATGAAGGACTACCTTCTTAAAGATGTCTTTCCTAGGGAAAAAAAACACAATGCTACCTCTTGATTAGTTAAAAGCTCTCACACATTGTTGATGATTGTCACATAGCTAACATTTCCTTCTTCAAATTTTCTTGCACATACCAATGCCTAACTAAGATTGTCATGTTATTTTGCATACATTCAATATTTTCTTCATAAGGTTCTCCTGCTATGACTTCTCTGCTGATTTGTATGATAATATTATACCAATACCTACACCGTCAACAAACAAGTTAAGAAAACTATGAAGCCCATAGCTTCTTATGATGATTAGATGATCTTTACTTTTCTTAGATCTTCATGATATCTTTGCATCTGATCATAAGAAACCTTTGAATCTATGAATTGATGCTTAACAAGAGACGGGTTGTATATATGATGGTTTGAAATATAAGAGACATGGAATCCTGAGCTCTACCATAATTTTCTTTGTCCCTTGCAGAAATATCTAGAGCTATCAACAAATGAATTGAAGATGAAAATGATCAACAATGGGGTCTGTCACTCAAGCAATGATGGATCCCTTTTCTCTTGCATGTCTTCTTTACCTCCAGATGTGCAATTTTCTTTTGTTGCATCCTATTCAGTTATTCTCGTGGCTTGTTTGGGAAACTTATAAGCATATTTCTTGTAATGAATTTAAAAAGCTACTTTGTGCAAAAGTTTGTGTACTATTCCTCCTTTTTGTAAAGCAATTGCATAATGAAAATTGAAAGTTCATTTCATGGCACTATTTGTATGACTATGAATAACTTTAGCAAAATATTTTGTGTACACCTTTCTCCTTCTTCGAAGTGGAAAACATCAATGTTGTCCTAGCCTAACCTGATTGGGCTAAAAAGCACAATTAAGTAAAAATTACACAAATAACACACTCAAGGAAACAAATAATCCACCACAATAGCTCCAACAACACTCACAGTCTTCAAGAGATCAAGATACCTCAGCACACTACATTCAGCAATCTTGTATTATAGCTCACACTGTATTTCGCACCTCTACACTTAATTTTGCATCACAACACACAATTCCATTCCACACTTCATCTTGAATCAACTCTCCTTCCATTTATACCATCCTCAACTTGAAAAACATCTTCAAGTCAGCTACACACACCTTTACACTTTACAAATTTAAAATAGGTCGGCACTAAGCATTCTCAACGTGGATAGGAATGAAAGTGAACCAATACAAAACTTAACTGGGACCCAAATCAACTCTCACATGCTACGTTATTCCTTCATTAATGTTCAAACATCTTCGAATGTAGTGCAAACACCAAGTCAGTCATTACCCATGCAAACACCATTAAACTTTTAATTACACGCTTCCTCAAATCCAAGGATGACTTGCAAACCACATACCACACTTCATCATGATCTAGAATATTCCTCTATCAACCTAAAATTCATCAAAATCCTTCACAAAAACTCACACCTTTAGAACTTACACGTCCAATACACTCAAACTACACTGCCAAACATTAAAACTCTAAAATCCATCTTCTGGAGCACCAAACCAAAAATCCTCTTGACACAAGAAAGAGATCAAGACCGTCAACATACCTTCAAAATCACAAGACCTAAAGAGAAACTATAGAGAAACATGGAGCAAGAACATTTCTCCCAGACACCTATGTAAGCAGCGCTGCTAAACCAATTCACACACCGGTGAACATAAATTCCTCTGACCATCTATCCAAAAGCCAAAATTTTGGATATAGAAACTCTAAACACCTCTATCCAACATATCCAAACCGCAAAGAAAATATTTAACCTAGAATAAATGTGAAGCAAAACCAAAACACCTCTTTAACACCCTATTTCCTTATTTTATCAATTTACTCAATATCCTTGACATCTAAACCATAAATAGAAGCATATCAAAGAAACACCAGAGGTTAACATCAGCAACTTAATTGATAACATAATGAAACTAATCAAAGCAACAATCTTTCCCAACCACTGCACAACTATCATCAATGACAACACAAGCTTGTCAACATTAATGATAACACCTTCATACCAACATCTTCATACTTGCAATAATCTCCCCCTTTATCATTGATGGCAACACATGATGTGAAAAACCATCAAAGACACAACATCTTTGAACATACCTATTTCCTTCTCTTTTCTCCCCCTTGCACAACTAACTCATTATGCTCTCTCCCCCTTTGATACTTTCCTTTTTCACATGTTTCATTCTTCCCCTATATGAACAAAAAAATTCACATGACTTCTCTCTCTCCCCCTTTCACATAAATGGAAAAGGATAAAATATGTTGCATTGTTCTCCCCCTTTGACATAGAACCAAGATACTTGCAACTGCTTTGAATACCCCCCCTTAGGAGTACACACCAATCAACTCAACAACCTCTACACAATGACAACATATATTCCATACCGCAAAAATACCTCTACCTACTTCCCCCTAAGAGGTAGCCACCAACATCAGTTCAAAAAATTAATAAATCCATATATCCATTGGACTAATGCATCTCCATATGCATCTAGTTCAAATAAGGAGGGGCAATAACTCCCAACTTCTGTCAAACATACTCAAAAGTATCCTTGGGAAGAGCCTTAGTAAATATGTCAGCAATATGATCCTTTGTAGGTACATATTCAATCTTCACTTCATTCTCTACAATCTCTTCTCTCAAAAAGTGATACCTAATTGATATATGCTTTTTTCTTGAATGCATCATTGGATTCTTTGAAATATTGATTGCACTTGTATTTGTTGAGAAAATGTGTCTCAACCTTGCAATTACATAAGGTACTATTGATGCATATGGTACTATTCATCTGATAATGATGGGGGGTGTGGGGGGGTCCCCCCCACAAGGGGTCTGGGGATCCAAAGGGTAGCACACCCTGACAGGGCTCGGGGGTAACACCCCCAAAAGCCAAATTTTATATACACTTTATCATTGTAAATCTGGACCATTCACCATTATTTCTCATATCTGATGGTCAATATTTTATTAGCTTGACTTTCCCTAGAAGGAAACCCTATTTTATGAAGGTGTTGTATTACGATTGTGTATTTTTGTGTATTCTAAGATTCTGATAGTGACCATGTTGCCTTTGGATCTCTAAATTGTGATACTCTTATGAGAATCTTGCTCTACAAGTATATTGTAATCTTTGTGATTTCTAAATAATATATTGGGCGAATTTTGGAATGTGGGGTTTTTCTCCCGAAAGGGTTTTCCCCATGTAAATCACTGTGTTGTGGTATGCATGATATTTATGTCTATTTATGCTTAATTTTTTGTAACTATTAAAGATTTGTAAAAAATTTACATTATTATCCTCTCAAGATTAGTGTAGGAAGCTATTTTTCTACCTTAGCTTCCTTACAGTATTATCACAAAAGATAGAAATAGGCTCATCATACACCACTATGATATCATTCAATGTTTGTCTCATCCACAATACCTGTGTGCAGCAAGATGTTACTACAATATACTTAGCCTCTGCAGTAGATAAAGAAACAAAATCTTATCTCTTACTCAGCCATGATACCAATCTACATCCAAGAAAGAATGCACCACCACTAGTACGTTTCCTTCCATCAACACAACTAGCCCAATTTGCATATGTATAAGCACTCAAAGTGAAATATATATCCTTAGGATACCACAAGCCATAATCCGGAGTTCCCTTCAAATATCTAAATATCCTTTTCACTGATGCAACATTTGTTTCTTTAGGATCTTCTTCAAATCTAGCCACAAGACAAATTGCATGCATGATATTCAGTTTAGTAGCAGTTAGGTATAATATTCCACCAATCATAGATCTATACTTGCTCTAATTAGTCTTATGGGATTCATCATCCTTGCTTAGTTTGCAACCAGTAACCATAGGAGAACATACTAGTTTGGAGTCATCCATTCCAAACTTTTCAACATTTCTTTAACATACTTTGATTTTGAAATGAATATACCTTTGTTTGATTGATTTGTAACCCAAGGAAGAAATTCATCTCCCCAAACATAGACATCTCAAACTCTTTATGCATCTCTTCTACAAACTTCTTGCACATAGCTTCATCGCCTCCAAAAATTATGTCATCTACATACACAACCACTATCAAAATTTGATCTTTCTCAACCTTAAAGTAAAGATTACTATTTGCGGTGCCTTTATTGAATCCTTGTTGTATCAAATATTTTTCCAACCTTTCATACCAATATCTAGGAGCTTGATTTAATCCATACAATACCTCTTCATTCTATAGACCATATTACGTTTATCTGACAACTGAAATCCTTTTGGTTGTTCTATGTAAACTTCTTCCAACTCTCCATTCAAGAAAGCAGACTTCACATCCATCTAATAAAATTTAAAGTTCTTATGTGCTCAAATGCCAAAAACATCCTGATTGCTTCCATTATAGCCACTAGAACAAATGTCTCCTCAAATTATATTCCTTCAACTTGTGCATAGCCCTTACACACAAGCCTTGTTTGGTTTCTTACTACTTCTCCATTCTCATTCAGCTTGTTTCTGAACACCCACTTAGTTCCAATAATATTTTTGTTTTTAGGTCTAGGAACAAGTTCCCAAGTTTGATTCTTCTCAATCTACATAATTTATTCTTCCATTTCTTTCATCCAATGTTCATCTTTGCATGCTTCAATAACTATTTTTGGTTCAATTTTAAAAAGTAAACACAAATTTACCTCTGCTTCAATAGCTCTTCTTCTTGTCAACACATCTTTGTTTTTTTCTCTAATGATCTATTTTTTGAAATGATTTATCTACACATACTTAGGGGTTTTAGGGGTCTTTTTCAGAGCTTCTTCCTCTTCATTCTACACTTCTTTTTCCTTAGATTTTTTTTCTTCTTCTCCACAAGCAGGTTCAACTAACTCATATCCATCTATTACAACTGAATTATGTAGGTCTTCATCAACCTTGACACTTGCACTTTCAACAATCCTTTTGATCCTTTTGTTGTAAAATATGTAAGCTTTGATTTTAGTAGAATATCCAAGGAAGATACCTTCATTAGACCTTGCATCAAAATTTCCTAATTTTTTATCATCTCTTCTGATATAGCATTTTCTTCTAAACACTCTAAAGTACTTGACAATAGTAATCCTTCCATAGCACAACTCATAGGGAGTTTTTGTGTTGTTAGATTTTGCTTGAACTATGTTAAGTATGTAAACAACAGTATGTATTTGCTTCTCTCCAGTATACTTCTGGTAGGTGAGATTCTCTCATCATAGTCCTTGTGGCTTCTTCAATAGTCCTTTTTTTCCTTTCAACTACTCCATTATGTTAAGGAGTCCTAAGGGAAGACAAGTTCCTCTTTATTCCATTAATCTCACAAAACATGTTAAATTCATTGGAAGTGAACTCTCCACCTGTGTCAGACCTCAAACATTTGATCTTCAAATCCATTTCATTCTCAACCATAGCTTTAAATTCTTTAAATCTATCTAGAACTTCATATTTCTCTCTAAGAAAGGTAATCCATGTCATTCTAGAATAATCATTAATCAAAAGCATAAATTCTTGTCACCTTGAAGACTTTTCACTCTTGTAGGACTACAAAGGTCTGTATGTACCAATTCCAACAATCCAGTAGAAGATTGTTCCTTTCCTTTGAAACTACTTTTTGTTTGTTTTCCAAATTGACAATCTCTATAAATAGCATTGAAAGGCTTTATAATCCTTGGAAAATGTCTCACTGCTTGAACAGAACTAATTCTAACCAAATTATCAAAATTTATGTGACACATTCTTCTATGTCATAACCATCTATCATTAACTTGAGTCATAAAGCGACAACCATCAGCACCCTTGAGCTGATACACATTTCCATCTATCCTCTTTCTAGTAGAAATTATAGTTCAGAACCTTTTGTCTAATCTCACATCCATCATCCTGAAACTTAAGATTGTATCCTTTACTACACATTTGTCCAACACTCAAAAGGTTATCCTTAATCCCTTGACATAGTAAACATCATCAGTATTATGATTTCAATCAAAATCGATTGAACCTATTCCAAAAATCTTAGCACTTGAATCATCTCCAAATTTAACAAGTCCTCCATCTTATTTTTCAAGCTTGACAAACTTAGTTTTGTCTCTGGTCATTTGATTTGAATAGCCACTATAAATAACCCAATAATTCTTATCTTGTCTAGCACGAAACACAGATACCAAGGTATCTTTAGTCTTATCCTTCTTCTTCAGAGCACTTTCCTTCACACATCTTTCAAAGTTAGCAGAAATAGATTCATATTTTAAAGCCAAAAACAATCATTCATTATCATCAACATCTCCATAATCAGATTCATCATAAGAAATACTAGCATCTTCTCTAACATAGTAGTTTTTCTTGATCATCTTACCCTTTTTCTCCTTATTCTTATTGTTCACGACTCTATTTGGACATCTTGAAGCATAGTGACTTATATTTTTACAACTAAAGCACTTGAAAGGTAATTTACCCTTGTACTTATTGGTGCCCTTTTTCATCCTTCATACAAAGTTAGCCTCCACATCATCAAGATCATTTCCATCTGAATCTTCAACCTTTTTTTATTTTCTAGTCTTGAAAGCAGTCTCCACTTTTGCACAACTTTTCAGACCATTTTTTCTCATTTCAAATGTAGTTAGTGTACCATATAACTGATCTCTAGTGTAAGTATTAAAATTTGCAAATTCCTCAATAGCTCAAATTTTTTCACTATAATAATTAGGAAGAGTTCTGATAATTTTCTTTACCACTTTAGGTTCTTTGACTTGTGCACCAATACCTCTCATTACACTTACCAGTTCATTAAACCTCTACATGTAACTTGTGATTATTTCATCATTAGAAATTCACAAAGTCTCAAATTGTGCCTTCAAATTTTGTAACTTAGCTTTTTTAACCTTATCATCTCCTTCATAGATACTTTCTAGCTTATCCCAAACTTCTTTAGCATTTTTCAAATCCATAACTTTCACTACTTCAATATTTGCAAGACTAGTCAAAAGAACAAGCCTTGCCTCACCATCTGTTTCATAGGCCTTGATTTCATCACTCGTGGATAGTCCATTTCTAGGCATGGTGTATGCAGTCTTTACTGCCTTTGCACCTTCATATCCAAGAAAAATCAAATAGCCTTCCATATTTTCCTTCCAAAATGCATAGTATGTGCCATCAAACATAGGGATATCCTTCTTGTTTTCCATCTGAATCTACCTCAAGAGGTCAAACTTTTTCTAAGGAACATTGCTTTGATCCCAATTGTTGAATGAACAAGACAACTGAGAGGGGGGGTGAATCAATTATATCAAATTAAAAAATTAAAATCCTCAACAGTAATTAGATTCACATGCTTTCATTAAACCTTTAATCTGTTATAATGTTTAAACATGAAAAGAAGATAACAAAAACTAAAAATAATCAACACCATTCACAAGAGAACACCAGATTTACATGGAAAACCCAATGAGGGAAAAACCACAGTGAGGATTAGCTCACAATATAAGTAACTTCAAAAACTAGTACAAAGAGGCTCACTTCCAGAATAGGACACATTGTCTGCCCAGGCTCATTGTCATAATATAAATAAGAAAGAAGATAGAATGTTACATATAGAAAACACTCTCAATGCAACAAAGAATCCACCACAATAGCTCCAACAAAACTCGTAGTCTTCAAGAGATCAAGATACCTCAGCTCACTACATTTAGCAATCTTGTATTATATCTTGCATTGCATTTCGTACCTCTACACTTAATTTTGCATCACAACACACAATTCTATTCCACACTTCATCTCGCATCAACTCTCCTTCCATTTATACTATTCTCAACTTGAAAAACATCTTCAAGTCAGCTACACACACCTTTACACTTTACAAATTCAAAATAGATCAACACTAAGCATTCTCGTGGTGGATAGGAATGAAAGTGGACCAATACAAAACTTAATTGGGATGCAAATCAACTCTCACACACCACATTACACCTTCATTAATGTTCAAACATCCTTGAATGTAGTGTAAACACCAGGTCGGTCGTTACTCATGCAAACACCATTAAAATATGAATTACATGCTTCCTCAAATCCAAAAATTACTTGCAAACCACATACCACACTTCATCCTGATCTAGAATATTCCTCTATCACCCTAAATATCATCAAACTCCTTCACAACAACTTGCACCTTCATAATGTACATGCCTAGTAAACTCAAACTACACTGCCAAAAACTACAACTCTAAAATCAATCTTTCGGAGCACCAAACCAAAAATCCTCTTGACACAAGAAAGAGGTCAACACTATCAACATACCTTCAAAATCACAAGACCTGAAGAGCAACTATAGAGAAACGCAGAGCAAGAAAATTTCTCCCAAACACCTCTGTAACGAACATTGCTAAACCAGTTCACACGTTGGTGAACATAACTTCCTTTGACCATCGATCCAGAAGCCAAAATTTTGGATATAGAAACTCTAAACACCTCTATCCAACATATCCAAACTGCACAACTAGATCTTTAACCTAGAAGAAATGCAAAGAAAAATCAGAACACCTCTGCAACACCCTATTTCCTTATTTTATCAATTTTTTCAATATCCTCGGCATCTAAACCATAAAAAATTCTTATCAAAGCAACACCAAAGATTAACATTAGCAACTTAACTAATGACAACATAATGCAACTAATCAAAGCAACAATCTTTATCAACCACTACACAACTATCATCAATGAAAACACAAGCTTGTTGAAATCAATGGAAACACCTTCATACTTGCAACAATTTGAACCACCACCAAAACCATCATAGCCACCAACCCCCATGCCAACAAAGACCCCACCATTGAGACCAGTATGGGCTTCAGGATTACCTCCAAGACCATTAGGAGTAGCGAAACTGAAACCAAAAGGTACCTTGCTTACTTTAATGGTGGGGGTCAGATGAGGACCAAAGGCAATGTTAACATAAGGGCCAGTCTCGGTTATACATACCAACTCCTTAGACATCAATACTTCTAGCTATCTCTCAGCGATCTCGGAGCCAGGATCTAAGGCGATGCCTGGATTAGGATTGTAGGCCAGTACATGAGTGTCCACAATGTCCACAAGGCCCCACAAAAATTCCAGACCTCTCTAGTCCTTGTCCAACATAGCTCTCAATCTATTAACAACTATAGTGTCTTTATAAAGAATTGTATCTTTCTCCAAATAATTCTCAAACTCTCTAAGTCTTTTATCCAAGGAAAGAAGTTTCTCTATGGGGACCTCAAGATCATCATCTTCCTCCACAAACGAAGTGGAAAGAGAAGTAGGAGGGATAGCAACATGTGTAGCAGCTTCTCTAAAGGTACTAGAGAACCCAATAGACATTTTTGAAATTACTTCCTCAAAGGTAGGACCACTAACCTTCTTAGATTTCATCCCTATATGTCACAAAATCCTTCTAACCATGTGCTTGGAGGTTGTAGACTAAGTCGTAAAGCTCATAAATCTTCATGATAGATGAATTTGTAACTCACCCAAGAAACGAGAGAAAGATTTCTGACATGAAGAAATGAAAACGAGAACTTCATGTCAAGTTCACCAAAAATTTAGAGTAGGGGGATTTGTCACCCCCAAGGCTCCAAGTCACAAGAGAGTCCTCAAGGAACAAACTACTCTCAAATACCTCAAATTGATGAATAGCTAAAGAAAGAAGAGACAGGCTAAAAAGGAAGGGCAAACAAGACTCTTTTTCCCTTCTGCCAATGACAAGTGTTTTCAAAAATCAGGTGAGCATACTACATGGGTCTCAGACTATGAATCAGACAACTCTATGTCTCAGGATGCCAACGTGGGAACCAAAATTTAGTATACCACACTAGAGTCTTAGGGACACATTGGTATCATGTACGGACAGAGAGTTGGATGACAATTAGAAATGATCAAGGTCTACTTATGACCCAAATATTGGAGTTTTTCAATTTAACACTTTAATATGAAGGTATAGAAATAAGAAGTACAACAAGAATAATACTATAAAGCTATTCTAATAATGAAATGATGAAGAAAGAAAGAAAGAGAGAGAGAGAGAGAGAGAGAGAAACTCACGCACAGTCTAGTTCTTTGTCTATAACTCCAAGCGGACGAGCCTGTTGAATGAACAAGACAATTGAGAGGGGGTTCAATCAATTGTATATTATAAAAAACATCAAAACTATCATTAACATTCAAATCCATGTGCATTCATTAAACCCTAAATCTGTTATGAAGATTTAACATGAAAAGAAAATAATTGAAACTGAAACAACTTTAACACCACACACAAGAAATCACCAGATTTATGTGGAAAACCCAAGGAGGGAAAAACCACGGTGAGTATTAGCTCACAATATAAGTAATTAC
Source organism: Sequoia sempervirens (assembly GCA_007258455.2). Classification (NCBI taxonomy): domain Eukaryota; kingdom Viridiplantae; phylum Streptophyta; class Pinopsida; order Cupressales; family Cupressaceae; genus Sequoia; species Sequoia sempervirens. Next base: position 304,792,807 of record VDFB02000017.1, on the reverse strand, counting down.
AAAACTGGTTACAAGGGCTCACTTCCAGAATAAGACACACTGTCTAGATAGGCTCACAACCAAGGTTCACTGTCGGAATAGAAAAAGAAGATAGAGAAGAAATGTTACATAAAGAATATGATCTCAATGCAACAGAGAATCCACCACAATTTCTCCAACTTTTGTAGTTTGTTTGAATGATTGTAGACACCTTCTGCTCACTACATCCAATAATCCAACACTTGAATGTTCACATTGCTCTGCTCAATTTTGCATCATTTGCATCTCACACTTTTGCACTTTCATCTATCTTAACCTCCTTCAACAACTTAACTCATACTTATATTGTCTTCAACCTTGAAACCCTTTCCAAGGTTGGCAATGCACCTCAAATGTGTAAATTCAAATTAGGTCGAAGCCAAAACACTTCTATGGCAGATAGAAGTGAATGTGGACCACATCAAAACTTAATTGGGACCCAAATCAACAACACCACTTAACCACATGCTTCCTTAAAAAATATTTATCCTTTACATGTGGTATAAACACCAGGTAAATCGTCACTTGTGCAAACACCATTAAACTTTTAAGTACATGCTTCCTCAAACCCAAGGATGACTTGCAAACCACACACCACACTTGAACATGATCTATAATATTTTTCAAACATCTTGAAATCTAACAAACTTATTCACAACAACTTCCACCCAAAGAATGTACAAACCCAATACACTCAGACAACTATGTCATACATTGTTACTTGAAAAACTATCTTCTGAAGCACCAAACCTCCAATCCTCTTGAATGAGGTAAAATACCAACACCACTGACATGCATTCAGAATCGCAAGACCTAAAGCATAATTGTAGAAAAATGTAGAGCAAAAACATTTCTCCCAAACACCTCTACAATGTATAGTCACACACGTATGAACACAACTTCTACTGTACAACAATACAACTTACCATCTCTTGAATATAACATCTTTGAACACCTATCACCAATATATTTGAACCGCATAGGAAAATCTTCAACCTAAAAGAAGTGTGGAGCAAAACCATAACATCTCTTTGTAACCCAGAACACCACTACAACACACAGTTTCCTCTTTTTATCAAATTTTCTCAAAAGTACTTGGAAACCAAGCACCAAAGACACATCCACAACATCTTCATCACTACTACATCCATAGATATAATCTTATCAAAGTAACACCAAAGGTTAACACCAGTAGCTTAACTAATCACAACATAATGCAACAAATCAAAGCATAGATAATGTCAACTGTTCATCTTCAACACCAATCTCCCTCCACATACTATTGACACAAATGACAACACAATCTTTCTAAAATCAATGAAAATACTAATTTTCACATACTTGCAAAAATCTCCCCCTTTTTCATATATGGCAACACATGATGTGAAAAACCATCAAAGGCACAACAACTCTGAATATACATGTTTCCTTTTCTCTTTTCTCTTTTCTCACTCTCCTCTTTACATGATCGTTTAATCTTCAACTAAATTTTTCTTTCACGTGTTTCTCTCTCTTATATATTTTTCACTTAACTCTCTCTCCCTTATTACTTATTCTTATTCAAATGATATTCTCTCCTTGACAACTTATTCCTTTTTCACATGAATCTTCTCCCCCTTTGACATCAATGGAATAGGAAAAAATGTTTTGCATTATTCTCCCCCTTTAACATTACAAATACCTTTCCTATACTACTCTGAATACTCCCCCTTAGGAGCACACACCAATCTGCAACAATCTGCAATATCACTACCCACTACCCCTAAGAGGTAGCCACCAACATCAATCCAAAATAAGAAATAGATATTGAGATCCACTACACTGTGCACCTCCTTATGCATCTAGTTCAAAGAAGGAGGTGCAATAACCCCCAACTTCTCCCAAAGATACTCAAAAGTATCCTTAGGAAGATCCTTAGTGAATATGTCAGCAATCTGATCCTTTGTAGGCACATACTCAAGCTTCACTTCATTCTCCACAACGTTCTCTCTTAGAAAGTGATATCTGATTGAAATATGTTTTTTCCTTGAATGCATCACTGGATTCTTTCAATTTTTTATTGCACTTGTATTGTCACAAAAGATAGAAATAGGCTCATCATACACCACTTTGATATATTTCAATGTTTTCCTCATCCACAACACTTGTGTGTAGTAATATGTTGTTGCAATGTACTCAGACTATACAGTATATAAAGAAATTGAATCTTGTTTCTTACTTATCCATGACACCAATCTACATCCAAAAAATAATGCACCACCACTTGTACTCTTTCTATCATCCACACAACTAGCCCAATCTACATCTGTGTAAACACTTGGTGTGAAATTAGTATCCTTTGAATACCACAAGCCATGATACAGAGTGCCTTTTAAATATCTAAATATCCTCTTCACTACTACAACATGTGACTCTCTAGGATCTTGAAATCTAGCAACAAGACAAACTGCATGCATGATATTTGGTCTAGTAGAAGTTAGATATAGTCGTCCACCAATCATAGATCTGTACTTTCTCTGATCAAACTTAGGGGATTCATCATTCTTGCTCAATTTGCAACAAGTAACCATATGAGTACATACTAGTTTGTAGTCTTCCATTCGAAACTTCTTCAACATTTCTTTGGCATACTTTGACTGTGAAATGAATATGCCTTTATCTGTTTGATTGATTTGTAGCCCAAGGAAGAAATTCATCTCCCCAAACATAGACATCTCAAACCCTTTCTTCATCTCTTCTACAAATTTCTTACACATAGCTTCATTGCCTCCAAAGATTATGTCATCAACATACACAACTACAATCAAGATTTGATCTTTTTCAACTTTGAAGTAGAGATTACTATATGTGGTACCTTTATTGAATCCTTGATGTATCAAATACTTATCCAACCTGCATACCAAGCTCTAGGAGATTGCTTCAATCCATATAATGCTTTGTTCAATCTACAAATCATATTACATTTATTTGATAACTAAAATCCTTCAAGTTGTTCCATGTATACTTCTTCTTCCAACTCTCCATTTAAGAAAGAAAACTTCACATCCATCTGATAAACTTTAAAATCCTTATTTGTTGTAAAAGCTTAAAAAATCCAGATTGCTTCCATTCTATCCACCAGAGAAAATGTCTCCTCAAAGTCTATTCCTTCAACTTGTGCATAGCCTTTACACACAAGCCTTACCTTGTTTCTTACCACTTCTCCATTCTCATTCATTTTGTTTCTAAACACCCACTTAGATCCAATTATGTTTTTATTTGCTAGTCTTGGGACAAGTTCCCAAGTTTGATTCTTCTCAATCTGCATAAGTTCTTCTTCCATAGCTTTCATCCAATGCTCATCCTTGCATGCCTCAATCACTATCTTAGGTTCAACTTTAGAAAGTAGACACAAATTTACCTCTTCTTCAACAACTTTACTTCTTGCTTTTATCTCCAATGATCTATTTTTAGAATGATTTCTCTTCATATAAGTATTTTAGGGGTCTTTTCTGGAGATTCTTCCTCTTCATCCTATGCTTCCTATTCCTTATCTTTTTCTTCTTCTTTGCAAGTAGGTTCATCTAATTCATATCCATCTATCACCACTAGATTCTGCAAATCTTCATCAAATTTGACACTTGCACTCTCAACAATCTTTCTTAGCCTTTTATTATAACATCTATAAGCTTATCTTTTAGTATAATATCCAAGGAAGATAGCTTCATCAAACCTTGCATCAATTTTTCCTTAGTTTTCATCATCTCTTCTGATATAACATTTGCTTCCAAACACTCTAAAGTATTTGATGGTAGGGCTCCTTCCATACCACAACTCATAGGGAGTCTTTGTACTATTTTCTTTTGCTTGAACTCTATTAAGTATGTAAAAAATAGTATGAATTGTTTCTCTCTAGTAGACTTCTGGTAGGTTATCTTCTTTCATCATAGTCCTTGCAGCTTCTTGAATAGTTTTGTTTTTCCTCTCAACCACTCCATTTTTTTGAGGAGTTCTAGGGGAAAACAAGTGCCTATTTATTCCATGATTATCATAAAACATGTTAAATTCATTGGAGGTGAAATTTCCACCTCTATCAGACCTCAAAAATCTGATCTTCAAATCCATTTCATTCTCAACCATAATCTTAAATGCTTTGAATCTATCTAGGGCTTCAGATTTTCTCTAAGAAAAGTAACCCATCTCATTCTAGAACAATCATCAATCAAAAGCATGAAATACCTATCATCTTGAAGACTTATCACTCTTGGAGGACCACAAAGGTCTATATGCACCAATTCCAACAATTTGATAGAAGATTGTTCTTTACCCTTGAAACTTCTTGTTTTCTTTCCAATCTGACACTTCTTGCAAACAACATTGATAGGCTTTGTAATCCTTGGAAAATATATTATTGCTTGAACTGAACTGATTATAACTAAGTTCTCAAAATTGATGTGACACATCCTCCTATGCCATAACCATCTTTCATTAATCTAATTCATAAACAATGACCATCAACACCCTTGAGATGATAAACATTTACATCTGTCCTTTTTCCAGTAGAAATCATAGTTCCGACCCTTTTATGATCTCACATCCATCATCCTAAAACATAAGATTATGTAATTTGTTAAAAATTTGTCCAACACTCAAAAGGTTATGCCTTAAACCCTTAACCTAGTAAACATCATCAGTATTATGCTTTCCATCAAAACTATTTGAACATATTCCACAAAACTTAGCACAAGGATCATCTCAAAATCTAACAAGTCCTCCATCATATTTTTCAAGTTTAACAAACTTACTCTTATCTCTATTCATATGATTTGAGTAGCCACTGTTAATGATCAAATATTCCTTATCTTGTCTAACATGAAAATTAAATACCAAAGCACCTTCAATCTTATCCTTTCTCTTCAAAGCACTTTCCTTCACACATCTTTCAGAGTTAGCAGAAATAGATTCATCTTTTAAAGCCATGAACAAGCATTCATCATCATCAACATTTCCATAATCAGATTCATCATCAAAAATGCTTGCATGTTCTCTAACATAATAGCTTTTCTTAACTTTGTTACCTTTGTTCTCTTTGTTTTTGTCATTCACAACTTTGTTTGGACATCTTGAGGCATAGTGACCTATTTTTATACAAATGAAATATTTGAAAGGTAATTTACCATTGTACTTACCAGTACCTCTTCTCATCCTTCTCACAAAGTTATCCTCTACATCATCAATATCATCTTGATCTAGTTCTTCATTCTTCTTTGTTCTTGCAGCCTTAAAAGCAATCTCAACCTTTGCACCATTGTTAGTACCAAACTCTCTCATATAAAATGCAGTTAAAGAGCCATACAATTGATATATAGAATATTGATCTATATTTTGAGATTCCTCAATAGCAACAACTTTATAACTGTAAGCTTTAATAAGGGTTCTAAGAATTTTCTTTACCACTTTAGGTTCTTTAACCTTTCCTCCAAGACCTCTGATGGAGCTCACCACTTCATTTACCCTCTGCATATAGCTTGTAATATTTTCATCTTCAGACATCCTCAAGTTCTCAAATGTAGTTTTCAAGTTCTACATCTTAGCTTTTTTAACCATATCATCTCCTTCATAAATACTTTCCAATTTATCATAAATTTCTTTAGAAATTTTCAAATCCATAACTTTCACTAATTCAAAATTTGCAAGACCACTCAAAAGAACAAACCTTACTTTACCATTTGTTTCATAGGCCTTGATCTCATCACTTGTGCTCGGTCCATTTATAGGAATGGTATATTGAGTCTTTACTGATTTCCAGACATCATATCCAAGGTAAGCCAAATAGCCTTCCATCTTTGTCTTCTAGAATGCATAGTTTGTTCCATCAAACATAGGAATCTCCTTCTTGTTCGCCATCCCAGATCTACCTCAAGCTATTAAGCTTTTCTCCAAGGAACTTTTCTTTGATACCAATTGTTGAATGAACAAGAAAACTAAGAGGGGGGGTGAATCAATTGTATCTTATCAAAACATCAAAACCCTTAATTTGTTATGCAGATTTAACATGAAAAGAAAATAACATAAACTAAAACAGCTTTAAAACCATACACAAGAGAACACCATTCAGATCCACATGCATTCATTAAACCCTTAATTTGTTATGAATATTTAACATAAAAAGAAAATAACAAAAACTGAAACAACTTTAACACCATACACAAGAGAACACCAAATTCAAATCCACATGCATTCATTAAACCCTTAATTTATTATGAAGATTTAACATGAAAATAAAATAATAGAAACTGAAATAGCTTTAACACCATACAAAAGAGAACGCCAAATTTATGTGGAAAACCCAAGGAGGGAAAACCACGACGAGGATTAGCTCACAATATAAGTAATTGAAAAATCGGTTACAAGGGCCCACTGCCAGAATAGGACACATTGTCCAGAAAGGATCACAATCAAGGCTCACTATCGGAATAGAAAAAGAAGATAGAGAAAAAAATTTACACAGAGAATATGATCTCAATGCAACAGAGAATCCACCACAATTTCTCCAACACTTTCACAGTCTGTTTGATTGATTGCAAAAACCTTCTACTCACTACATCTGGTAATCCAACACTTGAAATTTTGCACTACTCTTCTCAATTTCACATAATTCACATCTCACACTTTCACACTTTCATTTATCTTAACCTCCTTCAATAACTTAACTCGTACTTATATCATCCTCAACCTTGAAACCCTTGCCAAGGTTGGAAATGCACCTCAAATGTGCAAATTCAAATTAGGTCGGTGCCAAAACATTTCCATGGTGGATAGAAGTGAATGCAAACCACATCAAAACTTAATTGGGACCCAAATCAACAACACCACTTAACCACATGCTTCCTTAAATAATATTTATCCTTTGCACGTATTGTAAACACCAAGTTAGTTGTTACCCGTGCAAACACCATTAAAATTTTGAGTACACATTCCTCAAACCCAAGGATGACTTGCAAACCACACAACATGCTTGAACACGATCTAGAATGTTCCTCAAACATCATGAAATCCAACTCACTCCTTCGCAACAACTTCCATCTAAAGAATGTACAAAACCAGTACACTCAGAAAACTATGTCATACAGTGTTACTTGAAAAACTATCTTTTGAAGCACCAAACCTCAAATCCCCTTGATTGAAGTAAACTACCAATACCACCAACACACCTTTAGAATCTCAAGTCCTGAAGCATAACTATGGAGAAATGCAGAGCAAAACCATTTCTCTCAGACACCTTCGCAATGCACAGTCACACACTAGTGAACAAAAAATATGCTATACAATAATCCAGCATACCATCTCTTGAATATAACATCTTTGAACACTTATCACAAACATATCCAAATTGTATAGGAAGATCTTCAACCTAGAAGAAATGTGGAGCAAAACAAAAACATCTCTTTGTAACCTAGAACACCACTGCAACACATAGTTTCCTCTTTTTATCAATTTTTCTTGAAAGCACTTGGAAACCAAGCACCAAAGACACATCCATAACATCTTCATCACTACTACATCCATAGATAGAAGCTTATCAAGTTAACACCAGAGGTTAACACCAATAGCTTAAATGATGACAACATAATGCAACAAATCAAAGCATAGACAACACCAATTGTTCATCTTCAACACCAATCTCCCTCAACACATGCAGTTGACACCAATGACAACACAAGCTTTTTGGCATCAATGGAAACACTGATCTTCACATACTTGCAATAGAACCTACACCTACACACACAAAAATAGGAAAAATGTTGGGTTGTGTTTTGAGATCTGCCTTAGTCAAACCCCCATTTTGGTGTTACCACCTCCACAAAAAACCAGTATGCAATGTTATGGAGAAAAATGATAAAGGAGAGAATGAAAATGACACAATAAAGTATAGAACAATGACAACTTGGATGCTACTCTACAAGACAATAGATGAAAATAAATGAAAAGACACAATGTTACCTTCCCTGCTATAAGCACTCAAGGCCAAGAGGGGAAGGAAGAGAATGGCACCACCACGCTGAGGTAGAGCTTCATAAACCTATAGTGAAAATGGTGTTGAAGCATGAATGTATTGTAGAAACCAAGTAGAAAGCTGGTAGCAGCAAGATAGAGTGATGAAAAATCAAGAAGTGTTAGAATGAGAGAAATTGAACTTGAGAGTGTAGAAGTGAATAGAGAGAGTGATAGAATGAAGTTTGAATGGGTAAAATAGAGGAAAAAAGTCATTTTTCATTGGTCAAGAGACAGTAGGAGACATTAACCCTGCAAGCAATCAAGAAGTGTAACATTTCTACAAATTCTAGAGGCAGGAATCTGTCAAGACGGCAGCGTGACACACCGACATTCGCGCAGTGCACACACGTCCCCGGTAAAATTCCTCCACCAACACAAAATGATAGGGACACATAGGAATATGAGGATGAAGGTGGCAAGTTTTTGCATCATCAGACTTGTAAAGCTAAGGTAAGGGTAAATTGATGGGAAATTTGTCTAGGTGCAAATTTACACCATTACACATACAATACTTTATCACACATTTGAAATAATTGAGGTTTCCTTTATATAGGATTACTAGATCAGAAAAAAATTGACTCATGTAATTTTGTAGTTAATTTTCTTTCTAAATTGAGTCCTACCTACTCAAAATTTGTTTCTACCTTCTACTCCACTAGAGATTCCTTAGGAGTTACATTCAAACTGCTAAATTTTGATTATTTTTTGAAATAACCATAAGAGTTCATATGACACACTGGTGTGAGTGGGGAAACTTCATAGTAAGTCTTCAAATTCTTATTTATTGATTATTAAATAATCATAATAGGTCAAAAGGTTTTAGAGATTTCATATAAGACTTGATAAAGGCTAATCTACCATCCTCTTCTTCTACAAAAATAAAATCATATAAAATAGGGTAAAAATCATGGATATTGTTTAAGAAGGGTGAGGACACTTTGCATAGTATCATACCATTAGAGAACTAATGCATTTGAGATCATTGTATCAACATTTAAGATCATATAAGGAGAACATAAGCAACAACATATCTACTTGGTGTATCTTCAAATATGTTTAAAAATCATTAAATTAATAAAAGGATTTGGCTAAGACAAAATTAGAGAAGCGAGCCACCTCCCATGCCTAATGTACCATAAGCTTAATGGTACCTATGAACACCAATGAGTCTATATAAAAGGTGAATAGATACATAAATATCTAAAGTATCAAAATCAAGGCCACAATCAAACGTTACAACCCTGGATCCAAGGTCAAAACTACTGAACACTATCGAAGACTGCGAGGGGGGGTGAATCAGTCTACACAAAACTTAACCCCTTATAGAACTTGAAACTTTCAGTACAACTCAAAATACTTTAGAAAATAAATATATAACTTCAAGCAAAGCAGTAACAAGGAATAATATAGAAATTTGAATCTTTAACAACTTCAGCAAACTTTACCAATGAAAGATATAGCAATAATCAGAATTGCAGTTAAGGAAAGAAAACTAAGAACAAACACATGCACAAGGAGAACACCAGATTTACGTGGAAAACCCAAGGAGGGAAAAACCATAGTGGAAGTTAACTCACAATATAAGGTTCGGTGCCTTGTAAGAGCTAATGGTGACTCCTCAACACCCCCAAGAATAATTGCTAGACCAAAATATCTTGCAAAAGAGAGAAAATGGAAATAAATCTTGGTTAAATAATTCAAGTTGAATATTGATTGAATAATAGTTGAATATACAAATGTACATAAGATTCCTTGCTTATAAAGGCAAGGTGATAGATAGGATCAGATAATATCATGACAAGTGTCTTAATCCTACAACATGTGATAACTAACAAAACTAACTACCTAGGAATCATGCATTACAAGCTAGATAAGATAAGTTTTAGAAAATCCAACTAAGACGTATAAAAATAATCTTATATCCTAAGTAAACTTAACATGTGAATATGTTGTCTAATTCCCTGGTGAGTGAAATAGCTAGGTACAAGACATTTATTCACACCAACACCCCCCATTAAGTGCAACTTAGGGAGAATATTATTATGCACACTATGCAAAAAAAGATGAAGATGGGTCCTAACTACGAGGCCATGTTAGGTACCCATTTATAATGAAAAATCCATAAATACAATATCTCACAAATGGAGAAAAGGAGAAAACCCAACAGGAAAAAACTCCTCTCCAAAAGAGAAAAGAAAGAAAAAAAATGGTGTATGGAGGACCCAATGATACCCCCCAAGGACTAAATCCATCATGTATATACAAACAATGACCCCCATAATGAATAACCTCTAATACCGATGAAGAATAGCTGAAAACAAAAGATGATCTAATGTCTACAAGCAACACATCTTCCCTTAGGAAGAAACAAGTCCATAGGTCAATGAAGAAACCACTCCATGTTAAACTAAAAGGAGGAAGAATGAAGTCTCAACATGTATGTCTCTAAAAACTGAGTAGAATTCTCCAAGATTGAATAAGCCACAACATAATCATCGACAAACTCAACCAAGAAACATGAAAAATCAAGAGGAGGAGACTCATGAATGTCAATATCCAAAGACAAAGAAGATGGGATAACCATTGTGCTGAAATTGTCATCAAAGAGGAGAGAAACCCCCTCAAGTGTGTCCTCCAAATCTGTGGTATGAGACTCCACAAACAATTTAGAAATGCTTGTCAAATAGTCATCCCACAAAGAAAGATCTGAAAAACTATGATCATCCTAAGGATTAGAAGCATTGATGGTTGAAGAAGTAGGTGGAGGAGTAAGAAGATTAGCACTGGTCTCAAGAATACCAAGGTTTAGATGACCAAAATTCTCCTCACAAACATGGTTCACACTCAATGAAGGAGTGTGATATGCAGTCAAAGGAACATTATCTTCTTCTAAAGAAAAATGTGAAAATGAATACAAACGAGATGAATGATCAACCATCTTGATAGCAACAATATCCCTAGTCTCCAAGTCCCTTATGCACACTCTATCAGGAGTGAACTCAACGGTTTTACCTTGACCACCATGGGTAATTTGATGAAAAAAAAAGGAGATTAGTGGACAAAGAAGGAAGACAAAGTACATCATTAAAATTTCCCTCTCCCATGTCAATAGAACCCTTCCCACTTACCTTCATATATGTATTGTTACCCATCAAAATATGAGGTGAATTATAAGATTCAAAATAAGAGAACATTCCCATAGATGATGCCATATGATGAGATGCCCCTGAATCAAGAATTCATCTATTAGATTCAAGATTTGCAAAGGCCAAGAGTGCTTCTCCTTTCATTGTCTGTAGCCCAGTTGTGGATCTTGTATTCTCTAACTAAGATGATGAAGGAGATGTCAATTGAGATGCTGAAGAAGAAGAAGAAGACACTAATGACGGTAGCTGAATGTTATTCTTTTAAAGAAGGTGTGAGTTCATCAATCTTCTTATTATAATATCTATGCTCATCATGTCCTAGCCTTTTACAATATGCATATGTTAAATTCTTCTTTCTAGATGATTCCTCTTTAGAAGAGGGAGTGGACTCAGCAGTGATATGTGAAGGAGAATCTTTACCTTGCTCATTAGACTTGGGGGCCTTATTCTGGTTCTTACCTTTTCCACTTGAAGCCTTTGAATCCTTTGCAAAAAGAGCATGAGATGTGGAACATTTCAATGTGCCCATGTGTACCAAATTTGCTTGTTCCCTTGTGAGTTGAGCTACAAATTCATCACGAGAAGGCATTTTGTATGCATTGCCAAGGGCATCCATTGTAGCATAAAATGTAGAAACAAACACTTAATAATCAAGACCAAGCTTAGTCAAAATAGAAAGAATCAACTATTCATCTTCTTTAGTGACCCCACAATTAGATAATTGCAATCTAAGAGAGTTGAGCTTAGAGAAGAATTCTTGGATATTGTCAAAATTTGATGGATTATGACCCATTAGTTCATTCTTCAACTTAAATTTCCTCATTTTATCTATTTTACCAAAGAGACCCTCTAAAGTAGTCCAAAATTGATTAGGATGTGTGCAAGATGCAACATGATATCTAAGATTTGGAGAAATGGAAAAAAGAAGAGCACCAAGTGCTTCATCCCTTCTATCAAACCATTTTCTTCTTTTTGCAGCTCCCGTAGGTTCTAGATCTTGGAAAATTTTGATGCTTTGCAACTTCAATTTTAACAATAGCATCCCCATTTTTTATTTCTATTCATGATAGTTATATGGGGTTATAAGTAAAACTTTTGGAAAATCCATGATAAAATTAGAAATTACAATATAGGAACAACCAATTTCCATTCACAATACAAGTAATTAACCCCTTTGTCCCAAATAAATTAACACATTTTTTGCAAATGTACAACAATGTATCCAAAAGTACCAAATCAGCTTCAAGTTAAAATTATGAAATTCTGGAAATAAATCTGCAAAAAGTGCATGGACAGTGTAGACACTGAAAAATGTCCTAATCGATGTCATACACTTAAATCAAGTTTACTAACATCATTTCCTCTTTATCCATCATATTTTAGCTTAATTGATTTAATTAGCCTAGCTAATTAATTAATTGCATCATTTTCATCTAATTGGCCTAATTAATTTAATTGGGTTAATTCATATCTTTCTACACTAACACTTCATCTAATTAAATTAAATAAATCAATTTATTTTATTTAATCCCCTAAGTCATCTTATTTAACTAAATAACCCTAAGTTATTTAATTAAATATTATTTCATCACCCCTCCTGTATTTATTAAATCATCCAATTTATTGAATATCTTCTAATTCCTCTAATTCCCTAATTGCATGAATTAAACCTTGTTTAATTAGCAATTAAACTAATTTTCCTCTAAGCAAAGAGAATATTCCCATGAAATATTCTTTATCCTTTTTGCACAATTAAAATTTTGTTTTAATTTGTAAATTAACCTTTTTCCTCACCCTAATGGAATATTCTAAGGAATATTCCCTCTCCTCCAATCAACTCACTTAGCTTCAAAAGCAAGTTAACCCTTCAACCTCCTAAGCAAGTTACCTTTGACCTATGTGAGCAGGTCAAAAGTGTGTTTGTTTGAGGTAATTGTGAGCCTTTGATTAAATTTCATCATGCATTCTCATCCGTTGATGAGAATCCATGATCCATGCCTCTCATCATCTTCATCTTGAACCATTGATTAAGCTTTTTGATCTCAACCATCCATTCTTCATTTGCTCTCCTATAAATAGATCACTATTTCGAGACAAATGGATCCATCTTTTATTTGCAAACTTATGTTGTTAAATTTACTGACATCCATACTCTCACTTTGAATACATTTAGCTTATTTTTAGTTTGTTTTAGTTGCAAAATAGCTTCAAGCTTTCATCAATGGCTTCCATGCATCCATCCTAGTTTGTAAGTAAATTAGGTTTTTCATCTTTTAGCATCATTTTAGCTTAAATTAACTTAGATTAGCTTAGCAATTGTATAATTAGATCATTTATAGCATAAAATCATGGTAACTTAGCTTGCATCATGTTCATTTTGTGCAAAATTTAGGTTTTTCATACACCAAACATCATGGTTTCATTGATTCTCTTCCATAGAATTGACTGAAACAAGCTCACTATCGCAAGATTGGGAAAGGGTCATCAGTCCACATCAACACAACACCAATTCCACAAGTACAAGATAAAGTTTCAATAGATTAGAGTAGATATTTTCTTTAAAGCTTTTGTAAATTTAGCATGTTAGGTTTTTTGATAAAATGTTTACTTTCAATTTTGATTGATTGATCTTGTTGAGATTTTCATATTGGTGGCTCCATTATGCTTCGACTCTTCATGGATCAAGCATGATTCGTCCCATACCGATATTTCACATCAACATTCTGGCGCTAGAAGGAGGGAAAACTGATCATTTAGTTGTTTTTTAGCTTGAAATCCATGTTCATGCTATTTTGTAGGTTGCAGTGACGCTCAAACCACAAACAACGATGCTATTTGAATAGCGGTGCCATATAGCAACGCCCAAGCAATTTGATACAGCGACACATATTTTATTGGTCAACGTTGATTTAAATATAGCAATGAGTATTTAAATTTAAACTATCGTGGAACGAAAATGGAAACACTCAAATTCACTAGACTGATGCTTTCAAAGTTCAAACTATGATGCATTTTTTAACAATGACGCCCATCAAAATAGTGATGTAATCGTGCTCACTAGTTTTGCTACAGAGTGACACCCATTTTCACCAGAGCGACGCCCACAATTCAAATCACGATGCTATCGTGTGTAGCAACGCCCAACTCTGGTAAGAAGTTTAATGACTATTTTTTTCAGCATGTGCTTTAATTTTTTGACTTTATTTGAATGCTAACATGTCACTGACTTCTCATTTTTTTCTTTTTAGACTAACTGGTTTTGCAGATTTGGAGAAAAATTAGGAAAAACTTTACCCCAACTTGTTGGGGTCATAACTTTCTACTCGGTGGTCAAAATTCGAAACCGTTTGCACCATCAGAAAGCTCTCCAAGAGTACTAGTTCAGTCCCTAAAAATCCAATGCCTTTGGTAGCCAATTTTAAGGAACCAACGCAAGTTTCAACCCAAAATTCAGCTCTGAAGGCCTTCGAAAATGCGATTTACTACAACATAGAAAAAACTGAAAAAAATTGAAAATTTTAATTTTTGGTTTTTCTTAGTTGTAGTTATTGTAACAGTGTTTTAACACTTGTGGGAAAATTATAACCCACCATATGCTGCTTTGGTTTATGTTTTAGGACCACTAAATTTCCATTGGGTTTTAAAACTTACAATCTTAGGACCAACTAGCTTTCAATTGGGCTTAAAATTCATTTTCAAAGTTGGTTAAAATTGAACCCTCACATCATCATTTTACTTTGGGCTTAAAATTGAACAAGGAAAACTTCATCTTTCAATTGGTGCTTAAAAAGAACTCATCATTACTTTGAGGCTTAAAACGAACTTGTGCTTTCATTGTCTTGTAATTTTCTTTGCAATTTGTGTCATTCAAATGCGTATGCACTTCTCTCGCGCTTCACGACGATCTTGAGAATAAAAAGCATTATAGTGACATTTGATGTCTATAAAATTACCTACATCTGTCAATTGGGTCTAAAATTGAACAACCATGCTAGTGTGAGAGAAGGAATAGTGTGTGTTCTCTCTTTTTTCATGCAATCAAAGATGATCGAACTACAGATGTACTTACTCGCTATTGTTCACCTTTAGAGGGATTTCCTTGGTGGGAAAAAGTACTCACCCCAAGGGAACAACCCAAGCGGTAATGAGCATAAGCCAATCTCTTCCGAACCACTATATAAATTTGCGGTTGCAAGGAAAGTTTGCAATCAATTGAGTGATGCATGATAGCTCTCCCCCAGTATCTTTATGATGCGTAAATCCCTTGTTCTAAGAGTTGGGAGACCTCTTGAGGAAGTTTATCATAATTTCCTCTAAATCAGATGCCCTTATTATGAACCTTTGTGTAATAGCCAAAAATCCCTAATATTTGTTGATGTCAGGAGGTCGGACTTACGAAGTCATCCCACATATTTTTGGTTCTTAGTAGAGATGAAAAGTTTGTCACGGGAGATTCATGAGAACTTGAAGCTTGGTTGGCCCGTAGAAGTGAGTGTCATGGAGGGGAGCCAGTGTGGTCAAGCTTCTAATCATCCACTCTGAATAAGCGCAGCTAGAGAAATCCAAGTGGGAATACAACAAATATAGTCATTTCTATCCTAGGGTTGTAATGCTTGTGAGTCAGTTTAACACTTTGCTTGATTTCAAAACGATCCAAAAACAAACATTCACTATCCAAAATTTCAAACACTTTGGCTTAAATATGGACTCCTTGAGTTAGCCTTGATATTACCGTTTGTCCTAAGGATTTATCCCTATCGATTTCTAAATATCTTGACATTAATCTCAAACCCATATTTACCAAAGACAACATAGGAAATTATTGCTTTAATCTCATGATTTTCACGAAATGGACATTGTGAAAGTTATGATGTTTTTGACATAAACATTTAGTTTGGAAACATAATCAAAGACAAGTGTTTCTAGTAAAATCAATTCACTTAAGCAAAGATAAGTTGAGAAATGAACACCCCACATTGATGTATGTTCAAATCATTGACTCACCTAAAACATGCAAATTGAGACAAAGAAAAAACATTGGAAAAATCATTGAGTTCCATTATCCAAAGTCATTGAATTTTATTGTCAAAATAATTGGGTCCTATTTCCAAAATCATTTGAGTAATCTTTTACCAAAATCATTGAGTTCTTAGGGTTTCATCACTTTAGAGGTATAGCATTTTTCTCACTACCTTGGTCTTGGAAAATAAAGGTTCACTCTAGGTCAACATTGGGTCAAACATTTCATCCACCCCTCCATCAAATTCCATCCTTCACTTCATCAAACTTTGTAAAATTTCAAGTACACCAACACTTTGTGACTTAAACATCAACATCAATCAAAACAACTACTAACTTAGCTACTTTGTATGTGAAATGTATCCTTTTCCCTGCACTTAGCTAAGCTAGTTATCATCCTTGAACTAGTTTATATTGAAGGTCACGAGTCTACCCTAAATATTCTCAAGTTCATAAACATCTTTTATCCAAACATCAAACATCAAACTATAGTCAAAAGTGTTGTCCCAAAACATTTGCAAAGATCACTTCCCACATCACCCATCTTTTCACCCCCCATTATCATCATTGCTCCAAAAATACTTAGAGTGTCCCTTCTACCTAGATTTGAGTCAACTAGAGATTTCAAACATTTCAAATATCAACACAATTCTCCCCATGGTTGACCCACAATCTATGGTTACAACAAGATCACAACACAAAATAATCATGGAGAAAACCGAAGTCTCATAAACCATATGTGATCCTAATCATCAAGAATTTGATCCAAGGAGTTATTCTACCCCCTCACAACAATCATCATCCCCATCAGGGCCATATGAAATAGAAGATGTCACGAACAATCCATTTGGACTTACTAGAGAAGAAATCATGGAACATCAAGCCTTAGAAAATGTGGCTCCAATTTCCCCATTTTTTGTTGCACAATCATTGACACAAGGTTTGACCTCATCTATGATTCAACCAACTCCATCCCTTGTGCCAAGTAAACCCTTAACATCTAGTCTAGAAACTCAGCTAGGAACCAACCTTGGTCTCACTTCATGTCTAGGAACAAACACAACTTTGGGTATTCACAAAATGACCATTCCATTAACCACCAACCTTCCCCAAGACACAAGTTGGATACCAACCTTTCGAAAACCACTTACATTTCATGATGCCACAACAATCTCAACATCTCGAACATAACCATCTTCATCCATCATCACAAATACCCCAAGTATTCCTAATGTTACACAAGGTAATGTGAACCAAGTACCTCAAGTAGGACAACAAGGGAAAGTTAACACTCTCACGCAAAGTCAACCCTTGACAAGTGGTTTTAATAACCCCATTGACACATCGAAACAAGTGGTTACCCAAGCTACTCAAGTCAATCCACCATCCACATCAAACCCATATATCATCGATCCAAATCAAAACAACACCCTGGTTACGAATCCCATCAACCAAGGTAATACCTTAGTCACACCTCAAATACAACAAGGGAACCTTTTTAATCAATAGACTCAAGGTCCTAGTATATCATTACCATCACAAAATCTAATGGCATCATCCTCATCATTTCCCACAGTCCCCTTTACCATGCAAAATCAACCAGGACCTCAAACATACATTCCTCCACCTCATTCTACCATATTTCAAGGAATGTTAAACCAAGGGAATCCTCCACCTTTCACCAGCAATCCATTATCCACTAAGAACATCAATATTCATATTTTTTCATAGATGTCTCAACAACCACCTGATCCTACATTACAAGCACATGCCTTAGCTTTACAACAAGCACAACAAACTTATCAACAAGCCATACAACAACATCAACAACAACAAGTAGCTTTAGCACAACAAAAACAACAACAACAACAAGCAGCCTTAGCAGCTCAAAAAGTAGCCTTAGCACAACAACAACATCAAGCACAACAAGCAGCCTTAGCACAACAACAACATCAAGCTTAGCAAGCAGCCTTAGCACAACAATAGCAGCAACAACAACAGCAAGCGACCATTGCCCAACAAGCCTAGCAAGTAGCCTTAGCAACACAACAAGTCACGCAACAACAACAACAACAACAAGTAGCTTTATTAGCAGCACAATAGTAGGCCCAACAATAAGCCCTAGTGGCACAACAACAACAACAAGCTCAACAGCGAGCCTTACTAGCTCAACAATATGCCCAACAACAACAACAAGGTTCATATTTTCCTCATACAAACATCATCAATCCAAACGCATCAAGAACATATTCATCACTTTCACAAAATCTCACACCTTCATACACCCCATATAATTCATCTCTTATCCCACCATATGTTCTTCCACCCAATCTGCAAGATGATCTAGCATCACAATTGAAAGCACTTTCACAAGAAATGCAAGACCTTTGCATGGGCAAGACAAAGAAACCTCATACACATAACTTGTGTTCTTACCCATTTGATTGAAACATAGCAATGATACCATTTCCTCATGGTTTGGAAATCCCTAAGTTTGACAAATACAAAGGGAGAGGAAGTCTTGTTGACCATATCAAGTAATTTAACGTCATGTGCATGGAAGTGGCTTACAACAACTCATATCTAATGTGCCTCTTCCCTTGAAGTTTAACAGGTACTACTATGGATTGGTTCTCTCAATTGCCTCCAGGTATTAAAATTTTCCAAGAAATCACTGATAAATTCATCAATCACTTCTCCTTCAATCTTGACATGGATGTAAGCCTAGAAGAGTTGTACACTCTTAGACATAACAAGGGAGAATATTTTTCCAATTTCTTGCAATAGTGGAGAAAAAGAGCTAGTAGAAGCAAGTGGTCACTTCCCAATGAACAACAAGTGGGCATTATCATAGAAAATCTAGATCCAAATATATCAGTCCATTTGAAAATGCAATGCATCACATCTTATGACGAGCTTGTCCCAAGAGCCCTTAACATCGAGGGAGCCCTAATCTCACAAGGAAACACACAAGTATATAAAGACAACCGCCCATCCACTAGTTTTAATGACAAGCCCCACTATTGGGCCAAGAACAAGAATGTTACTAGTGATGGTGTTGTTGATGCAAAGGTGGTCTTAACTGCTCCTAGACAAGAAAACACCCAAACCATGAATACACAACAACCATATACGTCACCAAACAATCAACCAACAATCAATGTTGCAAACACTCAATGTGGACAACAGAGAACAAACAATGCTCCTAAGTGACAATTCACTCCCTTAGGGGAACCTATGGAAAACGTGTTAAAGAGATTGATATAGTCTAATCTTATCACACTCCCAGATTTCTCAAACTATCAAGAGCCACAAATCAAACCTCGTAGCTATAGAGAAGATCACTTTTGTGAATTTCATCTGTACAAAGGTCATAACATAGAAAAAAAATTTAGGCTCAAACATCTTATAGAGGATCTTATTGAACAAAGAGACATTGAGGTTGACCAAAAATATGGGAATGAAAATCTGAAAATTTACACGAACCCTATGCCTGATCATGGAAAAACAAAAGATTCGAAAAAGACATCAACTTCAAACAACACCCAGGATAACACATTGGGACATGTTTATACTGTTTATGAGGAATCAGACATGTATCAAGATACTATTTTAAAACAAAGTCCAAACCCATCAACAGTGTTTGGCACTATTTTATACTGTAATGATATCAAGTGGATATCATATTGTTATATCTCTCCCACATATGACTCAATGATTGGGCATGTTGAAGAATTTCCAAATGAGCAAGAAATGTCCATTATCACACCCATACCCACTGACTGTTGCAAAGTATCTTTTACTGATGATATATCATCCACCCAAGGATCATGTTAAGAGGAGGCTCTTGAGGATAATGAAAGTTATTCCAAATTGAGTCAAGATCAAGAACCCCTATCCCCAAAGTTTCACAAAAAACTAAGGGACATCTTCCAAACCATTTTAAAATCCAAAGATGTCCTTGATATCACTCCTAAGTTGTTTCTTTCAGATGGACATATAGATGTTCTTCATCCAAAACATGAGTCTCCCACTCTTGATATTCCTATACAAGACCAAGCAGTAGTTGAGATTATTGATTCTTATAGTGATTGTGCATCATCAACATCTTTTGAATTAGTACCAACATATTTTGAAACAATATCAACAAATAATGATGTCATAAAATCAAAGAAAATAGTTCATGAGCAAGCAACGGTCAAGCTTCTTGATTCTTACAGTGATTGTGCATCATCGACATCTTTTGAGTCAGCATCAACATCTTTTGAAGCAGTATCAACATAGAACGATGCCATAGAACCAAAGCAAATAGTTCATAGTCCTGAACAGTAGGAACCCATAGCAATATCATGTGTTCATGAAAAGTCATATTCAGTGGCTATGGATCAAAGAATACATTATTAGGGAAAATGATTAGGTATTGATAATACCTTCACAATGTCGAGGGCAATCTTGTCTACAACAAACATCAACATATGGGGAATGAAGAATCCTCATGATGAAAATGTTGTCAATGCTACAACTAGTTGTATCATGAGTTGGCATTCACCCATCATCTCATACTCAAATTGGGACCAACGTAAAAAGAAGAATTCCTATTAAAGCAAGATGAAGATCATCGAAGAAAATGAAGCAGAAAAGAAAAAAGGACAAAGAAAATATAAATGGATATCAAAGAAAAATAAAGAAAATTATCCCTCCAAAATTCCATTAGTCAAAGAAACTATGGAGAAAAATCAAAAAGGGAAATGTATCCATCAAAAGAAAAAGCAAGCTTCTCAAGCAAGGCACAAAGTATATCCAATGGTTGGTCCTAATTCCATAAAAACCTCCATCCCTACCTGTCATCGCTCATCTTCCCAAGTTTGGAGAGTCAAAGGTTCCAAACTATCGACCAATCCATCTCATATTCCTTCATACATGTCACCATACACTCCATTCACAATATCCAATTCTCGCATTGACCATGTGTTGGTAGCTACCCTTCATCATAAGGATTCTGAAGGCACTTTATCACGATGTGCGCACATATACAAGGTTAATTCTAGTATCCACAAGGTAGATCAGAGTTCTTCAAGGTTGCATTCAAGTGCTCATATCTTAGCAAAGCAGCTTCTTCAAGCAGGGTATCGTTGGCATGTTATGACAGTGGCCTCCACATCAGTACCACCAGGTGGTTCAACATGAGGCTAACATTTCCAGAAAATCTCAAAAATCAAAAAATGAGAAAAAATGAGAAAAAATGAGAAAAAGGATTGAAAAAAAATAGAAAAAAAATCATCCTCTAGTGAAAACCACTTCGGTGGCGCTTTGGGAAAGTACCTTGGTGAAAACCTGGCAAACAGGCACCTTGTGTAAATAAGGTATCTCCATCTATTCTTTGGCTCTTATGACCTATCATTCTTTGCATCGCCATTCATCCCCCATCCGTGTCCTTATCATGGCTTGTCATTGTAAGGTATCATGAGCTCTTTAGCATTACTTGCCATATTCTCAAGGTCAGTCTGTCCTTTGTTGAAGTACGATAACATATCACACTAGGGGCATTTCATTATGCATCATAATCGAGTTCTTGTATATCTTGACGTCATGGGACATCTTATCAGAAAACACCAAAAAAATTCATAAAATCTTATCCAGAAAGTTCAAAAACATCCAAAACATCTTGAAAATCCAAAAACATCAAAATATCTCGAAAATCCCAAAAAAATCCAAATATTTAGAAAACACAAAAACATTTGAAAATGGAAAACACAAAAACAATAGAAAAAATTCAAAAGACCTATAAAGCCTCAAATATTCAGAAAACCCTAAATAGACTCAAAAAATCTAGAAAAATAAAAACATCCATATAAACATTCAAAATGACTAAAAATAGTCTCAAAACATTTCAAAATACCAAAAACAGCCTCAAAATATTCTAGAAAATCCAAAACCCATCCATCCCATCTCGCTTTCACCTGCAATAAACTTTCACCCATCATAAACAATCGTCACCTTCACCCTTTGGCGAAACAAGTAGAAAGCAAACATAGCAAGTCGTAAAGTGTGAACTTAAAAGTCTAAATCTAAAGTATAAATCATAGGTAAATGTGTCAGTGAAGTTTATAGCAATAACTCATCTTAGCATCATTATCCCAACATCAAACAACCCTCTGATCAACATGTCCTAGGATGTATCCTTATTGCGATGGACATCAGTATCAGATCTCACCTTAAGCTAAACTTAAAATACGTAGGAGCTATAGATAACACTGACTGTTTTTCTTTGATCTTTTCTTATGATTTATCTTAATGACCCATTCTGAGGACCTCTCAATGATTTCTAAAAAAAATGATTTAGAGAGAAAGGAATGGGGCATCGATCATTATCTTTTGTTTTTTGTGCTTGTGGATACTCTTGTAAAATAATCTTGGTGCATTCTTGCTTAGTTGTGTGTAGGAAGATCGTTTGGGGTATGTTGTTGACTATTGTGTATGCTTTGGTCCAATATGTTCTAAGCTTCTAACTTACATTCCAAAGACGTTTTCGTATGTCAAGGTGTGAACAAGAACTATCTTATTTCCTTGTCGAGTCAAATTCCATTACACTAGATACAATGTCATCCTGGTTATCAATACCTTGATGCATCGTGTCTATGTGTTATCAAACAATAAGGAATGATGGAAAATCCCAATCCCAAAGTGTTAGCACCCATCCTGCATTTTATCCAACATTTTGCATTTTCTCGTCACCATCTCTAATAAAGTCTCGATGGATCAAGGACTTGTTGGACTTTTGAAGCAATCATCATCAGCAATGGTTATTCATTCTTTATTCTTATATCTTCTCTCCGCACTAACCTAGGATCGTGACACTCAAAAACATCATTAATGCATCCACCCTGCATCCACAAACCATCAACATCCATACATCTCATATCATAATCATACATCCACATCATAATAATTTGCATATCACATCATACATTTTGCATCATTTGATTTGTAAGGAATAATATAGATTTGTTATTCTAAGAATCTTAAATCATTGCATATCATAATCATTTGCATCCATGCATCTACATACATACATCATCATCAAAACATGCATATAAAATATACAAAAAGAAATACATCCACATCATTTGCATCCATAACATATCGTGAAAAGATAATGAAAAAGAACATATAACATTGCATCCATCCATAGCATAATCATTACATATCACATAGGCATAAAAATAAAATGCATTCATACATGATCATATATAAGCATCCATACATCATCCATACATTAAATAAAGTCAACACATCTTCACATAAATTATTCGTATCATATATATATCAAAAAATGTGTCATGGTACAAAATCTGGATCAGTGTATGTACATCGATAATAAGTACAATATCCACAAGGCTATCAAAAAGGAGCACATGAATGTATATCAATATAAAGAATGGGGAAAAATCAAAAAGTGTTTGTATATCACGAAGCTAGCCCTAGTGGTTGTTACCCTCTCCAACCTACCACTCAGGTTGATCCTCTGCTTGGGGGCGTGCATTGCTCCGCTGTGAAAAATCAAGTTGTCTCAATGCTTGTGGTACATTTCGATGGTAGTGCTTCCTATAATATGCAACCTATGTAACAACTTCTCTATACAATCACGCTCAAATTGTCCAACCATGGATGGATGTCATAAGGCTCTCAATCTGCTGACATCAAGCCACCTCCTGATCTCTCTCACCTATGACTGCCTGAACTATTTGCACCGTTGCGTCTCTCTCAACTATCACAGCAACCACCTATTGTCGAGCCTAGTCTCGCTCAGTAGTCAAATTCAAAATCTGTTGGCGGGCCTGGTCCCGCTCACCTGTCAAAGCCAACACATGTTGCTGCAGCTGTTGTATCTATACATCTCTGGCATCCGGTGGTGGTGGTGGTGGTGGTGGCACTAGTTGTTGTTGCACCACTGGAGGAGCCCCCAAAACCTATCCATCATGGCCATCCTGGCCTCCCTGTCCTCTGCCCTTGACTCCTCTACCTCACAGCCTCCCTCTGGGAAGAGCACCTACAGGATCTGTTAGTCACCTCGGAGGGACGAACCATGCATCATAAGCAGGAGTAGTCTGAGCAATGGGTTGACCTTGATCATATGCCCAAGGCTGGGCAACCAATCGATGAAAAGTCTCAACGGCCTCTGTTGTCGAAATCGTCAGTCCCCAAGTGAGAACCTCTCTCGTAGATTGTGCATAAAAGGCCCTGTAGCCATCATCGGGCATGTCCTAGACATTGCCAAACTGTCTGGCCACTATGTCAAGAAGGTACTACTCAATCATGGTGTGCTCTCGACCCTACATATAATGGGTCTATCGAGCGAAGAAAAGTTGTTGTACATCATCGAACCAAGCCGACATCTAAAGCCATGGCCACCACCAGAACACAGTCATATCATCTATCACCTATCGCCAGTACAGGAGCATAATTTGTCCTATATGCCTGAGTGTGATGGAACCTCGGTATCTCCATATGACGAGATCATCTAGCTCCACGTCCGCCATATGTACAATCGGTCGAAGCACTGCAATGTGCTCCCATGCCCAAATATGAAGGAGAGTCACACCTGCACTGAGGGCTCTCCCATCATAATAAACAAAATCATGCAAATCATGGTACAAGGAGGCCAACATCACAGGCCCCCATGCAAAAAGAGTCCTCATGTACAACATCCTCTGCCAAGCCAAGCCCCAACCTAGATTGAAGAATCGGTCGCGTCTATCTGGAGCCACCAAACCTGAAATGATGGCCGCAATAATCAATCTAAATGTTAGCACATTACCCCTATATGTCTCTAAATCTATATGTGATGTGACCAAGGCAATCTGGTCCATCTCCATCACCTCGAAGCATGCATCCAATCTAGCATCAAGATCATAGATCACGCGATCACCATGGATAGGCAACTGCAATATCTGCCACACATCCTCTAAGGTCACTATCACCTCTCCCGTTGGAAGGTGGAAAGACAAAGTCTCGTTGTGCCGTCTCTCGCACAATGTTGTCATCATAGCCAAATGTGTCCTCACAACAGGTGCATATGTGATATACTACAATCCAATCTCTCCCAGGTGCTCTTGGTGCAACTCTAAAAGATCACCCAATCTCTCAAGTATTGTCGGCCTGTGCTCCCTCAACGTCAGCGGTGGGAAGACCTCCTACACCCATGAAGCGCACGGTGTCAGGAAACCATCAAAATTTGAAGTTATTTGGAATTCCTGGCTTGAAAATCACAAATGCGTCGCTATTTAAGATAATGTCGCTATATTCAAAATCCAAACATCGACACCTAGTGTATTTCAAAATTCAAATTGTCAAGTTTCTCACTAGAAAAGCTGGCATCGTGATTTAAAATTTGGCATGACCTAACCTTAACTTTCAAATCGGCAAGTGTGTCGCTAGATACAAACACATCGCCATTTAAAATTTGAAACCCTAAAATCAAATCTAGAAAAGCGTCGCCCTAGACATATGTGTCGCTATATATCATTTGGGCATCACTGACTGAAGTTTGGCGTCACTATATAGCGCCACCAAATTCTAAATTCTAACGCCTAATAAATGCATCAAAATTTCAAATTTCAAACCAAGTTTTGAATCACATACCAGTGGTCCTGCAACTGGAGGCTACTGGAACTCACGAACTCAATCAGAAATGTGTCAAGGAAGCTCACGACATGCCATTTCGTCAAAGGGTCAAAGCTCAATTTGCAAGAATTCCTTAAGAGTGAATACACAAATGAATTGAAAATGACCCCTTTTGGCCTATTT
The DNA here is from genome assembly GCA_007258455.2 of Sequoia sempervirens. Classification (NCBI taxonomy): domain Eukaryota; kingdom Viridiplantae; phylum Streptophyta; class Pinopsida; order Cupressales; family Cupressaceae; genus Sequoia; species Sequoia sempervirens. The sequence continues at coordinate 304,766,780 of VDFB02000017.1, read as the reverse complement.
AAGGTGGAAAATTAGGCTTTTTTCCTTAATTTAACCTTTTTAATGGGGTTTATTATCATTTTCACCAATTTTGCCAATTTGGACCTAATTTTGCATCTTTTTTTGCATTTTTGGCATTATTCTTGCATCTTGGAACCTTTTTGGACCCTTGGGATAGCTTTTGAACCTTTATCAAGAAATCAACCCAAAATTCAAAAATTGTCTGATTTCTCGAGGGGGTAGGGAGTCAGTTTTATCCTTTCGTTGGGGCATCTAAAAAATTAGAAAATTTTTATTTTTTGATTTGGGCAGCAGTTTTAATCTGAAAAGTGTTGTTCTTTGAACCGAAGTAGTAGGTACCTCGCTTCAAAAAGGGGCAAAATGTAGACACTGAAAAATGTCCTAATCGATGTCATACACTTAAATCAGGTGTAGAAGAGGGGGATTCACTACTCATGAGTTCTCTTCAATGAAAGAGCTTCATGGGGTGAACTTCCCTAATCTACCTCAAGGAGTAACGCAAGAGTTCTAGAATCCGGAAGAGCAGGTCTAAGAGATTTTTTTGACAAACTAACAAGCTCTTGGCCAAAGGACGTCAACACAGGAAACAGACGACAACACGACGCACTACCGTCCTAGAGGCGCGTTGGCATCTCATACGGACCAAAGAACGAGTTTATCATAGAAATGCCTAAGTGACTACTTCTACCCCGATTATTGAGAAATTACATAATGTGATAAAGTAATAGAAAGTGATAGAAATGAAAATAAAGCAAGGTAAATGATAAAGAAGAGAGAGAAAGGAAAGAAGATGCTCACATCTACACAAGTGATGAAGCCTCTCGTATGTGAACGTCTTCAATACCTGCAAGTGTGATAGCTGGAGAAAGTGTAGGGGCTATATAGGGGCTTGCCTCAGTCAAACCCCTATTTTTGTGTTCCTACCTCCACGTACAACCAAGAAGATAGAGAGAAAGAGTGAAATAAATGAAGCATGTGGTGAAAGAAAAACCTGCTCAAGAGTAGAACCTACGCCACCAAGTAAGCGTGTGATAAAAGAAAACCCCGCTTGAGGAGGAGAACCCGTATCACAAAAGAGGTGATAAAAGCAATCCCCGCTCAAGGAGGAGAACCCATATCACAATGTAAAAATGAAATAGGAAGGGGGTATGGAATCCCAAGATGCTCACAAGCATGAAGCAAGGGAGATGAATTTGCAAGAGCTAAGAGTGTTGTAAAAGGGTGTTGTAAAAGCTTGAGAGAGCTGGAAGCTACTGTAACAAGCTATATTGAGTTGTGCAAGCAAAAGATGAAGTGTAAAAGGATAGAGAGAAACCAGGAGTTGAAGAGTCTTCCAAATGAAGTGAAAAGAGGGCTTTTAAAGAGGGCAAAGAAGCTTCTCAGGCGGTTACTGGGAATCTTGAGTCGTTACCACCGACCAAAGGTAAGGACAAGTGGCAAGCATGCTCGAAAATGGTCATTTCAACATTGAAACGTCGCAAGATGCTAGCGCGGTGCGTGGACGTTCGCGCGACACGCTAGTTTCCGAACACGTCACACTACAAAACAATGCGAACGAGAAAAGCACAAAGTATGATGCAAAGTTGACACACAAGGGTAGCTGCTGAAAGGGGGTGTTGGAGCACCCTAAGAAGGGAAATAGGTTGATGCAAGGGCTAAAATGACCCTACTCAAGATGTTAAGGGAATGGACACTAAAGCGGACGCAAGCATGTAAGTGAAATTTCAAGGGTGCAATTTTACTCTTATACATTTTTCCCCCACTTTAGCGGGCATATGAGTCTATATTAATATGCACGCTAAAGGAAATCTACTAAACATAAATAACATATTATGCCAAAAGGATATTGTAGAGGAAGCAGGTAACTCTTTGAACCACAGAAACATGCCCCTCGTCTAAAGATCTGCAAAACAAATACATTAGACCTGCACTGGACAGTAGTGTTAGAACATAAAAGACTAAAGGATTCAAGTCAACAGAGTAAAGAGACCTTAATGTAAAAGGTTGTCTCAATACTATGCATCATCCCCAAATTAAGAAAGAACACACTTAGAAGAATGAAGAGAGGAAGGGCATAAACTCAGGATGAAGAAGATGTAGATCTTCGATCTGGTATATACAAGAGAGAAGAAAGAGATAAAAATGAAATGAATGCAAGAGTGATAAAATAAATCCCTGCTCGAGGAGGAAAACTTGTGTCACGAAGTATAGGTGATAAAAGAAATCCCCGCTCAAGGAGGAAAACCCGTATCACCAAATAAGGATGTAAAGGAGCTCTACAGGTTCTCGGTCCTATAGAGAGGTATCCCCCAAGATCTCTCACATGGAGGAAACCCAGAAAAGCGGACTTTGCAAAGTCAGGAAGCAGCCACATAGGCAAGTAAGCAGATAGTCAGGCAGACCATCGATAGATTGGAAGGATTTCAAAGGGGTTCCTCGGTAACCCTTCAAAAGAAGAGGGGTCCACTCAAGGGACGCGTTGTTTGAGAAGCGAGGTCTAGTCAGGCTACCCCCAAGCTAGATGTGAAGAAAATGAAATAGGTCTAGTCAGGTTTCCCCCATGCTAGATGCCAATGAATTCATTTGAGATAAAATCTTTCAAAGGGGGTCCCTTGGGAACCCTTCAAGAGAAAAGGGGTCCACTCAAGGGACGCTTCAATTGAAAGACAAAGAGGAGAGAGGGGGTACTTGAAAGCACACACATCTCCAAATCAGGTTATCACTGCCCCCAACACACAGGGGAGGAGAACCATGCTAGATATTTAGAACAAACATGATAGAGGTAAACCTCGATATCACTTTTATCTGAAGAAGAGGCGGGTGCATCAACAAACAAATGAGTGATGCCACCTGAATCATGAAGTTGTTGAATTTTACCTTTCAAGGCCTTACATTCGCTAGTGGAATGGCCAGGCACTCAATGGTATGCATAGAAAGAATTTTTCTCTTTATCATGTTCATGAGATTTCTTGCATGTAGGAGAAGGAAGAGTGATTAGGTGGGATTTTAGAAGCCGCAACAAAATATTCTCTTGCTCAAATAGAGGATGAGGAGTAGGAAGCAAGTCTTTCTCTTGTGGAGAAAAGTTTGACTGCTCACAAGAAGAAGATACAAAGATAGAAGACGATGGGGGATCTACATGGAGAGCATTATTCCAGAAAAGGGGATCATACTCCTCTACGAGATTTCCATCATCTTTCCTAATAGGATTACCAGCATTAACCTCTTTAATAGAAGTGTGATCATCTTCCTTAGAAGGAAGATAAACACTAAGAATATTACAATTATTATTCATACAATCTCGCAATACAAAAGAACAATCATCTTTGATAGCAGGTATGGATGATGTTATCGGAAGGTCTAAGTGGATCGGGTCGACTTTATATTCTTGAATGAAGGAATCTGTAAATTCTAAGGAACCCCGATCATCACCAAGACATGTATTCCTTTGAGAAGAAGTAGACTTAGAATTTCTTGCTTCAGAAAGATCATCTTTAGGGAAATTTGTCTCGAGAGTATCCTTTGTAGTAGGTACTATTGGAGTAAACATCGACACATTAGAAGACACTGAAGGAATAAGGGTAGGAACAACCAAAGCCTGACTGGTAGCTTCCATATCACATAAGTGCATACCATCAGGGTCAGCCTTGACTGTGACTACTTGATTATTGCAAATGAACTTAATAGATGCATGCAAGGTAGACGGGACTGCACCCATAGCATGAATCCACGGTCTACCAAAAAGAAGGTTATAAGGTAAATTTTCTGACATTATGTAAAAAAGGGTAGGTACGGTAATGGGTCCTAACCTCAAAGGAAAGACTATCGTGCCTAAAGGTTGTCGACCAACATTATCAAACCCACAAATCACAACAAAAGAAGTATTAAGACAAGGTGATTCAATAATAATCTTAGGAAATAGATCACTACTACATACATTGAGTGTTGAACCGGCATCAACAAGAGTATGTCTAATGCTAATTTTATTAATGTTGACTATGATCATTAAAGGATCTACTTGCTTCTGTACTTCTGAAGGTTGGAGTTCCTGCGGATAGAAAGTAATATTCGATGAATCCACACGAATATATGCCATCAACGCATTAGCATCTGTTGACCTAGCAGAAGAAGGCAAGAGGATCTTTTGCAAGGCTTCCTGAAGCATACCTTGATAAACCAAAGCAGATTGAAGCAAATCCCATAGTGAGATCTTATTCGAAGGAACTCGAGGTTGCTTGATAAGATCGTAATCACTAGGTGTTTTAGTTGTAGTCTTAGGAGCTGAAGGAAGGCTTGGTTGTTTATTCATACTATTCTCATAAGTATGGGCTACCGCTCTATAAGAGGGAGCCTTAGAAAGATCAGGAGAATCACTATCAAATGCAATACTATCAATAGAACAAATCCTTTTAGGAGAAGGACTAGCTGGAGTCACATAAGTGATCGGTCTCTTAGGCCTTTGAGGGGCAATGGATGTTGGTATGTGGCGATTGATCATGCTATACTATACACCCCGACATGTATCCTCGTTGGGGTTCGAGGCCGGGTTGGGCCCCGGGCATGGGTTCAGGGACGGCAGCCCCCGAGAAAAAAAAAATTCCCCTTTTTTTTCGCATCATCACTAAAAAAGAAAAAAAAGACTTTGTAAAACCCTAATTCTAAAAGCCTCTAAAAAGCTTGTTATAAGGGGTTGGGATGGGGGTTACAGTATGTAGAAAAAGGAAATTATTCAAAAGATTGTAATAAGTTTTGCACTGGATAATAAAATCATTGGATGGTTGTGGTTTAGTGGATGTAGCCCGGATTGGGTGAACCACGTTAAATTCTCTATGTTGTCTTGTTTCTGCTATAATTTTCTGTGTTTTATTTCTCTATTTTATTGATCAAATCTGTATTTAACTGTTAAATATTTTCCTTCAAACCCTAACAATGGAGACATAAACTACATTTACAAAATCATCACAACTAGTAACATGATTATTTGAAGACATATTCTCAACATCAATCCAAACAGGATCAAATGTGGAATAATTATTTGAAGAAACATTCTCAACATCAATCTAGGGAGAATCAGATGTGGAAGGAGGTTAATCATTCACTAATGCATCATCTCTAGAGGAAAGTGCATCAGAACAAAGATGAGATTCATCATTCACAAATGCAACACCTCTAGAAGAGAGTGCATTGGAAGGAAGAGGAGATTCATCATTCATCAATGCATCATCTCTAAAAGAGAGTGCATTGGAATGAAGAAAAGATTCATCATTCACAAATGCATCATCCCTAGAAGAGAGTGCATAAGAACAAAGATGAGATTCATCATTCACGAATGCATCATCTCTACAAGAGAGTGCATTGGAAGGAAAAGATTCATCATTCATCAATGCGTCATCTCTAAAAGAGAGTGCATTGGAATGAAGAGAAGGTAGAGTAACATTAAGAAAGGTATCAATGATTTCATCTTCTTGCGAAAAAATATCCTCCGAAGCCAGAGGACTTTTGTGAGAAGGATCAAAGATACCAAGTGACATGGGAAAAGCCAAGTCACCATCACATGTATGAAATCGAATATCATTAACATTTTCAATAAAATTAGATATTGAACTAATAAAAGATGATATTAAATTCATTACAATTTTTTTGGTATTTTCTATGTTTTAGTGATTCATGTTTTCAAAGGTCTTCGGAGCGGAATTTGACGTCAAAACTTGCAAACGGTTCTAAATTCCGAGCACCGAGTCAAAAGTTCTGACCCCACCAAGTAGGGGTAAATAAATTCCTAGTTTTTTAGAATATTTTCTCTTCACGTCGGGTTGACCAAAATGTAGAAGAGGGGGATTTGCTACTCATGAGTTCTCTTCAATCAAAGAGCCTCACGGGGCAAACTACCCTAATCTACCTCAAGGATCAACGCGGGAATTCTAGAATCTGAAAGAGCATGACACAAAGATTTTCTGGACAAACTGACAAGCTTTCAGCTAAAGGACGTCAGTGCAGGAAACAGACGACAACGTGGCACGCTGGCATCCCAGAGGTGCACTGGTGTCTCGTACGGACCAAAGAACGAGTTTATCATAGAAAATTCCTAAGTGACTACTTCTACCCTGATTATTGAGAAATTATACAATGTCATAAAGTAATAGAAAGTGATAGAAATAAAAATAAAGCAAGGTAAATGATAAAGAAGAGAGAGAAAAGAAAGAAGATACTCACATCTGCACAAGTGATGAAGCCTCCCGTACATGAACGTCTTCAATACCTACAATTGTGATATCTGGAGAAAGTGTTGGGGTTGCATAGGGGTTTGCCTCAGTCAAACCCATGTTTTGGTGTTGCCACCTCCATGGACAGCCAAGAAGATAGAGAGAAAGAGTGAAATGAATGAAGTGTGTGGTGAAAGAAAAACCCGCTCAAGAGTAGAACCTGCACCACCAAGTAAGCATGTGATAAAAGCAAACCCTGCTTGAGGAGGAGAACCTGTATCACAAAAGAGGTGATAAAATCAATCCCCGCTCAAGGAGGAGAACTTGTATCACGATGTAAAAATGAAATAGGAAGGGGATATGGAATCCCAAGATGCTCACAAGCATGAAGCAAGGGAGATGAAGTTGCAAGAGCTAAGAGTGTTGCAAAAGGGTGTTGTAAAAGCTTAAGAGAGATGGAAGCTATTGTAACAAGCTATATTGAGTTGTGCAAGCAAAAGATGAAGTGTAAAAGGATAGAGAGAAACCAAGAGTTGAAGAGTCTTCCAAATGAAGTGAAAAGATGACTTTTAAAGAGGGAAAAGAAGCTTCCTGGGCGGTTACAGGGAATCTCGAGCCGTTACCACAGACCAAAGGTAAGGACAAGTGGAAAGCATGCTCAAAAATAGTCATTTGAACGTTGAAACATCGCAGGACGCTAGCGCGGCGCGCGGACGTCTGTGTTGTGCGCTAGTGTCCAGACATGTCACACTACAAAACAACGCAAACGGGGAAAGTACAAAGTCTGATTGAAATTTGACACGCAAGGGTAGCTACTAAAAAGGGGTATTGGAGCATCCTGAGAAGGGAAAGAGGCTGATGCAAGGGCTAAAATGACCCTACTCAAGATGCTAAGGGAATGGACACTAAAGCGGATGCAAGCATGTAAGTGAAATTGCAAGGGTGCAATTTCACTCTTATACATCAGGTTTATTAACATCATTTCCTTTTTATCCATCATCTTTTCACTTAATTGATTTAATTATCCTAGCTAATTAATTAATTGCATCATTTTCATCTAATTGGCCTAATTAATTTAATTGGGTTAATTCATATCTTTCTGCACTAACAATTCATCTAATTAAATTAAATAAATCAAAATATTTAATTTAATCCCCTAAGTCATCTTATTTAACTAAATAACCCTAAGTTATTTAATTAAATATCATTTCATCACCCCTCCCCTATTTATTAAATCATCCAATTTAATGAATATCTTATAATTCCTCTAATTCCCTAATTGCATAAATTAAACCATGTTTAATTAGCAATTAAACTAATTTTACTCTAAGCAAAGGGAATATTCTCATGGAATATTCGTTATCCTTTTTGCAAATTAAAACTTTGTTTTAATTTGTAAATTAACCTTTTTCCTCACCCTAATGGAATATTCTAAGGAATATTCCCTCTCCTACAATCAACTCACTTAGCTTCAAAAGCAAGTTAACCCTTCAACCTCCTAAGCAAGTTACCTTTGACCTCTGTGAGCAAGTCAAAAGTGTGTTTGTTTGAGGTAATTGTGAGCCTTTGATTAACTTTCATCATGCATTCTCATCCGTTAATGAGAATCCATGATCCATGCCTCTCATCCTCTTCATCTTAAACCATTGATTAAGCTTTTTGATCTCAACCACCCATTCTTCATTTGCTCTCCTATAAATAGATCACTATTTCGAGACAAATGGATCCATCTTTTATTTGCAAACTTATGTTGTTAAATTTACTCACATCCATACTCTTAATTTGCATACATTTAACTTATTTTTAGTTTGTTTTAGTTGCATAATAGTTTCAAGCTTTCATCAATTTCTTCCATGCATCCATCCTAGTTTGTAAATAAATTAGGGTTTTCATCTTTTAGGATCATTTTAGCTTAAATTAACTTAGATTAGCTTAGATTAGCTTAGAAATTGTATAATTAGATCATTTATAGCATAAAATCATGGTAACTTAGCTTGCATCATGTTCATTTTGTGCATAATTTAGGTTTTTCATACACCAAACATCATGGTTTCATCGATTCTCTTCCATAGAATCAACTGAAACAAGCTCACTATCATGGGATTAGGAAAGGATCGCCGGTCCACATCAATGCGACACCAATTCCACAACAAGATAAAGTTTCAATAGATTAGAGTAGATGTTTTCTTTAAAGCTTTCATAAATTTAGCATGTTAGGTTTTTTGATAAAATGTTTACTTTCAATTTTGATTGATTGATCTTGTTGAGATTCGAGTATTGGTGGCTCCATTATGCTTCAATTCTTTATGGATCAAGCGTGGTTCGACCCATACCCTTATTTTGCATTGATTGACAGAACTGTAGTGGTCTTGGATACCTTCCTGATGCTGTAAGAATTGGGAAAAATGGAGCCTAGAGCAAAAAGATATGAGCTCAAAGGCTGGAAAACAATATCTAACTTCAACCCTAAAAAATAGCACAAAATTTTAAAATCTCTACAAAACACCTGTACCACTAAAAATTTGAGATCACCATCTTTTCGACAATATTTTTTTCAAAAAAACGGCCTTTGTTAGCCCAAGTTATTACAAAATTTGAAAAAAAGCCCTAGGTTAGGGCCTTTGGGGGTCAAAACTGGCACATTGAACACTAAAAAGCTACAAAAATTAAGTTCTTGGGCACTAATATTTGGACACCCGTGTGACTTGGTCAACAAAAATTACAAAAATAAAATCTTGCCACCAAAGGTGGCGGACGGGTAGCTGGAGGCCATGCCGCCCAAGCTTTAAGCTGCGATAGTTAAACAGTTGACCAAATATTTCAAATGATTTTAAATCAAAGTTTATAATGATATAATAATAAAACATGTCGATGAGAATTTTTAATAGTTAAAAACTGCACTTTTTGTACAAACTCTACGGATAATACGATGTGACAGGTCCGCAAAGAAATATGTTGACCACAAAAGTTCTTATAAATTTTTCTTGAATATTTTATTGAAATATTTGTCCGAAATTATAAATAATTTGCCCCAAACATTTTTTAATAAAATCAAAGAAAAATATTTTTAAATTATATTTTTTTCCGAAAATAGAAAAATTGTACCTTCTGCTCAGGGGCCATATAGCTTGGCCAAGCAAAAAAAATTGCCCCAAAAACAACTTTTCCAAATATAGTCGAATTTTGTATCAAAATTTGTCTCTTGAGCCTCCTAATCTCAATGGTGAGGTCAATTTGGGCTCAAAGTGCCTAGAAGTTTCAGGTACCTCCAAATCTTGCAATTGAAACCCTCAAATTGAAAACCTAATAGATCAAGAAAAACATAACCAAATTTTATGAAACCTAACTTTCTTTGACACCCTAGATTCAATCGTGAGGTCCTTAAAACCCCAAAATGCACCCAACAAAATCTTCAAGCCAACATGAAACACTCAGCTCTAGGAAGGAATCTGCAACACTAGAGCTTTGATACCATGTAGGAGTTAATGGTGATTCCTCAACACCCCTAGGAATAGTTGCTAGACCAAAATATCTTCCACAAGAGAGAAAATGGAAAGAAATCTTGCTTCAACAATGCAAGTTGAATATTGATTGAATAGTAGTTGAATATACAAATGTACATAAGATGTCTTGCTTATAAATGCAAGGTGATAGATAGGATTAGACAAGATATGGACAAGTGTCTTAATCTTATAACATGTGACAACTAACAAACCTAACTACCTAGGAACCATGCATTACAAGCTAGATAAGATAAGTTTTAGAAAAGCCAATGAAGACTTCTAGAAAGAATCATATATCCTAAGTAAACCTAACATGTGAATATGTCCCTTGATTCCTTAGTGAGTGAAATAGCTAGGTACAAGACATTTATTCACACCAACATGCCTTAAAGAAATATGCAAAGGACTTGTTGAACTGAAAAAAACACGACTTCAGGAGCAAGATACAAGGACCAAATGAGATTCACTATCTTAGAGTAGGATACAATATGATTTAGAGAATTACAAAGATTTTCCAACACAACACTCTATTGACTAAGGCATTACAACATAATTAATATTTCCTTTCACAAAATTTTGGCACTATATTTGTTGCATATTCAATACAATTTGCACACACCCTTATGTGCACTTGTACACTTCTCCATCTAGTTACATATGAAATGATCTTGCATTTATCTCCACCATAACACTTCATTTCTTCAATTAGGTCATCCAAGAAGAGAATAAATAATGAACTCAACTGGTCGGCCACCAAAATCATAATGCAATCCTATCCTGAAGATAGAGAGGACCAAAATCAATCTTAGTACTTCTTCCAATGTGATCCAAAATAATTTACATGTTGGCGCACATCAACCTAAGTCAACATCAAGGAAACATGTGGATGAAACATTGAAGCGCATAACCAATCAGATCAAAGACATAATTTTAATTGAATTTACTTGGTGTGGTCCCAAACAGGATAGGTCATGACTCAAAACTACCATAACACATCTTACATTGTTGGCACAGTCCCCCAAGCACAAATTGCAAGCAAATGAACAAGCCCTATCGACTAGGTATCCACAAATAACCCAAAAATCGAACTCACAACACAATGTGGCACCAAAGCAGCCAATAAGCAACGTGAAAATCACATGGGGATGTTCCTTGAACATACAACAATACCTTCATAAATTTCTTTCATACTGTAATACCATCTAAAACCACCACAAAAATAAATAAATACAGAATATTTTATCCAAGAAGCACATAATGCATAATCATGAGATATGACAATAACATATCAGCTTGCAGACCACTTTAGCACATGAGATTGGAATTGAGATAGTGCAAAAATGTTAAGAGCACATTCACCAATCCACAAGAGCAGAGACACTATTGCAGAGAAATGCAGAGCATTTCTTGGACTAGTCCAAACAACCAACAACACTGCCAACCTACTGCAATTCACAAAACTCTCCTCGGTAACATAGGTGACTTGAAAAGATAGGAGTGAAACATCCACATAACACTGATATTGAATACCAAACTACAAGACCGAAGCATCAATAGTGGAGGAATGCAGAGCATTCTCCTAGACAGACTTCACTACATCTTCTTGAACCAAAAACACTTAAGCAACTTGCAGAGGTCATAAATTCCTTTCAACAACACATACTTCATTAGGAACATCAGGAGAGAATAATACATAATGTAGACCTTTAGCAACATATCTCCACTATTAGTCACTCTTTTAATCCTCATCTTAATATATCATTATGAAATCAACTCTACTGAAAATAATAATGCATTATATGAACAACAATTCTTCTTTGATAAGGCATGAAATCTAAACATGAACTTCATCAACTCTTATTTAGATCAAGCATAACATCCAACCATGAATTTCATCAACTCTTCTTTAGATAAGGCATGAAATCCAACTATGAACTTCAACAATTCTTCTTTGATAAGGCATGACATCCAATCATGAACCTCGTCACCAATGTTAGCCCAAACTGAATATAATAATAACAACCAATGTCAATGACTAACAACTTACTACTCAAGTGCTTACATCAATGATAACCAACAATCAGTGTTGACATCCATGACAACAACAACCAACAATCTCCTTAATGTCAACATCAATGACAACCATCAGTGTTGACATCAATGACAACAACTACCAACAATCTCCCCATTTGGCATTAATGGCAACACAATGCTCACTCTCCCCCTTTGACATCAAGGACAAAGGGCCATATATGTATGTATAAAGAATAACACTTATTCTAACTCCAGGGACAAGGGACAAAAATATCTATTGAAACAACAACACATACTCCCCTTTTTCTACTAGCTCCCCCTGAGAGGTAACACTCATCAATCCAGGGAAATAGATATGTCATGAATTTCTCCCCCTAGACAGATGCACCATTAATGCATCTAGTTAGAACAAGGAGGGGAAACAACCCCTAACTTCAACTAGAGATACTCAAAAGTATTCTTTGAAAGTTTCTTAGTGAAAATGCCTACAATCTAGTCCTTGGTAGGCACATACTCCATTCTAACTTCATGTTCTACAACTTTCTCTCTTAGAAAGTGACACCGAATTGAAATGTGTTTTTTTCTTGAATGCATTACTGGATTCTTGAAAATATTGATAGCACTTGTATTGTCACACAATATGGGAATAGGTTCATCATACACCACCTTCACATCCTTCAAATTCTACTTCATCCAAAGCACTTGAGTGTAGCAAGATGTTGCAGCAATATATTTTGCTTTTTTTGTGGACAAAGACACTGAATCCTACTTTTTATTGAACCATGAGACCAATCTATCTCCCAAAAATAATGTACTTCCACTTGTACTCTTTTGGTCGTCAACACAACCTACCCAATTAGCATTAGTATAGGCACTCGGAGATAAATTTTGATCATTTTTGTATCATAGGCCATAATCTAGAGTTCCCTTTAAGTATTTTAAGATTCTTTTCATAGCTTTCTCATGAGATTGCTTAGGATTGGCTTGAAATTTGGCAACCAAAAAATCTTGAAACACACTAGGATATGTAAATTGTCCACATAGGCTCATATGACTGAACTAGTAGATGTATCAACCGGTACAAGTACACAAATATATGGTCTAAAGAACAGATAGGCATTGTGGCACATTGTTATAAAAAATAGAACCTTGCAGCTTACCAGAACATCTCATATAATAAGATAGCATGTAGTAGACATGTCCACATATTTTTATGGACAAAACTTTGCTTCCAAAAGAAATATAGAGAACTCCAACAATTCTTCACTATGCCAGTTCAAAACACTGTCACTAATATCTTTCACTTCATAAGGTATAAAGGCTTGAGAGCTTGGATATAATACCTTCACACCTTGATTAACTTAACTTCTGGACTGCAAGATAGAACACTTTTCTACGGAGAGGAGTATACCAAAATACCTTGACTTCACTAAAGAGAATACACCGTGAATGCCTTAAATACTTTTGAGAATTTATCGTTATGTGTGGTACACCCGATTGGAGTGGCATCAATTATAACAAGTGTATTAGCCTTCTCACACCATCTACCTTTACCAATATCTTCAATGAAGATTCATTTATGCACAGTAGATTTGCAAACAGACTAATCTTATTCAAATCATCTTTCATGCTGAAATATTCAACACCTTTTTCTTCTCAAGGGGTAGAAAGATTTTGCAAGAGAAATCTCCCCTGAGATAATGCTCTATCTTAGTTTGTCTTAGAATCTTGTGCAGAGTGCACAAGTGTGGTATCATCCTTCTTCTCATGGTATTCTTTCCAAAAAAATATTTTCCCTTCTTTTATTGATCATGGGATTCAACCTTTTTTTGGATTGGTGGCTTAGGAAAGCCCCTTCTGTAGTAGTTTTCTTTATGTCCCATATTATTGCATCTATAGCACATAATGTTGTGCTATGGAATAGGGTTGTTCCTCATCCTCTTAGATTTGCACTTATTAGCCTTGTGACCATAATTGTTGCAAGCATGGCAATATCCATGAAACAAGATAGTATTGTTTCTTTAAGGTATGAAAGACCTTCTACCCATGTTATTATCCCTCCTTTTTCTAACTCTACAATCAACAGCCTTATGCCCAAAAATATTGCAAGAAAAATAGTAACCTTGAAAGGGTTGATTGAACCTGGAAGGAACATGTTGTTTTGCAGATGGAGGACTTCCTTTTTGCTTCCAGTTAGGATTGGATCCATTTTCTTTCTTTCCATTCTAAGTATTCTTTGCATCTCCAGAGGCACTCTTCTTGGAATCTTCAATGCAAAATCTTTCTTCTCTTGTTTCTGTATTTTCATTTGATTGTGAGCTATCAGGGCTAGACTTCTCTCCTTTGACAATTTGTTCCTTTTCTCTTTTCAGAACATTCCTTAGAGTGACAATTTCCTCTTCAAGCTTTAAAAATTCAATAGTTTTGTCATTGAGATTGACATTCAAACAATATTCAATTCTCTTGCCTTCTTCAACCTTTACTTTCAAGTCAAAGATCACACCTTCTGCCTCTTTTAATTTGATTTCACATACCTTTCCTTTTTCTACTTGGATTTTTCAGTTTTCCAATCTCTTCTTTTGACTTTGCAAGCAAGCTTTCATATTTTTGATTTTGTCCCCTTGCTTCATTCAGGTCTTCCAAAGAAGACCAAATTTTTCCTTCAAAGTTTACTCCCCAATCATACATGAATTGAAGTCCCAGCCTTCAAGTTCCATAGATTCCCGATCCAAATCAGAGGAAAAAATGTCTTCATCACTCAAGGAGCCGAACTCCTTACATTTTTCAAAATTATACTTTCTATCAGTAGTATTGAACGCCATAAAGAGAGTTTCATCATTTGAATCATTCTCCTCATCTTCAAAGGAACCACTACTTTCTTTGGAATAGAGAACCTTTTTAACCTTATCTCTTTTATTGTTATCATTTAATTCTTTATAAGGACATCTAGATGAAAAATGACCAACTCTTCCACAATTGAAACACTTGAATGGTAACTTACCTTTGTATTTTCCAGTGCCTTTCTTCAATCTTCTCACGAAGTTTTCTTCAACTTCATCAAGTTCATCAATTTGATCAGCAGCTTCAAATTCAATCTTTTTGTTAACTTTGAATGAAACTTATTTCTTTGGAACATCTTTACCAAAATATCTCTCTAAAGGCAGTAAGAGTACAAAAATATTCCATCAACTGAATAGTGATCCAAATCTTTAAATTCTTCAATGGCAGAAACTTTGTGACTATAAGATTTTGGGAGAGATCTCAAAACCTTCTTTACAATTTCACTTTCTTTTACTTCACCAAAAATGGAGATGCTAGAGACAATTTCTTGTACCTGGAGCATATAACTTGCAATGTCTTCATCTTCAGTCATATTTAGAGTCTCAAATCTACTTCTGGAGATCTGCATCTTAGCTTGTTTCACTTTAGTGTCTCCTTCATAGATGCTACTAATATTTTCCCAAGCATCTTTGGTAGAACTGCAATTCATCACATTCAAAAGTTTTGAATCATCCAACCCACACAAAATAGCATTCTTGGTTTTGGCATTGCACTCATATAGTTTGATTTCAGTTGGATCAGTAAGCAGAGTAGTAGGAGCAATATAACCACTTTTGACTGATTGCCACACACTAAACCCAAGAGATTTTAGGTATCCTCTCATTCTCATTTTTCAGAAGGAGTAATTAGTCCCATCAAACCTAGGACCCTTATATGAACCATCATATGCCATCTTGGATCTTTGCCTCAAGCTATTAAGTTTCTACAGAGGAACTTGGCTCTGATACCAATTGTTGAACACTACCGGAGACTGAGAGGGGGGTGAATCAATATACACAAAACTTAAACCCTTTCAAAACTTGAAACTTTCAACACAACTCAAACTCCTTTAGCAAATAAAGATAGAACTTCAAGTAGAGTGGTAACAAGGAAGAATATAGCAATTTGAATATTTAATAACTTCAACAAACTTTACCAATGAAAGATATAGAAATAATCAAAATTGCAGCTAAGGAAAGGAAACCGAGAACACACACATGCACAAGGAGAACACCAAATTTATGGGGAAAACCCAATGAGGGAAAAACCACGGTGAGAGTTAACTCATAATTTAAGGCTCATTGCCAAAAAGACTTGCAAGAAGGTCCACTGCCTTAAAGCAAGATACAGAGGACTTGTTGAACTAAAGACAACACAACTTTAGGAGAAAGATACAAGTACCTAATGAGATTCACTATCTCAGAGCAGGATACAATATGATTTAGAGAGAATTACAAATATTTTCCAACACAACACTCTGTTGACTGAGGCATTACATCATAATTGATCTTTCCTTTCACAAACTTTTAGCACTATCTCTGTTGGATATTCAATACAATTTACACACACCCTTCTTTGCACTTGTACACTTCTCCATCTAGTTGCATTCAAAATGATCTTGCATTTATATCCACCATAAACACTTCATTTCTTCAATTAGGTCAATCATGAAGAGAATAAACAATGAATTCAATTGGTCAACCACCAAAATCATAATGCAGCCCTATCCCGAAGATAGAGAGGACCAAAAACAATCTTAGTGCTTCTTCCAATGTGATCCAAAATAATTTGCACGTTGTCACACATCAACCTAAGTTGGCATCAAGGAAATGTGTGGATGAAACATTGAAGCACATAACCAGTCGGCTCAAAGACATACTTTCAATTGAATTTATTTGATGAGGTCCCAAACAAGATAGGTCAGGACCCAAATCTATCATAACACATCTTCCATTGCTAGCGCAACCCCCCAAGCACACAACGCAAGAAAAGGAACAAGCCCTATCGGCTAGGTGTCCACAAATAACCCAAAAATCCAACTCAAGAGACAATGTGACACCAAAGCGGCCAATAAGCAATGTGTAGATCACATGGGGATGTTCCTTGAACATCCAACAAAACCTTCATACATTTCTTTCATACTATCATACCATCTATAGCCACCGCAAAACAAATAGATATAGAATATTTTATCCAGGAAGCACATAATGCATAATCATGAGATATAACAATAGCATATTAGCTTGCAAACCACTTCAGCACATGAGATTGGAACTGAGACACTATACGAACGTTGAAAGAAAATTCACCAAGCTACAAGAGCAGAGATACCAATATAGAGAAATGCAGAGCATTTCTTGAACTAGCCCAAACAACCAGTAACACTACCAACCTACTCCAATGCACAGACCTCTCCTCGACAACACAAGTGAATTGAAAAGATAGGAGTGCAACGTCCACAAAACATTGACATTGAATACCAAAGCATCAATAGTGGAGGAATGTAAAGCATTCTCCTGAACGGACTTCACTACATCTTCTTGAACTAGAAACACTTAAGCAACTTGTGGAGGATAGAACTTCCTTTCAACAACACATACCTCATCAGGAACATCAGGAAAGAGCATAAGACATATTATAGACCTTCAACATCTCTGCATTATTATTCATGCTTATAATCCTCATCTTAATATATCATTATGAAATCAACTCTTCTGACAATAATAATGCATTATATGAACTTCATCAATTCTTATTTGATAAGGCATGACATCCAACCATGAACTTCATCAACTCTTCTTTAGATCATGCATGACATCCATCCATTAATTCCATCATCTCTTCTTTAGATAAGGCATGGCATCCAACTATGAACTTCAACAATTCTTCTTTGATAAGTCATGACATCCAATCATGAACGTCATCACCAATGTTAATCCAACTTGAATATAACAATGACAACCAATGCCAAGGACTAACAACTTACTACTCAAGTGTTGACATCAATGATAACCAACAATCAGTGCTGACATCCATGACACCAAATACCAACAATCTCCTTAGTTTTAACATCAATGACAACCATCAATATTGACATCAATGACAACAACTGCCCACAAAAACTACAAGTGCAAAGATTAGTTTCATAGCTACAAGATTAATCCAAGACTAAGTGCATGGCATCTCTCAATTTTTCAAAGCTTTGTTGTCATAGATTTAGCAATAGAAA
>VDFB02000017.1:304672838-304748891 GCA_007258455.2 Sequoia sempervirens | reverse complement strand
GGTAGGGAGTCAGTTTTATCCTTTCGTTGGGGCATCTAAAAAATTAGAAAATTTTTATTTTTTGATTTGGGCAGCAGTTTTAATCTGAAAAGTGTTGTTCTTTGAACCGAAGTAGTAGGTACCTCGCTTCAAAAAGGGGCAAAATGTAGACACTGAAAAATGTCCTAATCGATGTCATACACTTAAATCAGGTGTAGAAGAGGGGGATTCACTACTCATGAGTTCTCTTCAATGAAAGAGCTTCATGGGGTGAACTTCCCTAATCTACCTCAAGGAGTAACGTGGGAGTTCTAGAATCTAGAAGAGCAGGTCTAAGAGATTTTTTCGACAAACTAACAAGCTCTTGGCCAAAGTACGTCAACACAGGAAACAGACGACAACACGACGCACTACCATCCCAGAGGCGCGTTGGCATCTCATACGGACCAAAGAACGAGTTTATCATAGAAATGCCTAAGTGACTACTTCTACCCCGATTATTGAGAAATTACATAATGTGATAAAGTAATAGAAAGTGATAGAAATGAAAATAAAGCAAGGTAAATGATAAAGAAGAGAGAGAAAGGAAAGAAGATGCTCACATCTACACAAGTGATGAAGCCTCTCGTATGTGAACGTCTTCAATACCTGCAAGTGTGATAGCTGGAGAAAGTGTAGGGGCTATATAGGGGCTTGCCTCAGTCAAACCCCTATTTTTGTGTTCCTACCTCCACGTACAACCAAGAAGATAGAGAGAAAGAGTGAAATAAATGAAGCATGTGGTGAAAGAAAAACCTGCTCAAGAGTAGAACCTACGCCACCAAGTAAGCGTGTGATAAAAGAAAACCCCGCTTGAGGAGGAGAACCCGTATCACAAAAGAGGTGATAAAAGCAATCCCCGCTCAAGGAGGAGAACCCATATCACGATGTAAAAATGAAATAGGAAGGGGGTATGGAATCCCAAGATGCTCACAAGCATGAAGCAAGGGAGATGAATTTGCAAGAGCTAAGAGTGTTGCAAAAGGGTGTTGTAAAAGCTTGAGAGAGCTGGAAGCTACTGTAACAAGCTATATTGAGTTGTGCAAGCAAAAGATGAAGTGTAAAAGGATAGAGAGAAACCAGGAGTTGAAGAGTCTTCCAAATGAAGTGAAAAGAGGGCTTTTAAAGAGGGCAAAGAAGCTTCTCAGGCGGTTACTGGGAATCTTGAGTCGTTACCACCGACCAAAGGTAAGGACAAGTGGCAAGCATGCTCGAAAATGGTCATTTCAACATTGAAACATCGCAAGATGCTAGCGCGGTGCGTGGACGTTCGCGCGACACGCTAGTTTCCGAACACGTCACACTACAAAACAATGCGAACGAGAAAAGCACAAAGTATGATGCAAAGTTGACACACAAGGGTAGCTGCTGAAAGGGGGTGTTGGAGCACCCTAAGAAGGGAAATAGGTTGATGCAAGGGCTAAAATGACCCTACTCAAGATGTTAAGGGAATGGACACTAAAGCGGACGCAAGCATGTAAGTGAAATTTCAAGGGTGCAATTTTACTCTTATACATTTTTCCCCCACTTTAGCGGGCATATGAGTCTATATTAATATGCACGCTAAAGGAAATCTACTAAACATAAATAACATATTATGCCAAAAGGATACTGTAGAGGAAGCAGGTAACTCTTTGAACCACAGAAACATGCCCCTCGTCTAAAGATCTGCAAAACAAATACATTAGACCTGCACTGGACAGTAGTGTTAGAACATAAAAGACTAAAGGATTCAAGTCAACAGAGTAAAGAGACCTTAATGTAAAAGGTTGTCTCAATACTATGCATCATCCCCAAATTAAGAAAGAACACACTTAGAAGAATGAAGAGAGGAAGGGCATAAACTCAGGATGAAGAAGATGTAGATCTTCGATCTGGTATATACAAGAGAGAAGAAAGAGATAAAAATGAAATGAATGCAAGAGTGATAAAATAAATCCCTGCTCGAGGAGGAAAACTTGTGTCACGAAGTATAGGTGATAAAAGAAATCCCCGCTCAAGGAGGAAAACCCGTATCACCAAATAAGGATGTAAAGGAGCTCTACAGGTTCTCGGTCCTATAGAGAGGTATCCCCCAAGATCTCTCACATGGAGGAAACCCAGAAAAGCGGACTTTGCAAAGTCAGGAAGCAGCCACATAGGCAAGTAAGCAGATAGTCAGGCAGACCATCGATAGATTGGAAGGATTTCAAAGGGGTTCCTCGGTAACCCTTCAAAAGAAGAGGGGTCCACTCAAGGGACGCGTTGTTTGAGAAGCGAGGTCTAGTCAGGCTACCCCCAAGCTAGATGTGAAGAAAATGAAATAGGTCTAGTCAGGTTTCCCCCATGCTAGATGCCAATGAATTCATTTGAGATAAAATCTTTCAAAGGGGGTCCCTTGGGAACCCTTCAAGAGAAAAGGGGTCCACTCAAGGGACGCTTCAATTGAAAGACAAAGAGGAGAGAGGGGGTACTTGAAAGCACACACATCTCCAAATCAGGTTATCACTGCCCCCAACACACAGGGGAGGAGAACCATGCTAGATATTTAGAACAAACATGATAGAGGTAAACCTCGATATCACTTTTATCTGAAGAAGAGGCGGGTGCATCAACAAACAAATGAGTGATGCCACCTGAATCATGAAGTTGTTGAATTTTACCTTTCAAGGCCTTACATTCGCTAGTGGAATGGCCAGGCACTCAATGGTATGCATAGAAAGAATTTTTCTCTTTATCATGTTCATGAGATTTCTTGCATGTAGGAGAAGGAAGAGTGATTAGGTGGGATTTTAGAAGCCGCAACAAAATATTCTCTTGCTCAAATAGAGGATGAGGAGTAGGAAGCAAGTCTTTCTCTTGTGGAGAAAAGTTTGACTGCTCACAAGAAGAAGATACAAAGATAGAAGACGATGGGGGATCTACATGGAGAGCATTATTCCAGAAAAGGGGATCATACTCCTCTACGAGATTTCCATCATCTTTCCTAATAGGATTACCAGCATTAACCTCTTTAATAGAAGTGTGATCATCTTCCTTAGAAGGAAGATAAACACTAAGAATATTACAATTATTATTCATACAATCTCGCAATACAAAAGAACAATCATCTTTGATAGCAGGTATGGATGATGTTATCGGAAGGTCTAAGTGGATCGGGTCGACTTTATATTCTTGAATGAAGGAATCTGTAAATTCTAAGGAACCCCGATCATCACCAAGACATGTATTCCTTTGAGAAGAAGTAGACTTATAATTTCTTGCTTCAGAAAGATCATCTTTAGGGAAATTTGTCTCGAGAGTATCCTTTGTAGTAGGTACTATTGGAGTAAACATCGACACATTAGAAGACACTGAAGGAATAAGGGTAGGAACAACCAAAGCCTGACTGGTAGCTTCCATATCACATAAGTGCATACCATCAGGGTCAGCCTTGACTGTGACTACTTGATTATTGCAAATGAACTTAATAGATGCATGCAAGGTAGACGGGACTGCACCCATAGCATGAATCCACGGTCTACCAAAAAGAAGGTTATAAGGTAAATTTTCTGACATTATGTAAAAAAGGGTAGGTACGGTAATGGGTCCTAACCTCAAAGGAAAGACTATCGTGCCTAAAGGTTGTCGACCAACATTATCAAACCCACAAATCACAACAAAAGAAGTATTAAGACAAGGTGATTCAATAATAATCTTAGGAAATAGATCACTACTACATACATTGAGTGTTGAACCGGCATCAACGAGAGTATGTCTAATGCTAATTTTATTAATGTTGACTATGATCATTAAAGGATCTGCTTGCTTCTATACTTCTGAAGGCTGGAGTTCCTGCGGATAGAAAGTAATATTCGATGAATCCACACGAATATATGCCATCAACGCATTAGCATCTGTTGACCTAGCAGAAGAAGGCAAGAGGATCTTTTGCAAGGCTTCCTGAAGCATACCTTGATAAACCAAAGCAGATTGAAGCAAATCCCATAGTGAGATCTTATTCGAAGGAACTCGAGGTTGCTTGATAAGATCGTAATCACTAGGTGTTTTAGTTGTAGTCTTAGGAGCTGAAGGAAGGCTTGGTTGTTTATTCATACTATTCTCATAAGTATGGGCTACCGCTCTATAAGAGGGAGCCTTAGAAAGATTAGGAGAATCACTATCAAATGCAATACTATCAATAGAACAAATCCTTTTAGGAGAAGGACTAGCTGGAGTCACATAAGTGATCGGTCTCTTAGGCCTTTGAGGGGCAATGGATGTTGGTATGTGGCGATTGATCATGCTATACTATACACCCCGACATGTATCCTCGTTGGGGTTCGAGGCCGGGTTGGGCCCCGAGCATGGGTTCGGGACGACAGCCCCCGAGAAAAAAAAAATTCCCCTTTTTTTTCGCATCATCACCGAAAAAGAAAAAAAAGACTTTGTAAAACCCTAATTCTAAAAGCCTCTAAAAAGCTTGTTATAAGGGGTTGGAATGGGGGTTACAGTATGTAGAAAAAGGAAATTATTCAAAAGATTGTAATAAGTTTTGCACTGGATAATAAAATCATTGGATGGTTGCGGTTTAGTGGATGTAGCCCGGATTGGGTGAACCACGCTAAATTCTCTATGTTGTCTTGTTTCTGCTATAATTTTCTGTGTTTTATTTCTCTATTTTATTGATCAAATATGTATTTAACTGTTAAATATTTTCCTTCAAACCCTAACAATGGAGACATTAACTACATTTACAAAATCATCACAACTAGTAACATGATTATTTGAAGACATATTCTCAACATCAATCCAAACAGGATCAAATGTGGAATAATTATTTGAAGAAACATTCTCAACATCAATCTAGGGAGAACCAGATGTGGAAGGAGGTTAATCATTCACTAATGCATCATCTCTAGAGGAAAGTGCATCAGAACAAAGATGAGATTCATCATTCACAAATGCAACACCTCTAGAAGAGAGTGCATTGGAAGGAAGAGGAGATTCATCATTCATCAATGCATCATCTCTAAAAGAGAGTGCATTGGAATGAAGAAAAGATTCATCATTCACAAATGCATCATCCCTAGAAGAGAGTGCATAAGAACAAAGATGAGATTCATCATTCACGAATGCATCATCTCTACAAGAGAGTGCATTGGAAGGAAAAGATTCATCATTCATCAATGCGTCATCTCTAAAAGAGAGTGCATTGGAATGAAGAGAAGGTAGAGTAACATTAAGAAAGGTATCAATGATTTCATCTTCTTGCGAAAAAATATCCTCCGAAGCCAGAGGACTTTTGTGAGAAGGATCAAAGATACCAAGTGACATGGGAAAAGCCAAGTCACCATCACATGTATGAAATCGAATATCATTAACATTTTCAATAAAATTAGATATTGAACTAATAAAAGATGATATTAAATTCATTACAATTTTTTTGGTATTTTCTATGTTTTAGTGATTCATGTTTTCAAAGGTCTTCGGAGCGGAATTTGACGTCAAAACTTGCAAACGGTTCTAAATTCCGAGCACCGAGTCAAAAGTTCTGACCCCACCAAGTAGGGGTAAATAAATTCCTAGTTTTTTAGAATATTTTCTCTTCACGTCGGGTTGACCAAAATGTAGAAGAGGGGGATTTGCTACTCATGAGTTCTCTTCAATCAAAGAGCCTCACGGGGCAAACTACCCTAATCTACCTCAAGGATCAACGCGGGAATTCTAGAATCTGAAAGAGCATGACACAAAGATTTTCTGGACAAACTGACAAGCTTTCAGCTAAAGGACGTCAGTGCAGGAAACAGACGACAACGTGGCACGCTGGCATCCCAGAGGTGCACTGGTGTCTCGTACGGACCAAAGAACGAGTTTATCATAGAAAATTCCTAAGTGACTACTTCTACCCTGATTATTGAGAAATTATACAATGTCATAAAGTAATAGAAAGTGATAGAAATAAAAATAAAGCAAGGTAAATGATAAAGAAGAGAGAGAAAAGAAAGAAGATACTCACATCTGCACAAGTGATGAAGCCTCCCGTACATGAACGTCTTCAATACCTACAATTGTGATATCTGGAGAAAGTGTTGGGGTTGCATAGGGGTTTGCCTCAGTCAAACCCATGTTTTGGTGTTGCCACCTCCATGGACAGCCAAGAAGATAGAGAGAAAGAGTGAAATGAATGAAGTGTGTGGTGAAAGAAAAACCCGCTCAAGAGTAGAACCTGCACCACCAAGTAAGCATGTGATAAAAGCAAACCCTGCTTGAGGAGGAGAACCTGTATCACAAAAGAGGTGATAAAATCAATCCCCGCTCAAGGAGGAGAACTTGTATCACGATGTAAAAATGAAATAGGAAGGGGATATGGAATCCCAAGATGCTCACAAGCATGAAGCAAGGGAGATGAAGTTGCAAGAGCTAAGAGTGTTGCAAAAGGGTGTTGTAAAAGCTTAAGAGAGATGGAAGCTATTGTAACAAGCTATATTGAGTTGTGCAAGCAAAAGATGAAGTGTAAAAGGATAGAGAGAAACCAAGAGTTGAAGAGTCTTCCAAATGAAGTGAAAAGATGACTTTTAAAGAGGGAAAAGAAGCTTCCTGGGCGGTTACAGGGAATCTCGAGCCGTTACCACAGACCAAAGGTAAGGACAAGTGGAAAGCATGCTCAAAAATAGTCATTTGAACGTTGAAACATCGCAGGACGCTAGCGCGGCGCGCGGACGTCTGTGTTGTGCGCTAGTGTCCAGACATGTCACACTACAAAACAACGCAAACGGGGAAAGTACAAAGTCTGATTGAAATTTGACACGCAAGGGTAGCTACTAAAAAGGGGTATTGGAGCATCCTGAGAAGGGAAAGAGGCTGATGCAAGGGCTAAAATGACCCTACTCAAGATGCTAAGGGAATGGACACTAAAGCGGATGCAAGCATGTAAGTGAAATTGCAAGGGTGCAATTTCACTCTTATACATCAGGTTTATTAACATCATTTCCTTTTTATCCATCATCTTTTCACTTAATTGATTTAATTATCCTAGCTAATTAATTAATTGCATCATTTTCATCTAATTGGCCTAATTAATTTAATTGGGTTAATTCATATCTTTCTGCACTAACAATTCATCTAATTAAATTAAATAAATCAAAATATTTAATTTAATCCCCTAAGTCATCTTATTTAACTAAATAACCCTAAGTTATTTAATTAAATATCATTTCATCACCCCTCCCCTATTTATTAAATCATCCAATTTAATGAATATCTTATAATTCCTCTAATTCCCTAATTGCATAAATTAAACCATGTTTAATTAGCAATTAAACTAATTTTACTCTAAGCAAAGGGAATATTCTCATGGAATATTCGTTATCCTTTTTGCAAATTAAAACTTTGTTTTAATTTGTAAATTAACCTTTTTCCTCACCCTAATGGAATATTCTAAGGAATATTCCCTCTCCTACAATCAACTCACTTAGCTTCAAAAGCAAGTTAACCCTTCAACCTCCTAAGCAAGTTACCTTTGACCTCTGTGAGCAAGTCAAAAGTGTGTTTGTTTGAGGTAATTGTGAGCCTTTGATTAACTTTCATCATGCATTCTCATCCGTTAATGAGAATCCATGATCCATGCCTCTCATCCTCTTCATCTTAAACCATTGATTAAGCTTTTTGATCTCAACCACCCATTCTTCATTTGCTCTCCTATAAATAGATCACTATTTCGAGACAAATGGATCCATCTTTTATTTGCAAACTTATGTTGTTAAATTTACTCACATCCATACTCTTAATTTGCATACATTTAACTTATTTTTAGTTTGTTTTAGTTGCATAATAGTTTCAAGCTTTCATCAATTTCTTCCATGCATCCATCCTAGTTTGTAAATAAATTAGGGTTTTCATCTTTTAGGATCATTTTAGCTTAAATTAACTTAGATTAGCTTAGATTAGCTTAGAAATTGTATAATTAGATCATTTATAGCATAAAATCATGGTAACTTAGCTTGCATCATGTTCATTTTGTGCATAATTTAGGTTTTTCATACACCAAACATCATGGTTTCATCGATTCTCTTCCATAGAATCAACTGAAACAAGCTCACTATCATGGGATTAGGAAAGGATCGCCGGTCCACATCAATGCGACACCAATTCCACAACAAGATAAAGTTTCAATAGATTAGAGTAGATGTTTTCTTTAAAGCTTTCATAAATTTAGCATGTTAGGTTTTTTGATAAAATGTTTACTTTCAATTTTGATTGATTGATCTTGTTGAGATTCGAGTATTGGTGGCTCCATTATGCTTCAATTCTTTATGGATCAAGCGTGGTTCGACCCATACCCTTATTTTGCATTGATTGACAGAACTGTAGTGGTCTTGGATACCTTCCTGATGCTGTAAGAATTGGGAAAAATGGAGCCTAGAGCAAAAAGATATGAGCTCAAAGGCTGGAAAACAATATCTAACTTCAACCCTAAAAAATAGCACAAAATTTTAAAATCTCTACAAAACACCTGTACCACTAAAAATTTGAGATCACCATCTTTTCGACAATATTTTTTTCAAAAAAACGGCCTTTGTTAGCCCAAGTTATTACAAAATTTGAAAAAAAGCCCTAGGTTAGGGCCTTTGGGGGTCAAAACTGGCACATTGAACACTAAAAAGCTACAAAAATTAAGTTCTTGGGCACTAATATTTGGACACCCGTGTGACTTGGTCAACAAAAATTACAAAAATAAAATCTTGCCACCAAAGGTGGCGGACGGGTCGCTGGAGGCCATGCCGCCCAAGCTTTAAGCTGCGATAGTTAAACAGTTGACCAAATATTTCAAATGATTTTAAATCAAAGTTTATAATGATATAATAATAAAACATGTCGATGAGAATTTTTAATAGTTAAAAACTGCACTTTTTGTACAAACTCTACGGATAATACGATGTGACAGGTCCGCAAAGAAATATGTTGACCACAAAAGTTCTTATAAATTTTTCTTGAATATTTTATTGAAATATTTGTCCGAAATTATAAATAATTTGCCCCAAACATTTTTTAATAAAATCAAAGAAAAATATTTTTAAATTATATTTTTTTCCGAAAATAGAAAAATTGTACCTTCTGCTCAGGGGCCATATAGCTTGGCCAAGCAAAAAAAATTGCCCCAAAAACAACTTTTCCAAATATAGTCGAATTTTGTATCAAAATTTGTCTCTTGAGCCTCCTAATCTCAATGGTGAGGTCAATTTGGGCTCAAAGTGCCTAGAAGTTTCAGGTACCTCCAAATCTTGCAATTGAAACCCTCAAATTGAAAACCTAATAGATCAAGAAAAACATAACCAAATTTTATGAAACCTAACTTTCTTTGACACCCTAGATTCAATCGTGAGGTCCTTAAAACCCCAAAATGCACCCAACAAAATCTTCAAGCCAACATGAAACACTCAGCTCTAGGAAGGAATCTGCAACACTAGAGCTTTGATACCATGTAGGAGTTAATGGTGATTCCTCAACACCCCTAGGAATAGTTGCTAGACCAAAATATCTTCCACAAGAGAGAAAATGGAAAGAAATCTTGCTTCAACAATGCAAGTTGAATATTGATTGAATAGTAGTTGAATATACAAATGTACATAAGATGTCTTGCTTATAAATGCAAGGTGATAGATAGGATTAGACAAGATATGGACAAGTGTCTTAATCTTATAACATGTGACAACTAACAAACCTAACTACCTAGGAACCATGCATTACAAGCTAGATAAGATAAGTTTTAGAAAAGCCAATGAAGACTTCTAGAAAGAATCATATATCCTAAGTAAACCTAACATGTGAATATGTCCCTTGATTCCTTAGTGAGTGAAATAGCTAGGTACAAGACATTTATTCACACCAACATGCCTTAAAGAAATATGCAAAGGACTTGTTGAACTGAAAAAAACACGACTTCAGGAGCAAGATACAAGGACCAAATGAGATTCACTATCTTAGAGTAGGATACAATATGATTTAGAGAATTACAAAGATTTTCCAACACAACACTCTATTGACTAAGGCATTACAACATAATTAATATTTCCTTTCACAAAATTTTGGCACTATATTTGTTGCATATTCAATACAATTTGCACACACCCTTATGTGCACTTGTACACTTCTCCATCTAGTTACATATGAAATGATCTTGCATTTATCTCCACCATAACACTTCATTTCTTCAATTAGGTCATCCAAGAAGAGAATAAATAATGAACTCAACTGGTCGGCCACCAAAATCATAATGCAATCCTATCCTGAAGATAGAGAGGACCAAAATCAATCTTAGTACTTCTTCCAATGTGATCCAAAATAATTTACATGTTGGCGCACATCAACCTAAGTCAACATCAAGGAAACATGTGGATGAAACATTGAAGCGCATAACCAATCAGATCAAAGACATAATTTTAATTGAATTTACTTGGTGTGGTCCCAAACAGGATAGGTCATGACTCAAAACTACCATAACACATCTTACATTGTTGGCACAGTCCCCCAAGCACAAATTGCAAGCAAATGAACAAGCCCTATCGACTAGGTATCCACAAATAACCCAAAAATCGAACTCACAACACAATGTGGCACCAAAGCAGCCAATAAGCAACGTGAAAATCACATGGGGATGTTCCTTGAACATACAACAATACCTTCATAAATTTCTTTCATACTGTAATACCATCTAAAACCACCACAAAAATAAATAAATACAGAATATTTTATCCAAGAAGCACATAATGCATAATCATGAGATATGACAATAACATATCAGCTTGCAGACCACTTTAGCACATGAGATTGGAATTGAGATAGTGCAAAAATGTTAAGAGCACATTCACCAATCCACAAGAGCAGAGACACTATTGCAGAGAAATGCAGAGCATTTCTTGGACTAGTCCAAACAACCAACAACACTGCCAACCTACTGCAATTCACAAAACTCTCCTCGGTAACATAGGTGACTTGAAAAGATAGGAGTGAAACATCCACATAACACTGATATTGAATACCAAACTACAAGACCGAAGCATCAATAGTGGAGGAATGCAGAGCATTCTCCTAGACAGACTTCACTACATCTTCTTGAACCAAAAACACTTAAGCAACTTGCAGAGGTCATAAATTCCTTTCAACAACACATACTTCATTAGGAACATCAGGAGAGAATAATACATAATGTAGACCTTTAGCAACATATCTCCACTATTAGTCACTCTTTTAATCCTCATCTTAATATATCATTATGAAATCAACTCTACTAAAAATAATAATGCATTATATGAACAACAATTCTTCTTTGATAAGGCATGAAATTTACTTCATCAACTCTTATTTAGATCAAGCATGACATCCAACCATGAATTTCATCAACTCTTCTTTAGATAAGGCATGAAATCCAACTATGAACTTCAACAATTCTTCTTTGATAAGGCATGACATCCAATCATGAACCTCGTCACCAATGTTAGCCCAAACTGAATATAATAATAACAACCAATGTCAATGACTAACAACTTACTACTCAAGTGCTTACATCAATGATAACCAACAATTAGTGTTGACATCCATGACAACAACAACCAACAATCTCCTTAATGTCGACATCAATGAAAACCATCAGTGTTGACATCAATGACAACAACTACCAACAATCTCCCCATTTGGCATTAATGGCAACACAATGCTCACTCTCCCCCTTTGACATCAAGGACAAAGGGCCATATATGTATGTATAAAGAATAACACTTATTCTAACTCCAGGGACAAGGGACAAAAATATCTATTGAAACAACAACACATACTCCCCTTTTTCTACTAGCTCCCCCTGAGAGGTAACACTCATCAATCCAGGGAAATAGATATGTCATGAATTTCTCCCCCTAGACAGATGCACCATTAATGCATCTAGTTAGAACAAGGAGGGGAAACAACCCCTAACTTCAACTAGAGATACTCAAAAGTATTCTTTGAAAGTTTCTTAGTGAAAATGCCTACAATCTAGTCCTTGGTAGGCACATACTCCATTCTAACTTCATGTTCTACAACTTTCTCTCTTAGAAAGTGACACCGAATTGAAATGTGTTTTTTTCTTGAATGCATTACTGGATTCTTGAAAATATTGATAGCACTTGTATTGTCACACAATATGGGAATAGGTTCATCATACACCACCTTCACATCCTTCAAATTCTACTTCATCCAAAGCACTTGAGTGTAGCAAGATGTTGCAGCAATATATTTTGCTTTTTTTGTGGACAAAGACACTGAATCCTACTTTTTATTGAACCATGAGACCAATCTATCTCCCAAAAATAATGTACTTCCACTTGTACTCTTTTGGTCGTCAACACAACCTACCCAATTAGCATTAGTATAGGCACTCGGAGATAAATTTTGATCATTTTTGTATCATAGGCCATAATCTAGAGTTCCCTTTAAGTATTTTAAGATTCTTTTCATAGCTTTCTCATGAGATTGCTTAGGATTGGCTTGAAATTTGGCAACCAAAAAATCTTGAAACACACTAGGATATGTAAATTGTCCACATAGGCTCATATGACTGAACTAGTAGATGTATCAACCGGTACAAGTACACAAATATATGGTCTAAAGAACAGATAGGCATTGTGGCACATTGTTATAAAAAATAGAACCTTGCAGCTTACCAGAACATCTCATATAATAAGATAGCATGTAGTAGACATGTCCACATATTTTTATGGACAAAACTTTGCTTCCAAAAGAAATATAGAGAACTCCAACAATTCTTCACTATGCCAGTTCAAAACACTGTCACTAATATCTTTCACTTCATAAGGTATAAAGGCTTGAGAGCTTGGATATAATACCTTCACACCTTGATTAACTTAACTTCTGGACTGCAAGATAGAACACTTTTCTACAGAGAGGAGTATACCAAAATACCTTGACTTCACTAAAGAGAATACACCGTGAATGCCTTAAATACTTTTGAGAATTTATCGTTATGTGTGGTACACCCGATTGGACTGGCATCAATTAGAACAAGCGTATTAGCCTTCTCACACCATCTACCTTTACCAATATCTTCAATGAAGATTCATTTATGCACAGTAGATTTGCAAACAGACTAATCTTATTCAAATCATCTTTCATGCTGAAATATTCAACACCTTTTTCTTCTCAAGGGGTAGAAAGATTTTGCAAGAGAAATCTCCCCTGAGATAATGCTCTATATTAGTTTGTCTTAGAATCTTGTGCAGAGTGCACAAGTGTGGTATCATCCTTCTTCTCATGGTATTCTTTCCAAAAAAATATTTTCCCTTCTTTTATTGATCATGGGATTCAACCTTTTTTTGGATTGGTGGCTTAGGAAAGCCCCTTCTGTAGTAGTTTTCTTTATGTCCCATATTATTGCATCTATAGCACATAATGTTGTGCTATGGAATAGGGTTGTTCCTCATCCTCTTAGATTTGCACTTATTAGCCTTGTGACCATAATTGTTGCAAGCATGGCAATATCCATGAAACAAGATAGTATTGTTTCTTTAAGGTATGAAAGACCTTCTACCCATGTTATTATCCCTCCTTTTTCTAACTCTACAATCAACAGCCTTATGCCCAAAAATATTGCAAGAAAAATAGTAACCTTGAAAGGGTTGATTGAACCTGGAAGGAACATGTTGTTTTGCAGATGGAGGACTTCCTTTTTGCTTCCAGTTAGGATTGGATCCATTTTCTTTCTTTCCATTCTAAGTATTCTTTGCATCTCCAGAGGCACTCTTCTTGGAATCTTCAATGCAAAATCTTTCTTCTCTTGTTTCTGTATTTTCATTTGATTGTGAGCTATCAGGGCTAGACTTCTCTCCTTTGACAATTTGTTCCTTTTCTCTTTTCAGAACATTCCTTAGAGTGACAATTTCCTCTTCAAGCTTTAAAAATTCAATAGTTTTGTCATTGAGATTGACATTCAAACAATATTCAATTCTCTTGCCTTCTTCAACCTTTACTTTCAAGTCAAAGATCACACCTTCTGCCTCTTTTAATTTGATTTCACATACCTTTCCTTTTTCTACTTGGATTTTTCAGTTTTCCAATCTCTTCTTTTGACTTTGCAAGCAAGCTTTCATATTTTTGATTTTGTCCCCTTGCTTCATTCAGGTCTTCCAAAGAAGACCAAATTTTTCCTTCAAAGTTTACTCCCCAATCATACATGAATTGAAGTCCCAGCCTTCAAGTTCCATAGATTCCCGATCCAAATCAGAGGAAAAAATGTCTTCATCACTCAAGGAGCCGAACTCCTTACATTTTTCAAAATTATACTTTCTATCAGTAGTATTGAACGCCATAAAGAGAGTTTCATCATTTGAATCATTCTCCTCATCTTCAAAGGAACCACTACTTTCTTTGGAATAGAGAACCTTTTTAACCTTATCTCTTTTATTGTTATCATTTAATTCTTTATAAGGACATCTAGATGAAAAATGACCAACTCTTCCACAATTGAAACACTTGAATGGTAACTTACCTTTGTATTTTCCAGTGCCTTTCTTCAATCTTCTCACGAAGTTTTCTTCAACTTCATCAAGTTCATCAATTTGATCAGCAGCTTCAAATTCAATCTTTTTGTTAACTTTGAATGAAACTTATTTCTTTGGAACATCTTTACCAAAATATCTCTCTAAAGGCAGTAAGAGTACAAAAATATTCCATCAACTGAATAGTGATCCAAATCTTTAAATTCTTCAATGGCAGAAACTTTGTGACTATAAGATTTTGGGAGAGATCTCAAAACCTTCTTTACAATTTCACTTTCTTTTACTTCACCAAAAATGGAGATGCTAGAGACAATTTCTTGTACCTGGAGCATATAACTTGCAATGTCTTCATCTTCAGTCATATTTAGAGTCTCAAATCTACTTCTGGAGATCTGCATCTTAGCTTGTTTCACTTTAGTGTCTCCTTCATAGATGCTACTAATATTTTCCCAAGCATCTTTGGTAGAACTGCAATTCATCACATTCAAAAGTTTTGAATCATCCAACCCACACAAAATAGCATTCTTGGTTTTGGCATTGCACTCATATAGTTTGATTTCAGTTGGATCAGTAAGCAGAGTAGTAGGAGCAATATAACCACTTTTGACTGATTGCCACACACTAAACCCAAGAGATTTTAGGTATCCTCTCATTCTCATTTTTCAGAAGGAGTAATTAGTCCCATCAAACCTAGGACCCTTATATGAACCATCATATGCCATCTTGGATCTTTGCCTCAAGCTATTAAGTTTCTACAGAGGAACTTGGCTCTGATACCAATTGTTGAACACTACCGGAGACTGAGAGGGGGGTGAATCAATATACACAAAACTTAAACCCTTTCAAAACTTGAAACTTTCAACACAACTCAAACTCCTTTAGCAAATAAAGATAGAACTTCAAGTAGAGTGGTAACAAGGAAGAATATAGCAATTTGAATATTTAATAACTTCAACAAACTTTACCAATGAAAGATATAGAAATAATCAAAATTGCAGCTAAGGAAAGGAAACCGAGAACACACACATGCACAAGGAGAACACCAAATTTATGGGGAAAACCCAATGAGGGAAAAACCACGGTGAGAGTTAACTCATAATTTAAGGCTCATTGCCAAAAAGACTTGCAAGAAGGTCCACTGCCTTAAAGCAAGATACAGAGGACTTGTTGAACTAAAGACAACACAACTTTAGGAGAAAGATACAAGTACCTAATGAGATTCACTATCTCAGAGCAGGATACAATATGATTTAGAGAGAATTACAAATATTTGCCAACACAACACTCTGTTGACTGAGGCATTACATCATAATTGATCTTTCCTTTCACAAACTTTTAGCACTATCTCTGTTGGATATTCAATACAATTTACACACACCCTTCTTTGCACTTGTACACTTCTCCATCTAGTTGCATTCAAAATGATCTTGCATTTATATCCACCATAAACACTTCATTTCTTCAATTAGGTCAATCATGAAGAGAATAAACAATGAATTCAATTGGTCAACCACCAAAATCATAATGCAGCCCTATCCCGAAGATAGAGAGGACCAAAAACAATCTTAGTGCTTCTTCCAATGTGATCCAAAATAATTTGCACGTTGTCACACATCAACCTAAGTTGGCATCAAGGAAATGTGTGGATGAAACATTGAAGCACATAACCAGTCGGCTCAAAGACATACTTTCAATTGAATTTATTTGATGAGGTCCCAAACAAGATAGGTCAGGACCCAAATCTATCATAACACATCTTCCATTGCTAGCGCAACCCCCCAAGCACACAACGCAAGAAAAGGAACAAGCCCTATCGGCTAGGTGTCCACAAATAACCCAAAAATCCAACTCAAGAGACAATGTGACACCAAAGCGGCCAATAAGCAATGTGTAGATCACATGGGGATGTTCCTTGAACATCCAACAAAACCTTCATACATTTCTTTCATACTATCATACCATCTATAGCCACCGCAAAACAAATAGATATAGAATATTTTATCCAGGAAGCACATAATGCATAATCATGAGATATAACAATAGCATATTAGCTTGCAAACCACTTCAGCACATGAGATTGGAACTGAGACACTATACGAACGTTGAAAGAAAATTCACCAAGCTACAAGAGCAGAGATACCAATATAGAGAAATGCAGAGCATTTCTTGAACTAGCCCAAACAACCAGTAACACTACCAACCTACTCCAATGCACAGACCTCTCCTCGACAACACAAGTGAATTGAAAAGATAGGAGTGCAACGTCCACAAAACATTGACATTGAATACCAAAGCATCAATAGTGGAGGAATGTAAAGCATTCTCCTGAACGGACTTCACTACATCTTCTTGAACTAGAAACACTTAAGCAACTTGTGGAGGATAGAACTTCCTTTCAACAACACATACCTCATCAGGAACATCAGGAAAGAGCATAAGACATATTATAGACCTTCAACATCTCTGCATTATTATTCATGCTTATAATCCTCATCTTAATATATCATTATGAAATCAACTCTTCTGACAATAATAATGCATTATATGAACTTCATCAATTCTTATTTGATAAGGCATGACATCCAACCATGAACTTCATCAACTCTTCTTTAGATCATGCATGACATCCATCCATTAATTCCATCATCTCTTCTTTAGATAAGGCATGGCATCCAACTATGAACTTCAACAATTCTTCTTTGATAAGTCATGACATCCAATCATGAACGTCATCACCAATGTTAATCCAACTTGAATATAACAATGACAACCAATGCCAAGGACTAACAACTTACTACTCAAGTGTTGACATCAATGATAACCAACAATCAGTGCTGACATCCATGACACCAAATACCAACAATCTCCTTAGTTTTAACATCAATGACAACCATCAATATTGACATCAATGACAACAACTGCCCACAAAAACTACAAGTGCAAAGATTAGTTTCATAGCTACAAGATTAATCCAAGACTAAGTGCATGGCATCTCTCAATTTTTCAAAGCTTTGTTGTCATAGATTTAGCAATAGAAATTAGAGTTAAATTACTAAGTGTGAATTACAACAAATCATCACCTAATCACAAACAAAGCTAGGCCCTTGAACACATTTGTTGTCATTTTTGAAGAGTGTGTTTATGTAGTGTTTTCTTTTCTTGACTCCTTAGTATAAGGTAATTTGATTATCTTTATTTATATAGTAGGATGTAAATGAGGTTTAGGGTTTTGATTTTAGGGTTTAGGGTTTAAATTTTAGGGTTCAAGGTTTAAATTTTAGGGTTTGGGGTTTAATTTTAGGGTTTAGGGTTTAAATTTTAGGGTTTGGGGTTTAATTTTAGAGTTTAGGGTTTGGGATTAAAAAAATCGGTTCATAAATTTCACCATTTCAATTTTAAAATTTGAAGAATTGTTACCATTTGTGTTAAACTGGGAAATTGCAAGGAAAGAGGGGAAAATGCGAACTTAGGGACCTTCGCGCGAACCTCCTTGCTCCTCCCCTTCACTCAAACCTTTGTTCCTCCCTTGTAGAATTGTCATGAGCTCGCAAACCAGGAGAATGCAAAGAGAAAAGGCTTGGAAAATGTAGCCTAGGTTGGCAAAGAGAAAAAGCCTGAAGAATGTAATGCTTGGTTAATGTGCAGTTTAGACGTTCATGGCTCGCTAAATGATCTGATAAATACAGTTTTTTATTAAAATATCTTTTAAAAGTAATAAAATAATACCTTTGAATGAAGGTAATCTTCGCTTGAAGGTATTATTTTATTATTTTTTTAATTAGTGAGGACCTCCAAACAAAGATGATCTTTACTCAAAGTTCAATCTTTGTTCAAAGATTTTTGCATTGAGACCTTCAAGCAAAGGACCTCCATTTGAAGAAATATCTTCGAGCAAAGGTAGTTCAAAAAAAAATTCACTCCCTTCCGAAAATTGTCCCAAGTTTGGGACCCAGTATTGTGGGATTACCTACACATATATTATAATTCATAAATATATTAAAACTTGTTATCAAATAATTATTTTTACTTATTATTTATTTAAAATCATAATAAAATTGACAATTATTTCTTTATAATGAACTATTATATGATTTGTTTAAGATTTGGTTAAAATTGAGTTTAACTTTATGATGGTAATTATATAACATATTACTATTTCTTTATGATGGTGATTATATAACATATAATTCTTTTTTGATTCGTAAGAGGTGAGTTTTGTATTAATGCAAGAAATTATCTTGCCCACACCAGGTGAGATCACAAAAGAGAGATCTCCTACCCTTGGTTACAAGATTACATTTGATTTATTCAGCCATGGGCATACTGACCCATACAACTTTCTACCTACTTGTTTTTAACGCGACAATTATAAACCAACTCTACCTAAAATAAAAGATTACAAATAACACCTTGCCAATTCAATCTAACTACACATGTGCACAACACACAAGGTTTTGAGCATCTTTCCAAAACCAACCAGGTTAAACGAAGTCTTGGCAGCAGTTGCCTATTGAGTACTGACATCAGATTTAACTTGGGAACCCAATTTAATTCTGATCTCCTTTAGCTTAAGAATAACATTCCCCTTTTTTTGAGTTTTGAGCCTCATCCCCCCAATCCTTTGTTCCTCAAGTCCAGATTTGGTGTGAGGCTAAAGCTACATTCTATTGCCTCCAACCCAATTTGATTGTTATTTTGCTTCTTTTTCCTTATTGTTTGCCATTCATTTTCTCCATCCCCATCAGAAGAATCCTTTAGAGCATATGATGGGGCTTGAGTGAGGGGGCATTCAACCACTGTGGTTTGAGCATCTTCAACCGTTGTAAGTTGTTTGACTGATGCAACAAAAGTGTCCTTGGGCTGGGGATTTTGAGAGGAAGCATCATTGCCACCATAATCAGGGCAGCCAAAGTCATTCAAAGGAGGCAATTTCTGATCATGTTTTGCTTTTGGAGAGAGTTCACCAATCTTCCTTGTATTCTTGTTGCAGAAACTATTCTTTGGAGCATCACAACTCTTGGGTGAGTTCAAGACAGAATAATGCTTGGGGGAGGCATCTTTCCTCCATGAGGCCTCCCATTTTTCTTGAGATTTTATAGTTGGGCAAGTTGCTGCAATGTGACCAATTTTGTAACATCTCCTATACCTGAATATCAAACCTTCATAGTCTAGTGATTGTAGCCAACTGTTGTCATTCGCATTCGGGATGATTTAGTCGGGAGGGCTTTGGAGGTGTCCAACTCAACCAAAATCCTAGCAAAGGTTGTGTGAATGAAATCTCTTCAGTTCGCATCTGTGCTTATGAAATTACCAAGAGTATTGCCAATAGTTGCAAAATAGGATTCAAACCAGTAGTGAAGGGGGAGATTTGGAAGGTGCACCCATACTGCGAATGATTCAGTGGCCAGATCAAAGTTTGGATACCATGATTTTAAAAGCAACGTACCTTCTACCCACAGCCATATGTGATTGAAGAAGGCATTTTTGTCTTGCTTGCTGTCAAAGACCACTGTTTAAAAACCTTTTGCACTAGGATAAATTTCCAAATTTTTTCCATTGAAATACATTTATGCGGTGCAGGAAGGCTAGGCCAAAATTGACTAAACCTACTAATTAACCCATTCTCAAAGAAAAATTCCTCATTTTCACGCAGTTCCTTCAATAAAATGGCATCAAAATTCAATTCCAGTGGTTTATCCAGGCTATGAACCGACCTTCTATTGATTATACCTCTGAATGTCTTGACTTTGGAGAGACTCCAGGCGACACAGACCCAGATCTAGGGTTTTTCAGAGGGGTGCCAGGCAGAGAAACATTCACAAATCGCGCATCCTTACCCAACCCACGTTTTTCCACATCCACAAAGTTGGTCTTTATAACAAATCTGTTTCCAGAGGGCGAGGGCTTGGACTATCGTGGATGTATTCCCGTCGCACACAAGCCATCCCCACAAACAACCAACGCACCATTGTTATTAGAGAATGGTGTGGAGGAAGCAGAAGCCGGTCGAGCAATGTCATGCACAGTTGTGCCCTCAAAACGACCTTCTACCAACGAATCCACAACAGAGGAAGCTTCGTCGCCCAACAAACCTTCATCGGATCCAAAAGCCCTATCTTCTCCTGCAACCGAAGCCCTAGAATTCAGTGGCGATAAAAATTTCAGCAACGACGCCATCCATATCTAAATCCCAACTAGGGGTTATTATATAACATATAATTATTTTAATGATTTTTATCAATTTATTATATTATTATTTTTTTAAATTATGTTAAAATGTTTAAGGAAATGATTAAATATTTGAGGGATACAAATAGTTATTAGCATAGTTTTAAAAATCTAAGAATAATGTTCAATTAGAAGTATTATATATGATTAATCACAATGAATGTAATTCATGTTCTCCTTAGGAGCATTACCATAACATATGGAATAAAGGAAAAGAGAAAGAATACAATATTAGAAAAAGAGAAGAAAGAGGTTGATAGTGAATGCAACAACAATTAACTCTAGGAAATGTAAGTATGAAGATATTGTTGAGAAGTTGAAGAAAATGAGAAAAGTTAAGGTATTCACAAGGACCATGTCGAGACTCCTACTTGGGAGGATAAATTGAATACATTTAGCAAGGACAAATTGATAAGAAAGGAAGACTCAGATAAAAAAAGAATAATTACTATTTAAAATAAGATAGACGAATCGAGCATGTACCAGAACAAATGCGTACATTGAAGGGAGATGTATTTTCCGCCACCGAAGATATAAGAGTAAGGTAGAATTCCATAGCAAAGGAAGGAATCATCGGAGAAGAAAACAAAAAGGGATAAAGTGATCAGAAAGGAAGACTCAGATAAAAAAGTATAATTACTATTTAAAATAAGATATATGAATCGAGCATGTACCAGAACAAATGCGTACATTGAAGGGAGACGTTTTGATCACATGTCATGGGTCTATTTAGGTTTACTCATGTTTTTTGTGATGTCTTGTAACTATTCTTGCACTTTTTGGGCTAATTCTATGCAATTTAGATGTATTTTTATGTTGGTTGGTTTTGATGGCTATTATGATAGCCTTTTGAACTCTATTTTTCTATAAAGGGGATAGGACCCTTGTTTCCCTATTTATAATATAAAAAATAACTAACCTTCAACCAATGGTTTATAATATGTTTAAGCCATGATTGTAATAGAAAGTAAAAAATATATAAATATAAAGTTGTACATAAGGTTTGTAGCCTTTTTTATTCTTTTCTCACCATTTCTTGCAAAACAATTACAATTATCTATCAAAAACTAGTTATTAAATATGATATTTTAGATAGATAATTTAATATATGTGTTATGGATCAATCGAATTGTCTTTAAATCTAAATTTATTTTTATTAATAATTAAAAAATGACTTTCTACTTAAATAAAAGTATTCAAATAAAATTAATTTAAACATATTATTAATTTAGCTTTACAATCTAGTTGATGACATTACTTTAAATATTTAATGGTGAAAATTGTATATCTTGCTCTTTTTATTCATTTTAAGTTTACTTTAACTCAATTTGTATAAGTGAGTTTTTTTAATTAAAATTGGTGAATTATTTAACATTGATTAATTTTAACTTCCCACATTTTAGGGTTTAAACCTAATATTTAATTTTACCATTTTTTTTTCTAGGTTGACTAGCATGCAAGTGGCGTGTTTATTTATAAAATCTAGTGAATTGAACCTTGATTGATTATGAATTCTTGCATCCCAAGGGTCTAGACCTCATTCATAACCATTTTCCACCCTATTTTGATTCTAAATTTATAACACAAAACCAAACCTCACACCACCTTCCAACTAATTGTTGCCCATCAACTTGAACACAATCTTTTAAATTGTTTTCTAAAGAGTCGTACAAAAGAACATGCACCTACTTAGTATGATCATCTAAGATCTAGGAAACCTAAAACATTAACTCTACGACAATCTTACATCATCATTATCAAAGTATTACATCAATACTTAACATCATAATCTACACTAAATCTTGAATCATTTTTTACCATTTAATACAAAACTTATTGACATCTAAATTGAAATTAAAATTTTATTTATATATTTAAATTCTTCACATTTATTATCATATTTATTCATCCATATCAAACTTTCTATCCTAAAATCAATTAATTATTACTACAATTAGATTAATTTATCTAAAATAAAAACAACTTATCAAGAAAATATTAAACATGAGAAGCCTGGTTCAATGGTGGGCGGAATATGCTCTCTCCCTTATCTCAATTAAGAAAACAAATCCTATCGTAAGTTATCATCCCGTCCTCAACCTACCTTAATTTCAATTACAAAAATAAAATACCATCCTAGCTTTCCTGTCCTCAAACTTTCCTTTATCTCAATTGAAAAATAAAAAGACAGCCTTATCGTCACTTTACTTTAAATATGACAGCAATATCTTACATAGCCCTTTACTAATTGAACTATAGTTTGTGGACTGGTGGATAACCATGATAATCAAACCCCTACCTCAACCTACCTTAATTTCAATTACAAAAATAAAATACCATCCTAGCTTTCCTGTCCTCAAACTTTCCTTTATCTCAATTGAAAAATAAAAAGACAGCCTTATCGTCACTTTACTTTAAATTAATTTCAATTAC
This sequence comes from Sequoia sempervirens, assembly GCA_007258455.2. Taxonomy (NCBI): domain Eukaryota; kingdom Viridiplantae; phylum Streptophyta; class Pinopsida; order Cupressales; family Cupressaceae; genus Sequoia; species Sequoia sempervirens. Next base: position 304,725,705 of record VDFB02000017.1, on the reverse strand, counting down.
AAAAATAAAATACCATCCTAGCTTTCCTGTCCTCAAACTTTCCTTTATCTCAATTGAAAAATAAAAAGACAGCCTTATCGTCACTTTACTTTAAATATGACAGCAATATCTTACATAGCCCTTTACTAATTGAACTATAGTTTGTGGACTGGTGGATAACCATGATAATCAAACCCCTAGTTGTTAAATTCTTTCCTTTGAGACAGTTCGTATACCATGGCTCCGGTAAAATGTGTATATAAAGCAAGAAAAACTGGGAGGCTGAGGTAGTCAATTCTAAGGTAGAGGACCTGACGAGCCACTAGAAAGGCAAGCTTGTAGTTGATCTGGTTACCTGAAAGGATCATCAAAAACCTGTTTGAATTCCATCACCAGAAAAGCTGCTACAATGCTAGCTTATATGCTACAAATGATAATTTCTAGTGGGTTATATTTGTACTTTTACAGCATGAGGAAATCATCATGCAAATTCCCGAAAACCTCCGGACAGACAAATTATCATTTTGGTTGCTTTAAACACGTTTGCCAAGCATTTCCATTTTCAAACTTATCTAGTTTTAGCTCTTCGGGATCCCCAATATCTGATCCCTTTTTGACATCAGCTGGTGGAATGAAGCAATCCATGGAAAGACCAGGAACATTAAAAACAATTTCCTCTATCACCCATGTTTCTTCCATCCGCGTCTTGGCATAGGTCACTCCAATCTGAGCTCCAAATGTAAAAACCGTTACTACAGATCGACCTGCATGAGCAATCATCATGCCATCCACACGCTTGTAGTCGTGAATTGTTGTTTCTGTGGTGGTTTCCCAATAAACAGCATCCCCTCCAGTAGATTCAATTCGAGTAAGGTGAGAATCCTCCATGTATACAAGAAGACCACTTCTTTGACTGAAATAACCAAAGAGAACATGTCTGATGATCTCTGCAGGTCCGTCGCTACGTTCTGCTAAAGCTTCAGGACTGGCTACAAGCTTCAAGGTAAAGCACTCTTCCTCTCCAACTCTTTTCTCCCCTACACAACGCGCATTGAGGAACATGCTTGCTGTTGTTCTAGGATCTAAACCCTGAAAGAAAGGGTTTAGAAAAGGCAATTATATTAATGTTCCACCGATTATTGAAGTAGGTCCATGGAAGTTTAAAGAAATAAAATTACAATAGCCAATCACGAGTAATTAAAGCACTTCAATCAAAAATGAAAATTCTAAAGCACGTTTAGATCTAAATCTTAGAAGCAATAGAACCAAATAATAGAATACAAAACAAAGTGGGTAAGATTTTTAAACAAGATGTATATGCAAAGACATTTAATATAAAAAAACGCATGAGAAAGGAAGGTCCTGTGTTGAAAGAACTGTTGATAGAAGCAAGATAAGGTTAGGTAGCACTATTAAGTCTCAAAACATTCATACCCATTTATTTGCGATTGAAACTACTTCAATGAAGATAAGATAGTCTTCTTGACAGTAACTTCAAGGTTAAAACCTCAAGTATACCTGTATGGCACGGCGGAGAGGGCGTGCAGGACCTTTTGCTGCATGAGATCCTAACCATGGAGTCTGTCGCCAGACAATGTTGCCATTACTCCCAGCATGAATCTTATTTGACCCTACCACAAGCTCCATCAACCACATGTCTGGTGTCAATTGCCACAAGACAAAGCATCCACTTTCAGCACACTTGGATACATTTTTAGAAAGTTTTGAGGCGGTCTCATATTCTGTGGCCAGCATTTTCACCTTTCCCATAGTGTATGAGCTCTTCACCGAAGGATGGATATTTGTGCAACCTGTTGCAGCAATGTATTGTTGAACAATGTACTGAGCTGAGGATGTTTCCTGTCAAAATTAAACAGATAAAGAGGTCCGCACAAACCTAAAAGCTTCAAAACACAAGTTCTAGAAGCAAAGTAACAGGGGTATTACCTAAATTCCCTTGGTGAGAAATGTTAACAAGGGGCTGAATATCAGGAACTGTAACAAAAAGACTCGTAATTTTTTACATAATACTGTAAATGGCTTTAATATTGACTTCAAAGCAATAGAATAGGAAAAATGATCAGAATGCACAACTTTTAAGCATCAAATTACAAATGGAAGCTGAAGATCAACATCTACACCATATAAAACAGTCAACTGCAAATCCATGCTATATATACTCCCAGAGGGGACTACAAAGGTGAGTTTGGTGCCTCAAATGAAGTTAAAATCATTTGTGGTAAGCAACCATAGGAGGTTAGCCTTAAGCCAGCTATGTTTATGGTCTTTAGCACTTGCATAGTATTATATTGCACAGTTGCATTGGTGTACAATTCTCTCACCTTGAATTTGTTCACACTCTGCAACAAGAATGGAGCATGCATGAGTTGAAACAATAAAAACCATATGCTTTGTCTTTGTTACCATTCCTTACTATTCCTAAGGATATCCTTCAGGAAAATATTAGAGCTCGTCCACTGGTCTAATCTCAGTTCATCATACTTGCATAATTTCAAGGCATTCAGAGGCAGGCAGGCACATTATAAAAACTGGCTACTGACAGAAACCATGCATTGCAGATAAAATTTGCTTCAATTAAAGTGCTACCACATGCTGGAGTTGACATGCAAATTCTTTAAAATTAGATCTCTTTACTCCCCCATTTCATGAGACCATTATTTATTCTCTCTAGCCCAGAACGTAAACTCATAAGAGGCCAAGTTTCAGAATCCCAAACACGTTAAATTAGACATTTAAAAGTAGCTCCCAGCAACATATTTTCTGCTATCTTGCCAGAGGTGTTAGTGAATTTAGAGGGTCAAGAAATATCATCTCTAGGCACAGACAATGATCAGCAAAAGAAGATCATAGATCATGGGATGTAAAATAAAACATCAATAAAAAACGAAAGGTATCTAAGAAAACTTGAAGAATGAAAGGAATCTAATCTCAATTGAGGTCCTTGCCATAACCCAATCTGAATCCAAAAAAATAAAGCAAACAGTGGTTCCAAAGGAAAGCAGGGAAAATCAAGAAATCACCCAGGAAGGAGTCCTATCTCGAAAATAGAAATAAGTTAGCTCGTATATGGGAGCTAGGGGGGTGAAATCCCCTCCTCGGGTGCAATAAAAATCATTTTTTGGAATGTTAGGGGTTTAATCATACTGCCACTAACAAAGGCCCATCATTAAGCACCAATTAGAGTTACAACAGGCTGATCTAATTCTTATTCAAGAAACTGAACTAAAAAAGGAAGAGGCTTTGACCCTGTTGAGAAAATAGAAAGATGGCATGGAGATTTCATCAGTGTTGAAGGTGCCTTGAGTGGCTTGGGTCTTCTTTGATCTCCCCTAGATTTAGATGTAGAGGTGCTTGGCACTGGACAAAATTAGCAATTCTGTAAGGTCAAGAACGATTCCTCAAACTTTGTTTTCTTTGTTTTCAACATCTACAATCAGATTGGCGATATTTTGAAAAAGAGTATTTGAATCAATTATTCATTGTTCTTTCACCCTTGCAAGATGAGTTGTTCATTTTTCGCAGCAACTTAATGCAAATGACAAAAGAGGTGTAATCTCTAGAGCTACTTATCCCAAATTGATTTTCCTTCGTTTGTGAACCAATGGAATATTATGGATTTGGAACCCAAGAGTGGTTTCTTCTCTTGGACTAACAAAAGATTGGGATTCTATTAAATTGCAGAAAGATTAGATAGATTCCTCTCCCTCCTTTGTGGTTGAGTAGGGATAGGATTTTGGAAAGTAGGATCCTCCCAATACTTGGGTTGGATAATTTTCCCATCTCTCCAGAGGTTTATGGAGACTAGCCTCCTTAGAAGTCCCCCTTCAATTTCAAAATATATGGTTCATAGAGTCGAGCCTTTCCGGCAATCTAAAGAATTGGTGGATGAATGCATCCAAGTTGAAAGGTTCAAAGATATTTATTCTAGCAAAGAAGCTTGCCCACTTAAAAGGTTGCCTCAAAGATTGGAATGTGAATGTTTTCAACAATATCTTCATAGAGAAGCTGAGAATAGAATTTAAGCTAGAATCCTTGAATGAATTGGTCTTAGATGTTGGAATGAATTAGGATTCCTACTTAAAAGAAAACTTTTGTTGGTTGTGTGTGCTAAAGTTTTGCAAAGAAAAGAAAATTTTCGGAGACAAAAATCTAGGAAAACTTGGTTGAAAGGAGACAAAACAATAAATTATTCCATAACTCCACTCAATTGCATAGGAATGTTAATTGGATTTCCTCCATCCACTCTAGGGATGATAGAGTTTTGGACTATGCTCCCCCAAGTTTCCGGGACAGGGAACAAGGGGATGTGTTTTGGGAGGGATTTTTTAAGGCCCTTTTTTAGGAGATGGAAAGGGATGGCAAGGGACAGCATGGGACGACTATTAAAAAATAGGGAAAATTTTAAAATATGAGGAATTTTCAAATATTCATATGATAACAATGATTAAGCATTGATCATAGACATTTAGAATCTTTGTGAGCTTGGGTAATTGAATAGGAATTATGATGTTCTTTATATATATATATATATGAACATGAGTTAATAAAGACATGCTTGACTAGTGTGTATATTTAGGTGGGATTTATTATTGAAGTTTTCTTGAAGCCTTCAAGACTACATGCTATGTTGTCAAACCAATTAACAAAGAGGAACGGTTAAGTAAAAAGATAACTGGTTATGTCCTAGTTTGACCTCAACTAGGGTAATAATAGATGGGACTGTTCTATTAGTTGTTTGTGTAGGGCATGATTGATACATTTTAATTTTTTGCATTATGAAAGTGACATTTCCTGCTGACTATGACTTAACTCATATTCAATAGTATAATCATTGTAGCATGCCAACTTTCCCTATGGCAATCCTTGTATATGGTACAAGTTGTCCAATGTATGAAACAAGATAATCCTTCACTATGACTTCGACTATGAAGATGCAAAGATCTAGAATAGGGGATATGTATATTGTAGATTTGTGATCATGATTAATCATTGATCTATTACTTGGTTAGACTTATAAATTGGTGGGGGTTTGAGGGAAACACCCCTAGTGGGATTAAGAGGTAGTGCTCTTGGCACATTCCTTGTCATGATATAGGGTGGGATCTAGGGGCGAAGCCCTCCACACCAAGCCCAAATGACAACCTTCAAAACCACACAGACCTTCATAGCCCACCCATCTCTTTTTTTAATCAAAATTGTGTGTTTTTCAAAAAAGACACCAAAAAAGTGTCCGTTTAGACATCCCCTAGTCACCTTAGGGACAACTAGGTATGTCCCCCAAGCATCCCTATTTTTTGGACATGTCAAAGAAATTTCCTAATTTTTCAAAAAAAGGGGGACAAGGAAGGGATGTTCCTATCCATCCCTATGTCCCCGAAACATCCCCTAGGACGAAGGCATATAGGCAAGGAACACATCCCCAGGGAGCATAGGTTCTACAAGATCCCTCAGACATTAGAATGGAAGTGATGGGTTTATTTGAGGAACTCCTAGCCAATGAGGATGCCTCAACCTTGCTTGAACATAATTGTTTGCTTTTGAACATTCCACACATTGTCTCTAATCTCCTAAACAAAGATTTAATGGCTCCTTTTTCTAAGGAATAAGTAAAGATATCTTTGTTTCAAATGCAACATTCCATAGTATATTTTTCCATAACTCCACTCAAATGCATAGCAATTTTAATCAGATTTCATCCATCAACTCCATGGATGGTAAAGTTCTAGAAGATCCCTCAAACATCAAAATGGAAGTCGTTGGTTTCTTTGAGGGGCTCTTAGCTTGAATGGTTTCCCAATGGATTTTTTTTAAATGTTGGGATTTTGTTAGAAAGGATGTTTGGTTGGTGAAGGAAGAATCTAGGAAATACAAAAAAATGCTAAAGGAGCTAAATTGTTCTTTCATTGATTTAATTCCAAAGAGTGTTTAACCTTCCTCTATAAAATTTCTCCCAATCTCTTTGTGTAACACTATGTAAATCATTGCAAGAGCAATGAAAAATAGATTGAAAGTGCTCCTCCCTTGTCTTATCTCAGTTATGCAAGGTAGTTGCCAAGAAGAGCTATTGTAGAATACATTTTGATTTCTCATGAAGTAGTCTATTCCATAGTTTGCAAACTCGGACTCGGTGCGGACTCAGCAGCCCAAAAATGTGACTCGGACTCGGGACTCGGCACCGACTTGAGGAAAAACTCGGCTAGGACTCGGCAAAAAAAAAAACCGTAGTTTTACAAAAAAACAAGAACAAAATTACAAATTAATGCATTTAGAGAACATAAGAGCCTAATTTGATTATCAAACACTCATAATTCAAAGATTACACATGTCATATGATCATCAAACACTCAATAATTGAAATTTAATCATTCATAGTCATCAAATACTCATAGTTTCAATGTATAACAACATCATAAGATTATAAATGTTTACATATAATCCTGGCTTCTTTCAACCCCAATTCAATTTGCAGACCTGTATTTCACAAACTTGAGTGTTAAAATGAAAGAAAAAGTTAAAAAAAACATGGGTTTTTAACCCTTTTTGACTCCTAGCCACGCAGGAGAGTCCTGGGTCAGGACTCCCAAGTCCGACCTCAAGACTTGGCCGAGTCCTGAGGTTGGACTCCCGAGTCCCGACCCAAGACTCTCCTGGACTCAACTCTCGAGTCCGTGGCGAGTCGACTCAGCTGGCCAACGGACTCCCGAGTCCGCCGAGTCCGCAAGAGTCCGCAAACTATGGTCTATTCAATAGTCACTTCTAATTTGAAAAGCATGATTATCAAGTTGGATATGAGCAAGGCATATGATAGTCAACTAGAGATTTTTGATGAAAATTCTCAAAATCTTTGGTTTCTATTTGAAATGGAGGGAGTGGATCTTTAGTTGTATCTAAAATCCTAGGTTCTCTGTATTACTCAATAGAAGTCCACCTTGTTTTTTCAAATCTACAAGGGGTCTAAGGAAAGGAGATCGTTTATCCCCTTTCCTCTTCATTCTCATGACAAAAACAATGGAAATATCCATTCAAGTGGCAAATTTGGCTCACTTTTGGAAAGGAATACAAATCATTGATGATCTAGAAGCTTTCACACACTAACAATTTGCAAAAAAACATAATTCTCTTTGGGAAATCTAACTTGTGAGAGGCTTCCATCATAAAAAGTGTCCTTTCCACTTTTTCTAAGGCTCTAGGTCACTATGTTGACAAAAACAAATATGAGGTTTTTTTTCTTTAATGATTGTATTGTGTTGCAAGGTAGGATTGCAAATGTGTTGGGTTTCAAAGTGGGATCTTTGCCTGGTAAATATTTAGGTGTGCCACTATTTGTTGGAGATTGTCATACCTCCCTTTGGAACAATTTGGTTTATTATTTCTATTCCAAATTGGCTTCTTGGAAAGGCAAGTGGCTAACTTTTGCTAGAAGAATCCTCTTGATCAAATCAGTGCTTGATTTTTTTTAGTCTACATTATGTCTACTCTTCATACTTGCTATAATCTTAAAATCACTAGACAAAGTTATGAGAACCTTCTTATCGCAAGAAATGGAGGAGAAGAAGATATCTATGTTGGCCTAGGATGTTGTGTGATCCCCCAACAGTGTCAATCTAAGAATCTTGACAAGGTTGAACAAAGCACTAGACGTAAAATTCGTGCAGTGTATGTTTTCAAATCTTTAGCCAATGGTGTGTTTTACTCTAAAAGAAATATTTCTCACCCTTGCCAACCCCCCTAAAGGTTGTAAAGCTCCCTTTTGGGAATATACCTGATTTTTGTCCAACAATAAGAATTCCAACAATACAATTTCTTCACAAGAGTATTCTATAACTAAATTACATAATTACAATAGAATTTATTGAAAATTGTAGTTAATTAACATCAAGTATGATGATCATAGATAATCCTTATTGAAAACACAATATCCTAAATACATTTCGATCCATTTCATAGCTTATTTCCAACAGCCAACCATATTAGGAATTTGGTGGGAAAGTATGATAGGACGTTGGGAGCCTATCCTCCTCCATCAAGCCCAAGGGCACGGAATGAGCCTTTGAGTCATTCGGCCCCTTGGCCCTAGGTATTGGCACATCCATCTTGGGGTTGGCGTACTTGATGAGGGAACCAGCACTGCTGCATCTCCCTATCACACGTTTCACACTTATTCCAAATAGGATTGTTTGTTGGAAAGCCAAACAAACAATTACTAATATTACTTAATGAATTAACACATTAAATTAATAAATATATTAAGGCTTCTTGGCAGATTTATAAATAAATAGATAATAAATGCAACCACATTGCATACCAATTATTTTCCAATATTCAGATTGCTGCCTTTTTTTATCAGAATTCTTATTCCAAATCAGACTTGATTTATTTCTTCATTGATGCCTTTTGCAAATGATTTGACTTCCTTTATATACCCTCATGTCTTCATGAAAGGAGGCATCCTTTGGAATAGACATCTCCTTTCCAAAGGTTATGTCTTTTTGTTCCCATTAATGTTATTTAATTTTCTTTTCAACCACAGCCTTAAATATGATTAATTATTAATTATTGAAATCTCTTTCCAATCGATGCCTTAATTCCTTCAAAACACTATTAATATGGAATTGCTGGAAATAATAAAGGGGTCGCTGGGTATAAAGGCATCGCTGCATATTCATATGGCTGTATCTGCTCTCCCTCACCCAGGCTGGGTGTTGCGACTGGGTGCACGTTTTCATGGTGGGGGCATGACAAAGGCTCACATATTTGGATTTTTTTATTGCAGTGTCAACCTTTAATCAATGGTCATCTCTCTTGGGAAACAAGGAATGACCAAAATGCACTCTTTTGGGAAGATTCATGGAATGGGTTCCATTGTTTGAGTTTGAGAGAAAATCTAAAGGACGTCAAGGAGGTCTTAACCACTTCTTAGGGGAGTTTAGTCAAGGACTACACTGCCCAAAAACAATCCAACGGGTTGTTAGTGTTTCATTGGAAAGAGTTGTCTAATATAGCAATCCTAGAAAATCAAAAGATGATTTTGAACAAAAAATTGGATAACAAAACAATTGTCATCATAGAGGAGGAGAATGCAATCAGATGGTCAAGTTCAAAATCTAGATCATGCGTAGCCAAATTGGGTTACTCAGTGGCCACTGATTCTCCAACTGATGATGAGTGACTCATTTCAAAATTTTGGCTTAGGGATTGCCTTCCCAAGCCTAGTGCCTTTGTGTGGCTTTCCTTGCACAAGACTATCTTCAATGGAGATATTTTGAATAAAAATTGGGTTAGTTGGTCCTTCCAAATGTATTCTTTGGTTAAATGCTAAAGAAACTATTGACCATTTGCTGATCCACTACCTTTTTTGTAATAAAGTGTTGGTTATTGCTCCGTGCTCGTTTAAATTTGTCAAGAGCACTCCTCAAGACTCTACTGTAACTATTCAAAAGCTGGCCTCTTTTGAATTATGTGAATTCTAAATATTTTTTCTTTCACCCTAGGTGGTTAGACTCTCAATTCACATTTGGCACTTATGGAAGGAAAGAAATGATAGGATCTTTCAGGATAGAGTCCTTTCTCAAGGTGAAGTTTTAGCAAGGTTGGAAGTGGCTATCTCTAAAGTGGTTATGGCAAGAGTTTTTGAGAAATCTCAAAAAAATAGTCTTCACACCCTTCAGCTTTGGCATCAGTTAAGTCTTCCTCCTATTTGTGGGGCTTTTGGAGGTCAGTCCAATCTCTTGTCAAGGGATGAAGCTAAAGGATCCTCCTTCCATTGGGTTCTTTCAAATTAAATTTTGATCGAGCATCTTGTGGAAATCCAAGGGCCTCAAGAGCTAGGTGTGTGATCAAGGATTACTCATGTTCTTTCATTCGAGTAGCTTCTAAGACATTGAAAGAGGTAATTAGTAATGAGAGGCCCATGCCTTGGTTTTGGGTCTTCAAGTGGTAGCTCAATGCAGTATTTCTTATCCATGCAAATTGAAGGGGGCTCCATGGTTTCACTTTCCTTTGACTCTTTGGTTTCATTTTCCTTTTGACATTGCTTTATGGAAGCAAATGGGGTGGCAGATTTTCTTGCCAACTTTGTGATAGATTCAAATGAAGAGTTAATTATTGATGATGATTCAAAAAGATGGTAAGGCTTAGTGGCCAAATTGGACTATATCCCAAAATGATTTAAAATTGCTACCCTTGCTTCAGCTTAAAGTTTAATGGTGCCGCTGATTCCAACACAGTAAAATCCAGCGCTTGTCACAAAAGTATGGCTTGTGAAAAGACTTATTTCCTTCATGGGCCCAGTTATAGATCTTGGGTTGGGTATCAGCTCTGTTCGCAGTTAGGTTCCCTTGAACAAGCGGTGTAGGGAATAGCGTCTAATGATCTTGAAGTTGACATTAGGAGTAGAGTCAATTCAAAATAATTCCTTGTGCATCTCAAATCTCATAGATTTTGTTAGTGACAAGGTCTTTGTTAAGTCTCTTGCTATCCATTATGTAAGAAAAGATCACAAGGATGGGCTGGATTTGGGCTTGGAAACATTCAACGCTTCGCTAGTGATGCCACGACTTGTGGTGGGATCTGAGTTTTAAGGGTTAGTCTCTATGGCCTCCTCTAGAGTGCTTGAGGCTTATTTCCAGTTTGAGGTTGAATAGTTTGAGAAGATACAAAAAAATTTGAAGAATGGTGAATAAGGCTTTTTACCTTGCAAGGACTTGGCATGTGTAAAAGTTCCTTTTTTGTCTTCCCTCCCCTCACATGGACAATGATAAAGTAGACAGATATACATGAAATACCCAATAAGAATGGCAGGCTTGCTTGAGAAAAATGATGGAGCTCCTAGTTTTAGCACCCCTATATAGCCTGTGAATGTAGAGTAAGTTGCAATAGATATCATGGCTTTGGTTTCTTCTAAAAATTATAATATGTATGTATTAGGTTTCAAAAGTTTTCCTTGCGTATTTTTTGTTGGATTGTGTTTATCCTAATTCCATCTTGTTCAAATGATGAACTATTTCAATGTATTTTATGAATATGTTTAAATAAAAAGGGACAGGGGCCCCAAATCTCTCAATTAACATGTTAAGAAAACAATTCCACCTCACACCTAAAAATGGGATGACTGAAACACAAAATAAAAGGTTAAGAAGAATGAGAATATCCAAACCTATGTTCCACGGAGTTTCCTAACGTGGAGACGAGGGAATGGGGGGCCTAAATTTGGGGACATCAAGGGGACGGCAGGGGGACAATGACGGGGGGGCAGCGGGGGGGTGGTGCTAAAATACATATAGTACTTGAAAAATTAGTTATAAAAAGATGTATAACTGTAGAAACCTAAGGAAGTAAAGTTTCAACACATTGCAATGATTGCATTGAACTAGTAGTAGTTTTTAAATTTTAAAATTAAATTTTAATAGTGAACGCTGAAAATCAAAATATAGACATTGGAACGAGAACTAAAAGTTCAAAATTTCATAATCATGATTCATAATTGCAATCAACAATGTTCAAACTTCAAACTTCAAAAACAAAATAGTAAATACTAGATAGTAATACTAATGACTCATGACTCATGAGTCAATGGCTAATGGCCTGATGCCTCTAATCATCCCCAAGCTCCATGCCAATCTCCTCATCACTGGAACTGCTAGACCCCACATGTTGCCCTCTTCCTCTTGCAAGAATGAAGAAGATCCTTTTGGCTTGCTCTCTCCTAAGCTTGCTCCTAACTTTGTAAGTCTCCTTGCAAGTTGCAGCTCAAAGCCTCAAACTCAGACTTTCACTTCACTCTTCCTCTTCACGTTCAGAATGTAGCAATGAATTTGTGAATAAGATTGAGACAATATGTCTCTCTTATAACTTTTTTGAGAGGCCTTGGGGGTTGGGGTCGACTTAGGGTTAGGGTTAACCCTTTGAAGTGACCTTTTTCCTTCTATTTTAAAAAAAAAATCATCAAAATAAATGTTGCACCACAGGAGTCTTCTGCGAGTTTCCTAAGGTGTTGAGGGACGTCTGGGAGTCTCGAGGGCGTCCCAAAGTCCCCTTTTGGAGTTTCCCGAGAAGAAACATCTAGGAGTCTCAAGGGGGTCTAGGAGTCCTGAGGACATCCCAAAGTTCCCTTTTGGAGTTTCCCAGGAAGAAAGGTCCAAGAAACGTCCCCCTTTTAAGGCAACATCTAGGAAACGGCGGAGGAAACTTGGAGACGGTGGGGGATAGTGGGGGAACCTTTCCCAGGCGTCCCCACATCTCGGGGACGTCTCGTCTCAAAAACGCTTGGTTTTTCAAGGGGGACACGTCCCCGTGGAACACTAATCCAAACAGAAATCCAAACATGAAAAGAATAGAAACAACTTTGATCCAATGTAACTTTAAACTTGAAATTATATGATCCGATTGGCAGCTTGAAATCTATGGTCAATATCAACAATAGACCTAACCTCCTACTCGGTCATCACCAATTCTCTAATATCAACTCCACCATTGACATTGACACACAATGACACCATTGTTGGATCCCCACTACCATTCTTGTCCCCTTTCTTATCGGGTTGCTTGTCACTAACTACTAGAAGACAAAGGGTCAATTTGTTAAACATGGAAGATCAATTGTTTCATCTTCCATAATGGTTCCTTTTCCTTATTTTGAGTAACAGAAGATAGACAGTACATCATCTACAAGAGAGAATGCCATGCAAAGAACATTCAGATTAACAAAACCTTGTTTCAGCTAATGTCTTACTTCTGATTTAAGGATGCTTGTTATCTCTATTTCTGCTTTCTGCATTGTAGTTTGCTTCTGCTGTTCAATAATTTAAGGTGTTGTCCAATGAATATCTCCTAGGATCTGGATCTATATGTCAAAGTAAAATCTCCAGTTAGTACTAAACAAGAATCCTGAAAGTTGAATTTTTACACGAGACTCCAATGTGAAGTCCAAATAAATTGATGAAACTAGTAACTAAATAATGTACAAACTACACTTGCTATTTGTAACTGATCTCACTATTGGCAAATTTTAACTTTTGGAATCTGTTTGCTCAGCTTATAGCATGGTCCCATGCAGCTGTTTATTGTTTATAACTTTATTCTTTTAAGGTTCAAATGGTCCCATGCAATTCCATTATTTTAATTCGAAAAAATGCTTCATATAAAACTAGTCCTATGTAATTTTTAATAAACATAGTGCATAATTTGGAATTTTCTTCTTAAATAGTGGAGCAGCCGTAATTTAAGCATTAAATGTTCAGTTATAAATAGAGAAGGGGCCGAATTATGTGCTTAACCACAAATATGTCACATGATTGAACATTTTATCTTCTCAATCTTTTTATTTTCTTTTAAAATTTACCTCCAAAATTTAATAATTACTTAAAATACAACGTTGAAAAAATCATGAGACCACTGGCCCCATATCTCTTAAATTTTTGAGCAACGCCTCCTATTAAAATAGCCAAGTAGCTGCATCGGAACGACTATGGTTCAGACTAGCCACATGAAGGAATATGAAATGAGAGATATATTTTACCAATGTAGAAACGATGCAAGATCATGGGGACACTTGACAATAAAGCATCACATAAAGCAGGAGAAAAGACCAGTATTTAGTGCATAAATTTAGTGAACATGTCTTGATGCCACCTCCCTATATTCCACTTATTAACAGTTTATTTTAATAAATTAGTTAATTGCTCTTGAGTAGTTCTTCTTAGGCTGTGGTCTTATTTGGGGTTAACTAAGTTTTTTCAATGGCTACTGCTAAAAAAATATGAGCCTTTTCTAAGCACGGGGTTAATATATTTTTAAATTCTTTTCTGTTAAAAAATTTTAAGTGGAAGTGAACGAATTTTAAATAAGAAATTATATGTAAATGTATGATTCATATTTTATTGACATACTACAATTAAAAAAAAGTTCATGTAAACTCTCAATAGATATAAAATTCCCCAAGTTGGTGGAGGAAACTTTCAGCCCCTCTCTCAACACTACCATAAAACTTGCAGCTACATATGTGCGGCTCCTATTTTATAAGAAAGATTCATTTTAATCCTTTAGCTGCATTTTACAGAGAAAAAGGTTTTGGAATTGTTTTTGAAGAAGACACTCTTTGGAGGGTAATCTAACAAGAGAGGACAGCAATAGATGAAGCAACATGTGTTCCGGAGCAGATATCAAAATAATACTTCATCTTTTTTTACATTTATGCCAAGAATTTTTTGAGACAGTTTTTAGTTTTTCAATAAAACCTTGTTCAAAAATATGTAAGGAAGATTATGTTGGTAGAATCAAATGTATTTATGATGATGTGTAGTGAATTTCCACAACAATAGAAAATCCTTTTTGCTTCAGTATATTTCAATTAATATGGCCCACGGCTAAGAAAATTTCATTTTGAAAATTTTCAAATGCTACTAAATGTTTTGAAGCCTCTAAAAGCTCGGAGTAGCACCCACCATCCAATCATGCCACATCACCTTCATCTAATGGTGTGTGAGGACCTTTGTCAGTGAGAGGTTTCCACGGTGAAGCCCCGACATTGTGACAGATCAAAGAAGGTAGGCCCATACCTTTCACTTTTCAATGCTAAGCTTTTATGAATGGCAAGGCCCAAAAGTCATTTTCTTTAATAGTTTTTGGACGCAAGGCCTTCTGATTACTACCAGGTGGCAAGCTCTTGGGGCTTTAGGTGGAATGGATAGGGGAGAATCACAAGGAAGGAGCAGCAACCATTCATCTCACCATTTCAACATTAACCCAACAGTCTACAATGCATATCACAAACATCTCAACTACTTTCAACAATTATAGAGCCAACTAACCAATTTTTTTAATGTAATAAAACACTCTAATGAAGACTCAACTACCTCTATCAAGGCATTTGGAAAGTGACGAGCCTTCTTAACCATATTCAGTTGTAGAGAGGTCCAAATGAACAAGATATTTCATGCCTTGTCTTCATCATGTCGCATCGACTCAAAATTTATATCCTTTGCCAACATGGGCCTCATGCCTTAAGCCATTTTGGGGTGTTTTGTTGTGGGTTGGGCATCTTTCTATAAATATAGAGCATTATGCTAATATATAATTTAGGTTTTGAAGCCTTTGGAGGCTTGGAGTAGCATGCATTGTCCGATCACTCCACATCACATTTATCTGACGGCGTGTAGGGATCTAAGGTATAGCAATGAGAGGTTTCCAAGGTAAAGCCCTCATGTTGCAACACATCAGCTAAGGCAGGCCTATTCCTTTCACTTGCCCTCAATTATTTATGAGTGCCAAGGCACACAAGTCCCTTTCTTTAATAGTTTTTCGCCATGGGGCTCCTAACAAGTAGCAAGTAGCAAGCTCCTAGGTCTTCAAGCAAAAAGGAGGATGGAGAATCACAAGGACGCAACAACAGCCATTCATCTCACCATGTTAATAACAATCTAACAGCCCACAATGCATATCACAAATATCTCAACTGCTCTTGACAAATGATAAAGCCTGCTAACCAATTTTTGAACACATGAGCCCTTCAATGAGGATTCAACCACCTCTATCAAGCCATTTTGAAATTGATAAGCCTTATTCACCATATTTAGTTGCAAAGAGGTCCAAATCAGTGGAATTTTTCATGCATGTTCTCCATCAAGCCACTCCACTCTGACTCGAGTTCTAGCAAAGATTAGTCATTTTGAAGGGAATTTATGATGTGCATTAGGGATCTTTCCATAAATATGGAGAATTATGCCCATTTGTACTTTAGATTTAGCTTTGGAAGAATGAGCTCTACGATCCTTAATTGTAGTTTCAATTCTTAGTATTAGGCTCTAGGGGAACTTCTATGTATGTCTTAAAGCATTAGCTTTTTATTTTATGTAGCTATATTTTGAAGTATTCAATTTTGAGGGTTTGAAATACTTATTATCAAATTTTTGAGTCGTTTGCTAATAAATTATCTAATGTATCTTTACAATCGAGTAAATGCATGAAAATAGGGAGCAAAAAAGGGGTCAAAAGTGGCGACTTTTTTATTGAAATCAGCTAAATCTGAACTTGAATAAATAATTTGAAATGTATTCACTCAAACTTTGAAGATATAACAAGAACAAGATTTTTAGTACTCTAAATCTAGTTTCTAAACTACTAAACTTTTTTTAAAATGGTTAAGATTAAGAGGATCAAATATTGTACACACACAAAAGTGTTCCTATTGTTCTTACTAAAATATAACAATGTTTAGTGTGCATCCCCCCTTTTTTTTGCATTCAATATTTCTTAAAATCACTTGATAGAAATATGGTTAAAAGTGAGTACTAAAAGTTTTGTATTTTTTATTGACTTTTTTTGTAATTTTTGAAAGTGGGTGCATCTTGAAAATTGCATCATTGAGTGTACACATCACATAACTTTCAAAAAAAAAAAAAAATTGCAATTTTTAAATTTTAAATGTGTAAAGAATGAAGCGTATAAAATCTTATATATTTTTTCCAAATTTTGATAAACAGATCAAAAGTTTTTAAAAAAATCAATACATATGTATATGAGGAATACAGAAACATCAATAAAAGAAAATAAAAATAAATATGTTAATTATTCCAAATAAATATATATATATATATATGGTTAGAAAGTTAAGAAGACATGTGGCATTTTAGTGACAATTTTGTAAATATTATAATAAAATGAGTAAATTTGATGATGTTGAAGTTGAAAAACACTAATATGATTATAAAAAACACACATTAAATGGGTTAAATTAGAAGTCCAACCTTTTAGGCTCATTATCCAAACCTATTCAGAAGCAAAAAGGAAAAGAAATATTTTTGAGTAAAAAATGTGAGTTCATCACATAACATGCTCATATTTTCAAAATGTGATCGCATTTTTTATACTTTTTATGGCCTAAAAAAATTGATCACATTTTATAGAACATAAAATCCCTCATGTTTCATTTTCCCAAAACATGATTGTGTTTTTTAGGCCACATAATGTGATCACATTATGACTTAGCATTTTCCAAACCATAACACGATCACGTCATTTCAACTTTTAAATAACGTAAGCACATTATGGCCAAAATCACTCATTTGGCCACTTTTTTGTCCCCCATTTTGGTGCTATTACCCAATCATGCTTTCATTATTTCCATAGACTAATATTTAGTGTATTGCAAAGTTGTGAGAGGGATTTCAAAGAGATATATTTGATGTAAACCTTTTGATTTCAATTATTTTCTTTGTGTATTTCTTTCTTTTTTCCTTTATCAATTAGGCTTAAAGCTAGAATAGATAAGAAGTCAACCTTGTAATCGGAAAAAAGATTTTCTTGTAGATTCTTTGTATTTTCATGCTTGATGTCCTATCGTGGAGCAAGTTGTTGTGAACAACAAATCTAAACATCAACAATATGGATATGTGTGAATTTGTTTGATATTTTCTATTAATTGCAAGTTTTGTATTGTAGTCATCAATAATGTGAATGTTGCAGTTTTATATGCAACTTTTAATTGTTTAATTTACAAAATCTTGTCTCAAGTTTCTAATTCAATTATTTGTACACTTGTTTTGGTGCCTACATTTTAGAAAGAAAGTGTGAGAGAAAGAGAGTGCTAACATGGGCTAGGTTATTAGTAGTGGTCATAAATCAAAAATTTATTTAGGTGGAATGAAAAGATAGGGGGAATAAATTTGTTTCTATTACATGTTTAAATCCTAGAGAAAACTGTGTATATTATGAAAAGTTGTAGACTTTGTCCATGATTTAGTGTTTTAGGATTTTTTTCTTAAATTTTCCTTTGCAAAAGAGCTTCCTATTCTTGCTTAAAGAAAAAGTTCCACTTTATACATTTTGTTTTGTATTGTCTAAAAAGAACAAATGAAGATGCTAATAAATATATCATATATTGTTTAATAAATCTTATATATATAATTCATTTCAATATAAATTAGATAAGTAATTACAAAAAGTCATATGCATATCATTTGATTACTATATCTCTTACAACTCCTTACTCAATATATCTATATTCTAAAAAAATTAAATAATTAAACTAAAATTATAAAATATCATTAAACAAAATATTTTATATTTAAATTAACACATCTAAAAATAAATAAATTCAAAAATCTCTCTTCGTAAATTAAAATTTATAAGATCTATTAAATTTTCTAAGAAAAATCTTATACTAATAAAACATCTAAAATTAATGTCTTATCTTTATTTAAGAAAACCAAATTAAAATTATATTAAATTTATTTTAACCAACAAAGTAATTAAAAAAAAGGCTCTTATAAAGAGGTTAATTTGAAAATTTAAATGTGATAAAAGATTTCTAACTCATTTTATCTTTATCTCAAAAATTTCCAATTTCCACATAAATTTGAATACACACTAGAATAGCAATTTTGTATCGGTCATCTTAATACCCTAAAATGCACCTTAATCAAGGCATAAGCTTTAAGCTATCTTAAAGTCGCTTAATATCAATACTTTTAACAGCATAACTCAGCTTGTTCTTAACACCATACCAAGTATTCCTAAGAATCTAGGAAACTAATACTAAGACTGTTTAAGCTTGAAGTACAAGATTCTCGACACAATCTAATGCTTTAATATTTCTAATTGTGAGCATAGAACTTCATATGACCAAAAAAAGGGCACTAATAGTTTTAAATGATAGGTTTTCAATATTTTTAAGAGATTTTTTTCCTTATTTAAATGTGCATATAGTTTATAGTTTAATGTTATTTAATGATCTTTTATTAATTAGTATTTTTTATATATATAAATATTTTTTATCAAAAAATAGTATTATAATATTATTATTGTATGATTTTTTTTAATAAGACAATCAATTGAAAGAGTGGGATTAATTTAATTTTACTTAGTTATCTTTATAGAAATTTAAAATTAGTTTAGGGAATTAAAAGAGGTATAGATATAGAGGATAAGATGAGTGTAGGGACACTTCTAAAGAAACATACAAAAACATATAGCAAACAATGCAAGAAAGGAAACATAGGGTCCATGCACAATCCCTCAAGGTCTTAGATAGCAATCCTAACATTCAAGGCCAAAAAAAAAGTGTGTTTGACATAAGGCAATAGGGTCACTAGATTTGTGATGTCTTGTAGACATATTGTATAAACTCAAAAATTGGCCAAAGGGCTCTTCTTACTAAAGTGAAAGTGCTGAAAATAAAAAATAATCAATCTAGTATAAGCCACTTTAGTGGGCATATCTTTGGAAATCCATTGACGAAGGTCAAACATCACTCACAAGTATAGAGCAAGACATCTTTGGTCCTCATAAGCCATGAGAACGTAAAAAGAACCAAGACCCTTTGAAGAGGCAAAAAAATATCCTCTAAACTCATAATAGGGAGAGTAATTGCATATAAAATGTTCCTTGATCTTCGATTCTATGAAGTATATCTAGCAAATATACTCCTAAAGAAGTGGTTCATCTTAGTGCAGAAAGTTTTGAGAGCATACTTTGATGGCAAGAGGAACTCTCACACTACTAGGTAGTGAAAGTTTGGTATATCCCAAGGACAAAATGAATCCATCATTTAACTAGAGATATAGATCAAAGCAGCATTGACATTTTGAAGATAGTGGCTCTTTATGTGTAGTCCATGTGGATTGGATGTAGGCTTTATAAATCTCAATGCAAATACCATTGTTTATCTCCCCCTTAGAGAGATCAAGAGCATTCACATAAAAGCCCTACAATGGTGGCCTAGCAATGTCAGGGTCAATGACATACAACAAGGAGAAGTCTCTTGCATACCAACAAGATTCAAACTCGCAATCTACCAACACCATAGAAGAGAGGATCTAAGAGCAAGAAAAGTATATCTAATGACCTATCTAGGAAGTGGTCATTATTTTCAACCTATTTATCATAGTCACCACATGGAATATTACTTAAGAGCTATGCCAAATTATGAAAATTTGATGGCCTAAGGGACTAATCTCCAAGCATATATATGTCTAGATAGCATCGCAACCAATACTCTCTATGGGAAGTGTGGGGAAATGGGAACCAATGGGGATCTTAAGTGGCCGTTTTTTTTTCTAAAATCAATGAAACATGAACTTTGATGAGTAATTCAAGATGCCTACACTCAAAATTTGGAAATGTGACAAGAATAAGAATTGTAGTGTTTAGAATCTAGTTTTTATACTAAGCTGTTTTGGAAAATGGTGAACATTAAAAAGGTCAAATATTGAGCACACATTGAGGTGGTTCTATCTTTATCACTAAAATATATCATAGCATTGTATGTGTGCCCCACCTTTTTGTTTCATTAAGTATTTTTGTAAACCCAATGATGGAAAGATAGTTAAGAACATGTCATACAAGTAATTTCTCTTTTATATTTTTTATTGATTTCTTTTGTGAATTTTTGAAGTGGAGGCATCTTAAAACATTGATCATTGGTTGTGTGTGTCACCTAATTTCAACAAAATTAATTGAAATGCAAAAAAAACTTATATAGAATGAAGCATAGAACAATCCTATACAACTTTTTTATATTTAATTAAATGGATAAAAAATACCAAAAAAATCAATAGATATGTATTTGAGGCATATGAAGACATGACTAGGAGTAAATAAAAATTAATATCTTAATTTATTTCAACTATAGAAAAAATCATATAGTTGGAAAGCTAAGAAGTAGCTTGATGTTGCAATGGTGGTTTCATGGAATTTCATACTAAAACACTGACACATTAAGTTGCTAAGAACGAAGGTCAAACATGCTATGTTTTCTATAAAAAAACAAAGTTGGAAGCACAATATGCAGGTTCAACCTTCAAGCTTAGAAATTCATTATAGATGTGTCAGGAACACATTGTAACACAATCATGCTACTAAAAGCATAATTGAATTGACTTAAACACAAACTTGGCCACTTTTTGTCCTCTCCATGCACATGCCCCTCTATCTGATTTCAATCCATAGCCTAAAGGTATGGGTCCCAAATCGCACAACCATACAAGAGTGCAAGAGTGACCAATGAGTGAAATAGGTGGATCTTTGTTTGAATGTCTTAAAACTAAACATGAAAGCATTATTTTTGTAATGTCGTAAATTGCATCCTGTGCAATTTCACAATGCATACACCTTCCACTTTAGATAAATTAAGATAATTGTGCTCTTGTTCAATCCAAACCATCTTCCACCACCTAGCATCCCAATTCCTTGACTATTGAGTTCGATTTTCTCACAGATCGATGTGCGTCACGAAGACATTTGTGCGTCGTGAAGATGTATGTGCATCGCGCTTGCATCCCATGAAAATCCATGACTAAGTTGGTCATTGAGACGTTACACCTATTGCGTTTGGCAATGTAACACCTCTGCCAACCTGCACCCTCATCGAGAATTGCTCGAGCAGGTTATTTAAACCAAAAAGACCCTCTTTCTTGAGGATGGAGGAATTCAATCTAGATCTTTTTGGAAGCAAGACACACAACTCTTGTTGAAAAGATGGTTCTCATTGCACCAAAAGATCGACCTATTAATGCCTGATACAACCGTCGAAGTTAATGAATCCATAAGAGGCGGTTAAGCCATGTCACAAACCCAAGTGTTGCACTGCACAACACAAGGAGACCAAGGGCGCACACCTTGCAACAATCCCCCCTAGCGCAAGCGAGGGGTTCGAACCCATGACCCAAGCTCTAAGACCAATTGTTGCAAAGATGACCTCGTCATTGCACCAAAAGATCGACCTGTTAATTCCCGATACAACCACCAAAGTTAATGAATCCACGGGAGGCGATTAAGCCTTGTCAAAAACCCAAGCGTTGCGTTGCACAACACAAGGAGACCAAGGGCGCACACCTTGCAACAACTCTCTCTTTCTCTCTCATTTTCTTCAGCATTCTACAACACTTCTTGAGCATTCTCCATCTCTATTTACACATATCATTCAAAGAACTCTTCTATAGTTTTTAGAGTAAACTCCATTGTTGCAAACACGAGGTTATCTTACAAAGAGGCTATTGGCATCTTGGAGACTCTCATTGCTTCTTTGTTGCACCAGCAAGCTACTTTGCTTCTGTTCTTGGGAGTGATAACTCTTCAAGATTTTTCGTTGAGCATATTATCTTTACTTGATTAGCATATTGTTATTGCTATAATTTTATGTTTATTTCTATTATCTTATCTAGGGTTGTCTGTGGAGGTGGAAACACCAATACGAGGGTTTGAGTGAGGTAAACTCCTATACAACCACCCAAACTCTTCTTTATGGTCTTATGTGTGTAGGTACGGGTGGAAGAGCTGCTTGGAGAAAACTTGGATTTCATCAAACATTTTTGGTGACATACTAAACTCTTCTTTGTCCATTTCATTTAAGTTCCTCTTAGCATTTTTATTTCTATCATTTTATATTCATTGTGCAACTATATCACATATCCCTTTCACGTCCAAAAATCTGTGCAGATTATTTTGTGTTTTCCTACAAAGTTTATGTTTTTTGTTCATATGGGACACTAGCACAACGCATTGTCATCCTACATTCATGTGTTAGTCCTAGATAGAGAGCTTGTCGAGTTGTTTAGAAGACCTATGTACCTTGCACTTTCGATTTTTGATGTCTAAAGAGTCCAGATAATTTTTGTGCTCTTCAAAGCACACATTTAACTAATTAAAGGGTGAGCTTAAAAGTCGTAGTTACCTGAAGGCTTACCTAAGTGGAGGGTTGAAATTTGAATCCTCAAAGGATTTGATTATCCTTCATAACAGTTCACTTTTCATACTATACAATTTTTCAATGGTGGTAAGAGTAAATTTTCCATTACTCTTGACTCAATAACTAGAGTTCAATTAAAGTGTGGGCCAAAGAAGAGGACCTACATGCAAACATACGAAAAAACAACCTCAACCTTCTCATCTCTATAAATAAAAATCACTTAACTTGCCTCCTTTTTGAAAATGTTGAAAACCATAACTTTTATTTACCCCAAATTAACTCAAAATTAGTGGATAAAATATCAAGTTCCATCTTTAGATCCCTCACTAAGTGAGACATCAAGATAATGCTCTATAAATAGGAGAATAGAAATAAAGACATGAAAGTGTAAACAACCAGTTGCATCACCTACTATATTTGAGATGATCTCTAAATTGTCGATGTGGAGCCCAAATTATAGGAGAGAATAGGTAGACTTATTTAACACCTATGGTACTCTAAAAATCCTCTATTTTCCCCATCATTGTCTATACCCTACAAACAATAAACTCATAGAGTGTCATCTCACGAAACCTCTAAAAGTGAAAGACCCAAAGTCTTAAGCATGTCAATAAACAAGTGTTATTGGACTATATCAAATGCCTTGGAAAAATCCACAAAACAACAATAAATTGTACACTTGTTTGTTTTAGCCTCCTCGATTACATCTATTAAAGTGAAGACGTGATATGTGGTATGGTGGTTCCTCCAAAATCTTGCTTGTTCTTTGGCTCTCAACTTTTTTTTGGCTCTCAACTTTTTTGCCTTTGCCCAAGCTAATAAGTTCTTTTAATATTAGTTATGATTCTATAATATGCATGTTTCTAGTTTTCTTAGGAGTAGTTTCCTATTAAGCCCACATTAATCAATTCAAACAAAAAAAAAAAAATTATTGAAGTTTTCAAATTATATTGTGATATCATTTTATAATAATATTTTTTTTTTTAAATTATATTAAAATATTAATAATTTTATAATTATATTAAAGTTTAAAAATATTAAATAAAATTTGTGCAAATAAATTAAAAAAGAAAATATTTAAATAATCTATAGTAAAAAGATAGGTGTTGTGTAAATAGATAATTATATGTTTAATTTTTAGTTATGTTTAACAATAGATAGTTTTTATTTTTTAAAACTTATAAAAAAATTATATAAGATATATACAAGATTTTAGGGAATAGTGTTGTAGAGGAGATAAGTATTCTTTAATGCACTTTTCTCCACTAATTTGGTATTCAATTTAGTAATATATAGAGATATGTTAATTTGGTATTTTATTTAGGTCATTCATGAACAAAATTCAATAGTATCTAAAAATCACTCTTCTATTTACCTATTTTAGTCTTCATTCACTCAAGTATTCCACCTATCCCCCATTTGCACCTCTTGGACACAATTTTTGTTGCAATTCTAACCCTCAAATCATGTCCACCTAATTTCAAATTTGCTTCTTGAAAATTATAAGGTGGAATCAAATTCAAAGTGTTGACTATTATCAATTGGCTTACACACTAGATTTTTCAAATTAGGATCTAGGTTGTCATAGGAGATGCACTAGGTTATTAACATAACACATCATTACAAAGAACAAAAAGAGAATCATTAGAACATCAATTCAAATAGAAGGAAAGCATTAGACATTTATTAATGCTTGCATCATCATTACCTAAGGACAAATACTACAGTATTATCTTATACATTGTGAAAAGTAACAAAGTGGGGCTTTACTAAAGCAGGATAAAGTTTCAATATTTCAACTCTTGCATAACAAGCCCTCAATGGGTGTTCCTCAACACCACTTTATTCATAATCAAATATTAGGCGAGGGTGAGCAATCTCCACAAGTTTACAAGTGCAATAGATAATATTACCAAAACAAGATACAATTGCCGAAATCAATCAATATCACAACCATAATCCTATCCAAAACTCCTAGTAACAAGATAGATTCATCATAGTCATCTACACATTACCAATCTGTTATCTAATTCTTAATCAATGTTTGCCAACGCATACAATGAAATAGTTATGCAATCTTTTTCCCCTCTTGTTAGTTATGCTTATACATGTGTTAATGGCATAGCTCTTATGTTTAATTTAGTTATGCAATATTTTGTTAGTTGAATTATCATTTTGTTAGACCTAGATAAATATATTTGTAAGGACCTTTAGAATATATAACTAAGGTTTTCTTTCTTCCCTGCAAGTGTATTATTTTTAGCAAGGTTCATGAGAATTAGTTTGAAAAATATGAGATTTTATAGGAATTATTTTGATTGGTTCTTATTATGTGTCAATAAAAAATTAGAGAATGGATCGTTAGATTGTTTTAACACCCTGACTTCAATTAAATTTATGGTTTTGATTGGTTCACAATGTGTGTTAGTTGAAAATTGAAGTAAATAAATTACTATAATTTTGATATGCACAAACACTGTGCCATTTAACTTAATTGTATAGTTAATACAATAATCAATATAAATTAAAATACAAAAAGATGAGAATTATTAATCAAAAAAGTAATAAGAAAACAACAATTGCTTAGCTATTGATGATAGTGGAAGTTGATTTTGCTGATTTGGAGTGTGCAAATGCGTTCAATGACCTATCTCTAACTTTAGAAATTGGATCTAAAGGATGACTCTTGTAGCCAATTCATTTATGCAATCTACTATTGTTAGACAAGATCACATGTGATTATATCCTAGTCTTGCATGATAATGGCTTTTCCTTGAACAACTCTATATGCAACCATTGCCTGCTTTTGAAATCCCTTATGTCTTAGTCAAACACCACCTTTATGAGACTATTGAAGACACACAAGATGAAATACACCTAATGGAATATTTTCTCATGCAATTGTAGAATGTTCTATGTGATCCAATGCTCTAAAGCTTCATTAGGCTCTGTTGATGATCGAATGACTCTTGTTTTTTTATTAGTTCATTTGGAATTTCTTTAAATATGACATTATAGGTGCCAAATTCAAATGTTTTTGCATGCAAACTGACAAGCAATAATCTACTTTTGGAAGGGAGACAACTTAGGGTAAGTGAAAGTTGTGTTTAAATAAAGTGGACATGATTATGTGCACAATTCTATTGATAAACAAAATCACACCTATGTTTTAATTCAAGGTGGAAAAACATACAAGAATCATGCTAGGTCTAGACCATAGGGGCTTCACTAGTAAAAGAAAAAGAAAGTAGCTTAGTTTTTTAGCTTATGTGCTAGAATACATTGAATTGAGCATCTAAATGACACATCTTAAGACAAGGCCAAAATAAGTATGCACTTTTCTCATTGATATTTGTCCCACTTTGGCATGCATATGAGCTATGTGAGTCATGCATGAGGTCTAATAAATAATAGAATAAATACAAAAGGCTAAGAATAATAAATCAAAAAAGTGAATAGGTAGTTAGAAGTGTTTATCTCTTAATGATGAAAGAAGTTGATTTTGTTGATTTAGAATATGTAGATGTATTTTAAACAACCAATCATTAATTATAAAATCATCCATCTGAAAAATGAATCTTGTAGAGTTGATGTGTTTGTATGATATGGACTATTGTTAAATGGGATTGCATACAATTCTGAAATTATAATTGATATTTGATATTCATTATTTACAAAGGAGGGAATACTCCTTAAATAATACAATACAGGACGATGTTTTTAAAAAAGAAACAATCGTTAACTAAAGTAATTAACATAAGGTTACTAAAAGCTAACTAAAGCAAACTAAGTTAATTGAAAGTAAACTACTGACTAACCAAAAGCTAAGATGACCATTCAATATTACAATAATATTTTAATACCCTCCCTTAATGCTCATCCTACAAAATTTTACAAATTTATCTGAATTGAGAGACTTGGTGAGAATGTATGCAGTCTGATCCTCAATTGGAACATACTGCAACATCACAAATCCATCATCAACAAGTTGGCAGATGAAATGACAATGAAATTCATGCTTGGTTTGCTCATGGAAGACTAGATTTTTAGCAAGCTTGAGTACCCCTTATTATCACAAAACAAGGGGGAGGGCCCTGCTTGAGACATTTGCATGTCAACAAGCATCCTTCAAAGCCATACTACCTCACATGTTGCCTTAACTATTCCTCGATACTCTATTTCGGTTAAGGAAAGAGCTACAACCTATTGCTTCTTGCTTTTCCATGTGACTGCACCTGTACCAAGACTAAAAACATACCCAGAAGTGGACTTCTTGTCATCAACTGAACCTACCCAATCTAGATCTGTAAATCCAACCAACCTAGGATCTTTGCATCTGTTGTGTTCAAAGAATCGATGTTGTTCATTATATAGAGGAGACAAAGGCTCCTTAAATAGAATTAAGAAGACGATGTTTCTAAAAGAAACAATCATTAACAAGAGACGAAGTTCGAAATCACTGGATGACCATTAATAACATAAATAGAAAGATATTATACTAATACCCTCCCTTAATGGTCATCATTCCCCCTTCTTCTCAGAATGCTTCTGCAGCAAAAGACAAGAGCCTGCCACTGACTCTACCACTTAAGAGATGAGTCTGCCACCAACCCTCCTAGAAACTGCAGAACTTCTAGAAATAACCAAAAAATAACACCAATCGTCCAACCTGATGTTGGAAAACAAAACTTTCCCTCCCTATAACCAGAGACACACCAAGAACAACTGCCACAATTTTGAGGAAAAATCGACAAACCCTCCAAACTAATGTAGATGAGCAAGATGCCCGAAAACAAATTGCAAAAAACCACTGGTGCAGATGTTCGCACAACTCCAAGTGCGACTAAAAATAGACTGCAACAAAGTACGATTTTTGAGGAAAAAATCGCAAAACCCATAAATCCGAAGATTACAAATCATCATTTAAAAAAAAAAACAGTAAAAAAACCCAAAAATGATTTTTGAGGATAAAAATCGATCAAAACCGAACACGATTTTTGTGGCGAAAAATCAATCAAAACTAGACACAAAATCCAAGACACGGATCAGAGTACAAAAGTTCGTTTTTTTGAGGAAAAACGGTAACACCCAACATAATATTTTTGAAATGAGAAAAATTATTAAAAAACCTCCCCGCCAATATAAAAAGAATTAAAAAGGAACAAAAATTATTAAAAACCCAACACATATTTTTTAAGGAGAAAAATATTAAAACCCACAAAAAAAAATTTCCAAGGATAAAAAAATATTTTAAAAACTCAACAACAATTTTTTCAGGAAAAAAATATTAAAAACCCGCAGGAACATCAATGCCCAGAAACAGAATCGTCAAAGAACCAGACCGAAGCTCAAACAAGGAGTCTTGATTTTTGCCAAGAATAGAAAACTGACTTCGCCCAGAAATAAAGAAATCAGCCACATGCCAAAATGACGAAAACCCTTGTAAGAACACTTTCTCAGAAGTCGCGCGCCTCAGAAGCATTCAAAATTGCGGCCAGAGAATGGAGATTTTTTCTTCAGAAAATGCGCCCAGACACGCGTCTCAAACTGCAGATAGAAGACACGATCAAAATGAAGATGAAAATGCATCTTAAAAAAATCCAGAAAACGCCACCGGAAGAGGAAAAAACGAGCAGAATCTAAAGAATGTAAGGTCGCGACTAGGAAAAACAAGTCGTGTGTGCGAGAAAGAGCAGAACAGACACATGAAGATAACACACGATGGAAGTTATGACCTTTCACCCAAACGCGATTTTCTGCCTCCTTTTTTAATTTTAAAATCCACGAATTCTCCAAAAAAATGAATTACAAAAGCCCCACCAAAAATTTTCTCAAAAAAATCAGAAGAAAAATTGGCGCCCAAGGTCTATGGCTTTGATACCATGTTCAAAGAATTAATGTTGTGTATTAAACAGAGGAGACAAAGGCTCCTTACATAGAATTACAAAGATGATGTTTCTAAAAGAAACAATCGTTAACCAGAGACAAAGTTAGAAACTACTGGATGATCATTAATAACATAAATAGAAAGATATTATACTAATATGTTGTACAGAATGCCAAAGTCAAGTGTCCCTTTCACATATCTCAATACTCACTTCGCTGCAACCTAGTGTTTCGCCTTACGAATAGTCATGGAATGAAAATTATAGCTCACAACGAAGCTGAGATCAAGTCTAGTGGTAGTAAGATAGATAAGGCTAATTGGTCTAGCTTGCCACAATTTTTTGTCTACAACTATTGCCAACCTTTAAAATTTGTCCATGTTGTGATATTTGATTTTACACCAAGACATTGCTAATGGACACATTTAATATTTGTTGTGCTAGAATTGAAATTTTGAACCTCCTTATGCCATAAACAGACTCTATTTTGTTGTTATCCATAAGAGAGGACATCAAAGACATGCAAGATGTAGTATACCTATTGTAGGATCCATTAATGCAAGTGCATAATTTACTCTATATAATTTGATGCTTTAATGATCAAATGATTCTTTTGATTTTGATTTTTGATTTGACACAGAGACAATGATCAATAATTCTTTTAAAAGCAAATTGACTTAAAAGTGAAGAATAAGTTCAAATAAAAAAGATGTGATTGTGTCTAAAAGATATAATCACAATCATACTTTTAATTCAATCTAGAATTAAAAATGAATAAAAATCATATTAAATCAAGACCACAAAAATTAAACTAAAAATAAATAAATTTTATTAATATAACTTAACATACATATAATTAAACAAATAACATATCTAAAAATAAAATAAATAAATAAATCATTAGAAATATATAAAATATAATTTCTTTCCCTACGAAAATAAAATTAAAATTACATTATCACTATTATCAATGATATCACCTCCTCAATCTACTTAAAATTGATTATTATTTTACAGATATTTTGGACACTAATATATAATTAAACCAATTATTATCTTCTTTCAATTCCATTGACAACTCTTGACCACACCCTTTTGCTTCGCCGACAATATTACGCCGAAAGCATTAGCAACCACCGCCTTGGCACCCAACAAGTGGGGACCGTTTGGATGTAAGAGTTTTTTAAATTAACATATTAATTAAAAAACTTTTACCCTTTGCATATTGTGCAAAATTAACTCCGAAGAAAAGGATACCGCCTAGATCAGATTAATGGAAACATAGCAATGTTTCTCAAATTCATTATTATTCGAACAAAGCTGTAATCAAATTTAGAGCGCTTGATACGAGCATGAACTTCATGAAATTGAAATGAAAAGTTTTGTGTGTTTCGATTTCGTCAATAGATCATATTCAGTAACAGCTAAATAATAAATTGGGCGACCTGAAATATTGAAGAAATCAAAATTCTCACAATTTTTTTTCAAAGATTCGTCATTTCAATTTAATGGACTGTGAAAATTTGATTGGGATTGTGATCTGAAATATTGAAGAAATCGAAAAATATACAATTTGTTCAAAAAACTCTTCATTTCAATATAATGACCGTGAAAATTTGATTGGGAGTGTGATCAGAAATATTGAAGAAATCAAAATGCACACATTTTTTTCCTAAAAACACATCATTTCAATTTAATGGACTCAAAATTTGATCATTTCAATTTAATGGACTGCAAATTTGATCATTTCAATTTAATGGACTGTGAAAATTTGATTTACATTAAGTTCATGGTTAAACTCAACTTGAAGGTTTTCACTTGAGAAATAAACTGTAAATTGTTTTAATCTGCTTGTATCTGAAGCTTCTAAGCACAAGATTTCAAGCATGATGCAGAGCGAAAGATAAAGTTGCAAAGGAGGACACTTTATCCAAAAGCAGAGAAGTAGGAAAGGGAAACTCACAATTGGCACATTTTTGAGGGAAATTGATGGAGGCGGATGAGCGGAGGGGACGGCAACAGGTGCGAGAGGGCAGCCGAAAACACCGAGCAAAAGCTTCAGGTCGCTACAACTTTGACGCCTCCGCGGAATCCAATTTCTGCCAAGCTTCCAGCGGCTCTCTTTCGCCGCGTCGTTGGAAAGAGAATCACAGAGATCGTGAGAAGGGCCTTCCAACAGGGGCTCCATGCATACCACCTTTGCACTACAAGACCTCACCAGCGGCCTTCGCAGCGCCCGCAAATCGATGCGTTTGTCCACAGTAGTACTAGTCTCCACAGCCATTACCATGTCTGCCAAACCGAATCACAAGTAGAACAGTATAAAGCTCTGAAAAACCAAAAAACCCCTTCTGACCACCTGCAGAGGCTTCGCCGGCGGCCGTCCACTACGGCTTTGCATTGCTTCATATTTCGTGCCCCTTTTACCGCGCGTGAATTGTGAATGCCCTGTAACTGGAGGTAAAAGCGGAGTGGGGCCGTTTCGGGCCTTTCGCTTCCCCAACAAGTTAATGGCGACGCGTGCACGAACATCACTCGGCCCACAATGATGGCGGCCGCCGGATCCCACTCTTGGTTTGCCACTGCCGCCGTACGTTTTGTTTTCACGTATTGGAAAGCGACGCGCCTTCCGTTCTCTTTTGGATCGTCCTTCAACACAATGGCAGACTGTACATTTTGGCCCTCTGAATCCGACCGCAGGAAACAAATTCAGATGGATGCAGCTGTGCACACAACTGAAAACCCCCGTTAAATCAAAGCGTAGAAGAAAATACGTGATGATTTTCCACTATGCAAATGGACCGGCCTTCAATTACAAATATAATTATTCGGTTACAGTGATGCATGAAGCGTGCTCAGGGTTATCCCAAACTAACTCCATTGATTTTTCGCCTCCATAATCATGCAAATCATGACTCGTTTTGTAATGAGCTTCGCTCGAGGCTTTAATTTTTTACCTCCTGATCATTGTGGAGAAAGTACCTGTTGATGCAAACCTGGTTGTGCGGGCCAACTCTTTCTTATCTACATTCATCATTTGTAGATACCAAGAAGAACTTAGCCGAAACAGTTGGCTCACGATAGGATTTGAAATAAAAAAAAATATGTTAAAATAAAATTAAAAAAGTGGTAAGTTGGTGTTGGAGAAGAGGAGACGGGATTAATTATGGTTGTTTTCTGAGTTTTTAGATGGACTGATTGAGACAATTGGGCTTTGTGAAATCTAGAAAAAATGGAGTTTGGTGTTGGAGAAGAGGAGATTGGATTAATTGGTGGTTGTTATGTCATTTTTGAATTGATCTAATTGAGATAATTGGGTTTTGTGAAATCTAAAATTGTATATAAATTTAGGTCAAACTCACTTATAATTTCAACATGTTTTATGTGATTTCATAATTTTTATACTTGCAACAAAGTTTTGCATATGACTACACCCTCTAAAGAGAATAATACTTGGTGATGTTGAAGACTATCGTTGGAACTTGCTATAATAGGAGAGGAAGGCAACTAGCTTCTCCTTCTTTTTAAAGAGTTTGGTTCTACAATCTATCTCAAGTTTTTTTTCATCCTAATGATGTACCTTGAAGTTTAATCCAAAACATTGATACAAAAACTTCAACTATTTTTTACCAAAAGTATTCTAGTTCATTTATATGGACTATGGAAATATCATGTCTATAAATAGATCCATTGATTGATTCAACAATTTTAATAAATTTGGAAGGCATGCCAAGCAACACATGCAATTGAATATGATGTGACTTTGAGGATGATAAGTGCTTGTGACTTGCTAGTATGAAGTTGTAACATCCCCACTTTTGATTGCATTGTTTTTTTGTTATTTGAACATGTATAAGAAAAATGTTGTCATTTGGATGATGTTCAAGATATCTATTTCATGATATTGTTATTATATATATTTGATTTGAATATCGTGGGTGGATATTGTTGATCTCATTTGATGGATTTGGGAATAGGTTCTTTCAAAGGAAGAGTATGGAATTGTTATGATCACAAGATCAAACGCCTTAGTATTTTTTTTTAATTTTTTAAGGCTTTGGGAATTGAATGTTAGTATGTTGTAATTATGACTAGGGTTAGCAAGTGACATAACCTAAATCACTTGCTACTCCTTAGTCCTAAAAGTGCTATGTTTGTAATTGATAGCCATTACTAATGGTTATCTAAGGATAAATGTGTTGAGTAAACCCTCATGTGGCGAAATCTTAGGATGAGGATATTGTGATTAAGGGGGTATTAGGGATTAGAGGCCTTAATTATACCTCGTCTAGAATTCTAACTTAAAAATTCTAAATCTATCCATAAGTCATTGTTGTATTGTGGAGCCCGATCAGACTCGAAGGTTTATTTTTTCCCACTTTTGTTGGCGCATTTTCCCCCAAATAAATTAACGAGGGAATGCAAGGGGGTTGTGCCCCTCTTGCGAGGTCTGGGGGCAACGCCCACAGTGGGGATTTGGGGGTAGCACCCCCAAAGCAAAAATTGACCATCTTTCCTAAAGGAAATTTGCTGCCAAAGTTTAATTAAAATATAGTTAATAACAATTATAAAATTGCCTCGAAATAATGAATAGTTTGTTGTTTCACGTGGGAAATGAACAGTCACAAAGTAAAACATCTTCAACACACACTTGTGGAATGTGAATAGTCACATTAGGTTTGGTTTCCATTGTTGCAGGGCGTGTGAGAAACATGAGAGGAAGAAGCTATAAGTCGTAGGTTTGTGACTGGTAAAAATGTAGGTTAAGTTGTGGGTACACACACCAAAGCGCATGCTAAAAACAAAGCAGTGGATTACAACTTTGTTCATTGTTGCAAGTTGCAACAGTTGCTACAAGTATTTCTAAATATCATTTGTTGGATTTAAATAATATAATAACTCTATTGTTGGTGAACGTAGCCCAAATTGTGTGAACCACATTAAAATTGGTGTTTGTCTTTCCCTGTAATTTATTTTTGTATGTTAATTATGCTATGCATTAACTGTAATTTGTAAATAATTGATATTGTTCTACTTGCAACTCCTAAAAAGTGGTGTCAGAGAGGGTTGTGTTTGATTATACTCTGCAAGAACATCTCACGGTTGAGTGGGAGTAATGGTAGATGAGGATAAACTGAAGGTAGAAAAATTCAATAGGCAGAACTATCAATTATGGAAGATGCAGATGGAGGACTATCTCTATCAGAAGAATTTATGGTGGCCATCGGAAGGGAAAACCAAGAAACCAACAATAATGTCTAATGAAAATTGGAATATTCTAGATAGAAAGGCACTTGGCAATATTCGATTATGCTTGGCCCAATCGGTGACATTCAATATTTCAAAAGAGAAGACAATGGAAGAGTTGATGTAGACTCTTGGAAAATTATATGAAAAACCTTCAACTTTGAATAAGGTATTTCTTATGAAGCATTTATTTAACATGAAAATGGTAGAAGGTGGATCAATTACTTATCATTTAAATGAGTTTAACACAATATCCAGTCAATTGACTTTTGTTAATGTAAATTTTGATGAAGTTAGAGCCCTCTTAGTATTATGTTTTTTTTCCTGAAAGTTGGAATAGCTTGGTAATGATAGTTAGTAACTCTATTTTTGGTTTGAATACGCTAAAATTTGATGATGTTATTTTGAGTGAGGAAATTTATAGGAAAAGCTCAGGTGGAACATCCACATCAGGCAGTGTTTTGAATGCAAAAAGCAAGGGCAGATTAAAGGAGAGAGGGAAGAATTATGAAGGTCATGGGAAGTCAAAAGACAAAAGGTCACAATCCAGAGGAAAGAAGGATTGTTGGTACTATGGGAAGTCGGGTCAACTAAAGAAAGATTGCTAGTCTCGGAAGAACAAAGATGGAGACAAAAATGAAGGTAGTAAGTCCAAGCAAATGTGGTAAGTAATAAATTTGAAGATGATGCTTTGATTTTATCGAGCTTGACAATGTTGATGATTCTTAGGTGTTAGGTTCAGGGGCTTCGTTTTATCCCATGCGCCATAAAAGTTATTTTCTTGATTATGTCCAAGGGGATTTTGGGTTGGTTTATTTGAGAGATAATGAACCTTGACAAATTGTTAGAAAGGGAAGAATCGGGATTAAGTTGCAAAATGGGAATCATTGGCTACTACAAGAGGTAAGGCATGTTCTAAGGTTGACAAAAAATTTAATTTCAATAGGGAAACTAGATGATGAAGGTTGTGTTGTTACTTTTATTGATAAAAATTGGAAGGTTAAAAAAAGGGCCTTAGTAGTAGCAAAAGGTGTGAAAGTAGGCACCTTATATCTTTGTACAGGTCATATTGTTCCTTCTCCTTTAGCTGTTGTAGATAAAAATAAAATAGGGAAGTTGCTAGAAAAATAGCTATAGCAGTTGTTGTAGGTTCGATAGTAGTTGTTGTGGGTTCTATAACAGGTTCAGGAACAATTGTTGCGAGTCAATAGGCAAAAAATTAGACAGTTGTTGCAGGTTCTGAAATAGCACTATGGCATAATAGACTTGGGCATATGAGTGAAAAAGGTATGAAGGTACTTCATTCAAAGAAGGTTTTACCAAGTCTAAAATGTGTTAATATGGATTTTTGTAAAAGTTGTGTGTATGGCAAACAAAAGAAAGTTTTCTCAAGGATGGGAAGTAAAAGAAAGATGATAAATTGTCTAGCTTCTGCATATGAATGTATGGGGACCAACTCAGGTATCTTTTATCAGTGGCTCTCGGTATTATGTTATATTTATAGATGATGCAACTAGGAAGGTTTGGATTTATTTCCTTAGGCATAAATCTGATGTATTTGAAACACTTAAAAATTGGAAAAGCTTGGTTGAGAATGAGATGGGTAAAAGATTAAAATGTCTCAAATTTGATAATGGTGGTGAGTATTGCAGCAAACATTTTGAAGATTATTGTTCCTCTAATGGAATTTGTAGGTGAAAAATGGTTCCAAGGACTCCACAGGAAAATGGAGTGGTTGAGTGCATGAATAGGACAATAATGGAGTGTGCACAAACTATGAGATTGCATGTTGGGATGCTTTTAAACTTCTGGGTAGAGGCTATAAACATTGTTGTTTATTTGATTAATAGAGGTTCCTCTAATCCTTTGGGTTGTGGTATTCCAGAGGAAGCATGGATGGGTAAGAAGGTGGGTTATTCTTTTCTTAGAACCTTTGATTATGAAGCATTTGCACATGTGGATTCTGAAAATAGAACCAAATTGGATGCAAAATTGAAAAAGTATATCTTTGTTGGATATGGCATTGATGAATTTGGTTATAGGCTTTGGGATTTTTAAAATTTAAAAATTGTGAGAAGTAAGGATGTTGTATTCAATGAGAAGGTGTTGTACAAAGATCAATTGCAACAACATCAGAAGAAAGAAAATGATTATGTGGTGTTGGATGATACTCCACACAACAATGTTCCAGTGCTTCCTCATACTCTACAACAACAACAATAACAAATACCACAAACTCTAGTGAATGTTAGACAATCATCAAGGCTAAGTAGACCTCCAGAAAGATTTTATCCCTCTTTGTATTCTATTTTATTAACTGATGCAAGTGAACCGAAAGGGTGTGATGAAGCTGTGTAGGTGGATACAAAGGTTTAATGGGAGCATGGAATGGAAGAAGAAATGGACTCCTTTCTGAAAAATCAAACTTGGGATTTATGCAAGTGTCGACAAGTAAAAAGGCTTTACCAAACAAATGGGTTTATAAGCTGAAAGAGGGAGATGGGGATAAGAAAAGATTTAAAGCTAGGTTAATTGTAAAGGGATTTTCACAGAAAAATGAATTGATTTTGATGAAATATTTTCTTCAAATGTTAAAATGACTTCTATTCATATTATTTTAAGTATTGTGGTTGTTGAAGATTTACATTTAGAACGGCTAGATGTGAAAACCACTTTTCTCCATGGTGATTTGGAAGAGGAAATATATATGGGACAACCATAAGGATTTAAGGTCAAGGAGAAGTTAGTGTGCAGATTGAAAAAAAAATTATATGGCTTGAAGCAAGTACCTCAACAATGGTATATTAAATTTGATAATTTTATGGTTGAGCAAGGCTACAACTAGTGTAATTCTGACCATTGTGTTTATTTTAAGAGGTTGGATAATGATAGCTACATTATTTTATGTTTATATGTTGATGATATGATTGTAGCTCGGGGTCTAACATAGATCACATAAGGGAATTAAAATAGCAGTTAGCAAATTCATTTTCCATGAAGATGTAAACAGTGATTTTGGTTTGACCCCTCACAATGCTTTACTCCTCCTAGGATTTTTCACCTAAAAGGAGAAAGGTGATTAGACGGGGGACCAAAATGCAAGGGTTTACACTCAAAGTCTATGTTAATCAGATGTATTATTCCTAGTTAAGATGTCCTACTGCTCTGATTTGAAATTGAAGTGATTTAATGATGTAAAACTATGAAAATGTAAAGTGGTGGAAAACACAATGTGATATGCAAAAATGCCTAAGAATGTAATTAAATAATGAAATAACAAAACATAATGGAAGAGATGCACCTGGAATCAGAAGTTTGATGTTGGAAGATTTTAGAATCCTGAAAAATTCACTAAAATGTTCACCAAGACACTTAGGCCAGTCTGGGTGACTTAGTCCCAATTTAGAGAAACTTTGTCAGAATGAGAATCTTCCAAATGGGTATCCAGAAATGTCAAAATAAATTTTCAGGCCCGGAAGCAGGACTAATTCGCCCCTAGTGGCGACTTAGTCCGCCTGCATATTTCAAAAAATTCAGGACAGAATCTTGTAGTCTTGTTATGCCTTGCATAACCCCCCCATTTTATTTTGGAACAAAATGGGTCCCCCTTTTCTTTTTGCTTTCGTTGCCTTTGGTTATTTTCTCTAATCTTTGGAATTCTTTCATTTTCCTCCTGGGTCTGTATTTTATTTTGTCAAATCTTGGTTCTGCTTCAGCTGGAGTTGAGTTTCTTTTTGTCAAAATTGAAGGCATGATGAACAATAGTGTATTTTATATACTTTTGGAACTAATGGAGGCATTTGTTTTGCAGGATTGAATTATTCATCTGAAAATATCTCTCAAGGAAGTCAACTGGAAAGCATGCCTCAATGCCATTCACCATAAAACTCCTCAAGAAGAAAGTCGTTGAGACCTTTCAGATGTCTTGCCGACTGGCAGTTTGGTTTTGTTCGTTTGAAATCATAAGGGTCGTTGAGACATTTCAGTCGCTATGAGTTTTTGTGAGTCCCTCTGATTGGACTGATGTCTCGGTGAAAGGGGGTTTGCATCGCTGAGAAGTCTGGCCGACAGGCTAGAAGTCTCCCCGAAGTGATCTCAGCTCGCCGAAGGATTTTGCCTTCGGCATAATTTCCTGCCGACATGTTGAAGCTCTCGCCGAAAGGTTTGCTTTCGGCATGAAGTCTCGCCGACCCATGGAAGTCTCGCCGATAGGGGGATAGTTTCGGCATGAAGTCTCACCGACCGAGGAAAGTCTTGTTGAAATGAAGTTTGAGCTCGAGAAGAATTGTGGCTTCGGTGAAAGGTTTGGCCAAAGAGGAAAAGTCTCGCCGAAAGGGATTCTCCCTTTCAGTGTAATATTTGGAGCTCGGCGAGAGGGTTATGCCTTCGGCATAACATCTTCCCAACTGGGGTGAGGTCTCGGTGAAAGGAGATGTAATCGTGGAGATGTCTTACCGACCTGCTAGGGTCTCGCCAACATGTTTTGTGCCCTTGGTGTAACATGTTGAGCTTGACATGATGTCTCACCGACCTGAGGGGAGTCTTTCCGATAGCAACGAGCTAGCCAATGGAAAAGGATATCGGTATGACTCTTAGCACCTGCCATGACCTCCTGCCGACTGAAAGATGTCTTGCCAAGTGCGGATGTTTTACCAACGGAGCCACGTAGCGGTATAACCCTTGAGGACTCACTATGAGGTTTGGCCGACTATGAAATGTCTCGGCGAAGAGGAGGTGTCATCGCTATGAAGTCCTGGCGACCAAGTGGAGTCTCCCCAAAGTAAAATAGGCTCGCCGAGGGATCTTGAAGCTCGCCATGAAGTCTGGCCGACCCGATGGTGTCTCGACAAAGGATGAAGGGTTCGATATAAGGTCCTGCCGAGAGAGGAGATGTCTCACCGATAGATATGTGGCTGTAGCAGGGCTCGACATGAGGTCTTGCCGACAGTGGGGAGTCCTACCGATAGCGATGGATTTGCCAGTAGAAAAGGGATATCGGTATGACAGATGAGAACTCGCCATGACCTCTGGCCGATAACGATTGTCTTGCCAATGGTTGTTGTGATATCGATATAGCTTGTGCAGCTCGACATGAGGTCTCACCGATCGTCGTATGTTACGCCGATAGCTACTAAGAGGGGTATAATCGCATCAGGGAGACACGACCAGTGTCTCACTGACATGTGATTTTGTTCAAATGACCCTTTGACCACTCGGGAATGTTACGTGGAGTGTGTTCGCCCAATCAGAGGGAACTAAAGGCGAACCATTGACTGATTGACTACCTCTGTGAAGAAGACCAACAGAGTGCAACCAGTGTGGATCTGCTCTGTGAACGGGCTGATGGATCAGCTCAGGAATGATGGTGTTCGGATCTGAACAGAAAGTCAGATGCTGTCCCTCAAGAGGATCAACTTACAGGAAGATCTTGAACGGGAAAAAGGTAGGAAGGAAGAGGAAGCTAGGTGTCTCAGGGACAGTTGTGAGGTCTACTGGAAAAAGGCGGATCGACATTAATGATAATGTTTTAGGGCATTCAAAGCAACCCTTCAAGGAAGTTCAAGGATGGACACGAAGACCAAAAGTAAATGTTATAGCTCTAAAAGATCTGAGATCATCCCCAAAAGAATCCTTCACCAACATGGACAGCAGGGATACACATTTAATGCAGAATCAACTTTATCCAAAAGATCTGAGGGCCGACCCTTTTGAAGTGAGATATTTTGTAAACCCTAAAACAGGGGCCGACTTTCTTTTTGACATATTCTGTATATATGGCATTTTTGCCTCTTTGTAAAAGGAGGAGGACGAAAAAGAGTAGGAGTTTTAAAAGTATGACAGATAGATTTTTCATAAACTAGTAGCAGTAGAGAAACTTAAGAATAGCAGTAGAGTAGGAGTTAGATTTAGTAGAGGCAGTAATGTATCCTTCTAGTTCTCTTAGTGTAGATGGAAACAAGCTGAAGATATAGATTTTTTGTACACTGGTGATTATGCTAGCTTTGTAAATGTTGCTTATCTGTTTCACTAACAGTAGAAGCAATCAGATTTAAATCTACTTCACATTGTGTTCCAGAATGGTATTTATCTTGAGTTAATCATTTGATTTGAGAAGCTTTCAAGGAATGAAGTCTTATTTTATGTTTTGTTTAAATGATAACTTGCAATCTGTTGTTGAAATCAGCACTGTGAATGAATGAAACTGTGTGTTAATCACAAGTTAATTTTGTTCTGCAATTTTAGTTAGCAATTCCTTGAAAGGCAACAAGTCTAGTTAAGTAGGATGAATTAACATTCTTTTCTGTTCCAAAGCTTTGATCTATATTTTTCTATTTCTTTAAAAACCCTAGTTAAAGTAGGTTTAAATTTATGTTTGATCTTAGAACAATCCAGAAGCTCAAGACCAGTAGGCCCCTTGAACATTACAGTTCACATCAACCATTGAGTGAAATCAGCATAGTCGAGAACCGATTACAAAGACCTTAGGAGCTAAGATATCCATGTATTATTCTTTCTCTTTCAGGAGAGAAGAATAGTAATATTATGTTTAACTGTTGTTGTGCTCATCAGAACGATCAACAAAGAATTGGTGCTAGAAGGAGGGTCAGAAGAGAAAACTGGATAATACTGGGTTTTCCTCCCTAGAAAGGTCCCACAGAGTTCTTCGATCAACTGAAAACCCACCACCTTTGATAGAACTCAAGACCCCAACAAGACACAAGATTCACAAGACTGGGGCAACCATCATACCACCCTTGTCAACTCCGCTCACTCCACCAGGCTTTTCACCAATGCCCCAGTGGATTCCTATCAATCCATCACCGAATCCATCTCAATTGTCATTACAGCTGGTTCAACCCATACAACAGCTGGCTCAACCGCCACCACTAATGGCATTTTTTCAAAATAATCCCTCTCCATTGGGGACTATCCCGGGAAGTTTTCATGATATGCCTAAGAATCTTGAGAAATTATGTCCCAAGTACATTCATGGTGAATCAAGGAGTGCTGAAGAGCACATATAAGCCTTTAAGGATGCTTGTACCATAGCTCAGATAGCTCACCATGATGTAGTTTGTAGGTTGTTCCCTTATTCCTTAGGGGATATGGCGTACAAATGGTACCTAAATCTTCCTCAGCGTTCTATTCTGAGTTGGATAGACCTGGAGAATGCTTTTATCAATCAGTTCAGAATCTACGTGGATCCAGCCATTTTGTTCCACCAATTTTCTACCATTAGGAAGGAGCCAGGTGAACCTTTTCCCTTGTTTAATACCAAGTTTCAACAAATGTATAGGAGACTGCAAGACCCCTATCTAGTTGCTGAGAATAGTGCTATTCAAGCCTACTTTAGAGTTATAGATCCTTTGATTGGCTTATTCCTACAATGGACATATCAACCGGCAGATATTGATTCCCTATCTAAAGTCTATCATCTAGCCATTAAGCTGCAACAACAAATTAGTTCTCAACAAGGGAGTTTGGGAGGAGGTTTTCCTCCAATAGGGTATCAGATGTCTAGCCCAACCCCTTTATTTAATACTGTCCCAGGGATTTCTCCTTCCCATTATGGATCCATGTCTGAGTTGTAGACTCAATCTCCTGTTCCATTCTTTGCCAATGGAGCTCCTAAATTCTTTCAACAAGCACAGGCTCATCATAGTCTGCATGGTCATCATAACCAAACTGGGACACCAGATCCTGTCAGTCAGCCATCTGTTGCTAAGAGTGTTGAAAGTGAAAAGACAGTTCCACTCACAAATGAGGTGGAGACCCTAAAAAAAAATCTGTCTCAAGTCACGAATGACATGGCTCAGCTTAGATTGAACCCTTCTCAGAACCAAGGTAATTATCCGCATCAGAGCAATAACAATCAGGGTAATTATCAGAATCATAACAATTACAACCAAAGGAGTTATCAAGGCCAAAACTCCCCTAACCAAGGCTATCAAAATCAAAATAGAGGATACAACCAGAGGCCAAATAACAACCGACAATGGAATACAGGACCAAATAATGGTGGAGTTTCCCATAATTATCAAGCTAGTGAGGACAGGTCACATACTGCAAATGTGGCTGACCTTAATTTTATGACTAATTGGTGCAGGTTGCATGACACCGCAACTCATTCTGAATTAAACTGCCCTGAAATGGAGAAATTTGTCAAGATGGCATAGGCAGATGCCCACACGTTCCAAGGGAATTCAAATAAAGGAGGTGACTAGGTAGATACAGCAATGACTTGTGACCTCTTTGAGGAAGAACCTTCATTCCCAATGCAAAGTGAGAATGAACCAGAGGAAGACATGTATGATGCCCAAGCCTTTCAGACAAAGGGAGGACACTTCCTAAGAAATCAGAATAAGGGTCCATTCACTACATCAGCACCACCTAATCACATGGTGCCTCCAAATCAAAGTGTTGATAACAACCCTCCTCCACCAAAAGGTCCGCCTAACTTCCACAACAAAGGTAATTCACTTGGTGTTGTCAAAAGTAATGCAAGTTATAACACAAAATTTGATATTGTTTCTAAGATGCAGAAACAGAAAACCTCTTTATCATACTTTAACATCCTAAAGTGGTGCCCTGCTCAACGGGAGATAGTGTTGAAAGCTTTGGAACAGGCTGATAAATCAAAAGGGAAAACCAAGGTGGCACCCACTGCAGACATGAATGCAGCGTTCTACAGAAGCAAGGTAGGTACCCCACCATTTCTTTTGAGTTTAAGAATCTGTGGGAAGAATCTACATAATTATCTGTTAGATTCAGGGGCTTCTGGCAATGTTATTCCATTTTCTGTATGCAAGAAATTGGGATTGAACCCTATCCAAACAAACAAGAAGGTCATCCAACTTGATAAACAGAGGTTAATGTAGTTGGAGAACTAAGAAATATACATGTGCAAGTAGGATTTGACCCTACGATCCTGACCAACATAGATATTCAAGTAGCAGACATTCCTGAGACCTATGGTATGCTGTTGAGCAGAGATTTGATGAAAAGTATAGGGGGATATCTCTCCCTTGACTTTTTGCACATGTGGCTACCATGGAGGGGAGTGCCTACGCAGATTAGGATTGAAAGTGAGTCTTGCCTCAAGCATGTCATCACTGAATATGATTGTCCCAACAAGGTAGCTTACTTTGAAACTGAGATAGGGGTTTATAAAAGAGAGGAAATTTTAACCTTTTTGGTTCTTGATTCTAAAGACATGTCAATAAAAAAACTCCCTGATCCCAGGATTAATGAAAATCAATAGGCCTTGATCAGGAAGCTGCAATAGGATCAGTTGGTCTTAGGGGAAGGCGTCGATTTGCAAAGTCTTTTACTCCCTAATTGGTGTAGGATACACTACCAAAATCATTCGGAATTGACCTGCCAACCCTGCATCAACATTTTAAGTCATGTTTCCCAAGCTGAGGAAACTAGCCCAAGTCACCTTGAGACCATTGTAGATCACTTCTCATTTGAAGCCAAAGATGCATTAATGTTAACCAGGGATAAGATACTTTCAAAGGAAGTTCCTTCTCGAATTGAACTTGCCTCAGTCACATTTCCAAACCAGCATATTTATGAGGAACAACCCCAAGGTTTGCTCGACACCCCTGCACTCACAAGTATGCCAAAACTTGAGGGATTAATTAAAAATGCAAGTGACTGTCGGAAGGATAGCCACAGAGTATATGATATATCTGTGCAAGAATTGGAAATTACACCTAAAGAACCTATTGAACACCTGTCCTCTATATTTGATGCAAAAGATCAAGTAGCCCCACCTATGGCTCATTCTATCCAAATTCCCACAATAACTTCAAAAGGACCAACCCTAGCTCATGATCAGCTATGGACCCTCACATTTGATGGATCCAAGTCCAAAACAGGTTGTGGTGTTGGAATTGAATTAACCAGCCCGAAAGAGAAAACTTTTCTTGCTTCTTATAGGTTGCAATTTGGATGCACTAACAACATAGCAAAATATGAGGCATTAGCTCAAGAACTG
The DNA here is from genome assembly GCA_007258455.2 of Sequoia sempervirens. Lineage (NCBI taxonomy): Eukaryota > Viridiplantae > Streptophyta > Pinopsida > Cupressales > Cupressaceae > Sequoia > Sequoia sempervirens. The sequence goes on along the minus strand of VDFB02000017.1, from coordinate 304,681,889 downwards.
ATGTTTGCACAAAAGAAGAAAGTTACTGCTTTGATGGTTAAAGGAGATTCAGAAATAGTTGCCAAGCAAGTGCGCAGCCAATACACATGTCACAATAAAAGGATAACAACTTACAGAAATTGGGTATGGAACCTGATTGAAGACTTTGATACTTTTTGGATTAGTTTAATCCCTATAGAAGAAAATAAAATAGTTGATTCATTAGCCGTTGTTGCAAGTACCCTGGAACCCATGCAAGGCTCCAAGCTTAAGAGATTCTCAGTGGAATTGATATCCACCCCGGTTGTTCCTGATAATGTCAGGAACTTTCAAGTCTTTGATGATGATCGACATATCCTTGCTTTTCTAGCAAGCTCAGATGTTTTTGAAGGGTAGATCATTGATGAGTCTAATAGGGATCAAGGAGATTGGAACACTAAAGATTGTGATACAGAGGGGGTCCTCAATTTAAAAGGTAATAACATCCCCAAGGGAATGATGGCCTTAGAAAGAATTTTTGATTCAGACCCAAGGGCTCGAGAGAAGATATCAGCTGAAGATAAAGGAGGTGAGTATGAGACTGTCAACCTAGCTGATTCTAGCCCAGAAAGAAATGTTTACATAGAGAAAGCTTGCCCTGAAGCAATCAAAAAAGATATACTGAGGGCATTAAAGAAGGATATTGCTGCAATAGCCTGGGGTTACAAAGATCTAAAGACATTTGATGCTTCTGTAATGACTCATACTATTCCTTTGAAGCCTGAAGCCAAGTCATTTCGGCAGAAGCAGCGGCCTATCAACGCCCTGATTAAACCACTGATCTTCAAGGAAGTTCATAAATTGCTCTCTGCAAGAATAATCTTCCCTATACGACATTCAACATGGGTGGCTAACTTAGTTCCAGTCCGTGAGAAAAATGGGGAGATAAGGCTATGTGTAGACTTCAGAAATCTGAACAGAGCTTTAGAAAAGGACAACTACCCACTCCCTTCTCTGGATGAAGTCTTGCAGACTGTCAATGGGTCTCAAATGATATCATTCCTGGACGGTTATTCTAGATACAATCAGGTGATGTTTAATTATCAGAACATAATGAAGATAGCCTTCACTACTAAATGGGGAACATTTTCTTACAGAAGGATGCCATTTGGTTTGATAAACGTTGGAGCAACCTTTCAGCATGCCATGGACGTAGCATTCAAAGATCTAATTGGAAAATGCATTATTGTTTACATGGATGACCTGACAGTGTTCTCTAAAGATCAACTAAACCATGCTGTAGACTTGGCTAAAGTTCTTGAAAGATGTATCCAGTATGGCATCTCCCTGAACCCTAAAAAGTGTGTGTTCGGGGTTTCTGAAGGGAAAATTTTGGGACACATAATCTGAGAAAGAGGGATGTCAATCAATCCAGACCGAGTTGAGTCCATTCTAAAAATAGCCATGCCAGGAAGTAAGAAGGAGATGAGATCCTTCTTTGGAAAGATCAACTTCATGAGAAAGTTCATCACAGGCTTTGCAGAAATTGTTAAACCACTGAATGAAATGATGAAGAAAGATGCCAAAGTAGAATGGAGTAATGAGGCAAAGGCCACGTTTTCATAGGTCAAGTGATCCATTTTAGAAGCGCCAATCCTTACCAACCCTGACTACTTGAAGCCATTCTATATCTATGATTTTTCCTCCAAACATTCCTGTGTAGCTATACTAACTCAATGAAGAGAAGAGGTAGAGGAGAGGCCAATCGCTTTCATGAGCTCTCCCTTTAAGAATGCTGAAATCAAATACCTGCCTCTTGAAAAACAAGATTTTGTGCTGGTCAGAGCTGTCAAGAAGTTCATGCACTACATCCTCTGAAGTCAGATTATTGTTGTAGTTTTTGGTGCTGCTGTGAAGTCTCTACTTATGCAAAGCGAACTGGAAGAACGAAGAGGGAAATGGATGGCCATTTTGCAGGAGTTCGATCAGGAGATTCGCCCCATCAGACTTGTCAGAGGTATGGGCCTATCTAAGTCCATGGAGAATGTTGGTGACAACATCATTTGTCAGCAATACACAACTCAGTCCTTCTCCAACGACCCTTGGTATGTCGATATCATCTGCTCCATGCTCAATAATCGGTGCCCACAGGGAATGAATACAACTCAGAGGAGAGCACTGAGAATGAAAATCTCCCATTATATGCTCAAAGGAGGATTGTTATACAGGAATAATTTTGAGGGGGTGTACCTACGATGCCTTGATCGGCAAGAGGCTAAACATGTGATTGCGGAATTTCATGGGAAACATGGCACAGGTCATGGGTCTGCAAATTCATTAGCACATCAAATCCTCCGATCTGGTTATTATTGGCCATGTGTGTTCAAAGATGCCCATCAGCATATAAGAACATGTCACATATGTCAGATTTCTGCATCAAAAGAACGCCATTCAACCATGCCATTGCAGCCTGTTTACGAGGTAAGGCCATTTTCCCAATCGGCACTGGATTTCATTGGGGTAATTAATCCAAATTCTTCTGCAGGACACAAATTTATTTTGACTGCCACTGATTACTGCACAAGATGGATAGAGGCTATACCTTGCAAGAATAGCACAATAGAGGTAGTAATCAAGTTCCTCACCGAATGCATCACCACTAGGTTTGGAGTATCCTTCGCATTGGTATGTGACAATGGCTCTTCCTTTTCTTCTGCTAAGTTCATTTCATGGGCATATGATCACAAAATTTTTTTAAAGTATTCTTCAAACTATTACCCACAAGGAAATGGAGTTGCAGAGTCAACTAATAAGAATCTCTTAGGGGTAATTAAGAAACTGTTAGAGAACAATCCTAGGGACTAGCACACCCAGCTAAGGTTTGTGTTATGGGAAAATAGGACTAGGATCTAGGTTGCTTTAAAGACTTCACCATTTAAATTAGTGTATGGACAGGAGCCTGTGTTCCCTATTCACTTGCAAATACCTATCCTTGAGTTCATGCAGAAATTCTACTCTAATGATGATAGGATAGAAGTAAGATTAGTCGCCTTGTTGAAATTAGAAGAGCAGAGAGACGCCACCTTGTAGCAATTCTTTAGACACCAGGCTGTTGTCAAACGTTGGTTCGACAAAAGAGCCAAAATCAAGGCTTTCAGAATATCTGACCTTGTGCTACTATGGGATAAAGCTAGTGAAAAGAAGGGCAGTCACCAGAAATTTGATAAACTCTAGTTAGGTCCTTATCAATTTGCAAAGATCCTAAGAGAAAATGCTTTCCGGCTGAACAATTTAACGAGAGAACCCGTTCCATTGCCTGTCAATGGACAATTTCTTAAACACTATTTTGAGTCATGAAGCTGGTATTTCTGCTGGGCTGTGCATTTGTGTAAATAGTTTATGTGTTTCCGCTTGTAAATAATCTCTTTATGTAAATAATTATGTTCTCTTTGTGAATAGTTTGTTGTTCTTTGTGTAAATAATCTATTTTTCTGTTTGTAAATAGTTTTGGTTGTTTGTTTGTTTGTTCTTTCTTTCTATCATTTCATTTCCTTTGTTCTTTGTTTCTGTCTTGTTTTGTTCCTTGGGGTTTATCTGTTCTTTCCTTCCTAAAATAGTGGGTTGTTATCTGAAGCATACTTTGGTTATTAGGAGAGAAGTGGTTTAAATATTTTTCAGGTTTTCTGATTGGGTGATTTTGTCCTAAATTCGTTATTTTATGCCCATTGTCAATAAGAGTTGTGGAAAGTCTTGAAAACAAGGTGCAAAGTAAATAACCTTTATTAGCTGCTTTGAATCTATCACAATTTATCAAAGCATCTCCTTTTGTAATGGTATATTTGTCCTAGGATGATAGTGTTGTAAGATTTGAGTGAAAATTTTGATCTCCCAAGTGTTGTTATGAGGTCCATGGTAGTTTTCAACCCAAAACAGATGTTAAACATCTAACATATTGAGAAAAATTGAATGAAATATCTGAAACTCCAAGAGAAAGAGAAAAAAAAAAAAAAGAACTATCTAAGAGAAAAGAAGACTCAATATGAATGGGTCGCCTGCTATCTCACCGGGCTGCGATACCGTCGGCAAAGAGACAATGCCGTGAGAAAACTAGAGGTATCTTGTTTCCGGGCTATGGACGCCTAACTGGCCGCGAGCAATGCTGCCTGTGATATCATTGCACAAAGGGGATCAACTCATGTACCTCAAATCTTACACATTGTTGTTCAAAAGATAAAGGGAACTTTACAAAAGAGTGATGCAAAATCAAGCACACACATAGATTCAGGGCTAGCTAGTGTTGATTTACATTTGAGATTCTAGCTCAACCTTGGTTGTTATAACTGACCCAACTAGAGTTGTGATGTTAATGAACTAGGAGTTCTAGGCTTAATCCTTCAACTTTAAAAACGGTTAAAATCCATTTTCCCAAATGTGAAGTCGCTTACTTCTGTTATGCTCTCGCATAACTTCTACCTTATTTTGGAACAAAATGGGTCCCCCTTTTCTTTTTGCTTTCGTTTCCTTTGGTTATTTGCCTTGATCTTTGGAATTCTTTCATTTTCCTCCCGGGTCTGTATTTTATTTTGTCAAATCTTGGTTCTACTTCAGCTAGAGTTGGGTTTCTTTTTGTCAAAATTGAAGGCATGATGAACAATAGTGTATTTTATATACTTTTCGAACTAATGGAGGCATTTTTTTTGCAGGATTGAATTATTCATCTGAAGATATCTCCCAAGGAAGTCAACTGGAAAGCATGCCTCAATCCCATTCACCATAAAACTCCTCAAGAAGAAAGTCGCTGAGACCTTTCAGATGTCTTGCCGACTAGCAGTTTGGTTATGTTCGTTTGAAATCATAAGGGTCGCCGAGACATTTCAGTCGCTATGAGTTTTTGTAAGTCCCGCTGATCAGACTAATGTCTCAGTGAAAGGGGGTTTGCATCGCTGAGAAGTTTGGCAGACAGGCTGGGAGTCTCCCCGAAGTGGTCTCAGCTCGCCGAAGGATTTTTCCTTCGGCATAACGCCCTGCCGACATGTTGAAGCTCTCACCAAAAGGTTTGCTTTCGGCATGAAGTCTCGCCGACCCGTGGAAGTCTCGGCGACAGAGGGATAGTGTCAGCATGAAGTCTCACCGACCGAGGAAAGTCTTGCCGAAATTAAGTTTGAGCTCGGGAAGAATTGTGGCTTCGGCAAAAGGTTTGGCTGAAGAGGAAAAGTCTCGCCAAAAGGGATTCTCCCTTTCAGTGTAATATTTGGAGCTCAGGGAGAGGGTTATGCCTTCGGCATAAGGTCTTCCCGACTGGGGTGAGGTCTCCGTGAAAGGAGATGTAATCGTGGAGATGTCTTGCCGACCTGCTAGGGTCTTGCCGACATGTTTTGTGCCCTTGGTGTAACATTTTGAGCTCGACATGATGTCTCACCAACCTAAGGGGAATCTTGCCGATAGCGACGAACTAGCCAATGGAAAAGGATATCGGTATGACTCTTAGTGCCCGCCATGACCTCCTACCGACTGAAAGATGTCTTATCGAGTGCGGATGTTTTACCAACGGAGCCACATAGCGGTATAACCCTTGAGGACTCGCTGTGAGGTCTGGCCGACTACGGAATGTCTCGGCGAAGAGGAGGTGTCATCGCTATGAAGTCCTAGCGACCAAGTGGAGTCTCCCCGAAGTGAAATAGGCTCACCGAGGGATCTTGAAGCTCGCCATGAAGTCTAGCCGACCCAATGGTGTCTCAGCGAAGGATGAAGGGTTCGATATAAGGTCCTATCAAGAGAGGAGATGTATCACCGATAGATATGTGGTTGCGGTAGGGCTCAACATGAGGTCTTGCCGACAGTGGGGAGTCCTGCCAATAGCGATGGATTTTCTAGTAGAAAAGGGATATCGGTATGATCGATGAGAACTCACCATGACCTCTAGCCGATAATGATTGTCTTACTGATGGTTGTTGTGATATCGATATAGCTTGTGCAACTCGACATGAGGTCTTGCCGACCGTCGTATGTTACGTCGATAGCTGCTAAGAGGGGTATAATCACATCGGGGAGACACGGCCAGTGTCTCACCGACATGCGATTTTGTTCGAATGACCCTTTGACCGCTCGGGAATGTTACGTGGAGTGTGTTCACCCAATCAGAGGGAACTAAAGGCGAACCATTTACTGATTGACTACCTCTATGAAGAAGACCAATAGAGTGCAACCGATGTGGATATGCTCTGTGAACAGGCTGATGGATCGGCTCGGGAACGACGGTGTTCAGATCTAAACAGAAAGTCGGATGTTGTCTCTCAAGAGGATCAACTTATAGGAAGATCTTGAACGGGAAAAAGGCAGGAAGGAAGAGGAAGTTGTGCGTCTCAGGGACAGCTGTGAGGTCTACTGGAAAAAGGCATATCGACATTAATGATAATGATTTAGGGCATTCAAAGCAACCCTTCAAGGAAGTTTGAGGATGGACACGAAGACCAAAAGTAAATGCTATAGCTGGAAAAGATCTGAGATCATCCCCGAAACAATCCTTCACCAACATGGACAGCAAGGATACACATTTAATGCAGAATCAACTTTATCCAAAAGATTTGAGGGCCGACCCTTTTGAAGTGAGATATTTTGTAAACCCTAAAACAGGGGCCGACTTTCTTTTTGACACATTCTATATATATGGCATTTTTTCCTCTTTGTAAAACGAGGAGGATGAAAAAGAGTAGGAGTTTTAAAAGCACGACGTATAGATTTTTCATAAACTAGTAGCAGTAGAGAAACTTAAGAATAGCAATAGAGTAGGAGTTAGATTCAGTAGAGGCAGTAATGTATCCTTCTAGTTCTCTTAGTGTAGATGGAAACAAGTTGAAAATATAGATTTTTTTTACACTGGTGATTGTGTCAACTTTGTAAATGTTGCTTATTTGTTTTACTAACAGTAGAAGCAATCAAATTTAAATCTACTTCACATTGTGTTCCAGAATGGTATTTATCTTGAGTTAATCATTTGATTTGAGAAGCTTTCAAGGAATGAAGTCTTATTTTATGTTTTGTTTAAATGGTAACTTGCAATCTGTTGTTGAAATCAACATTGTGAATGAATGAAACTGTGTGTTAATCACAAGTTAATTTTGTTCTGCAGTTTTAGTTAGCAATTCCTTGAAAGGTAACAAGTCTGGTTAAGTAGGATGAATTAACATTATTTTATGTTCCAAAGCTTTGATCTATATTTTTCTGTTTCTTTAAAAACCTTGGTTAAAGTAGGTTTCAATTTATGTTTGATCTTAGAACAATCCAGAAGCTCAACACCAGCAGGACCCTTGAACATTACAGTTCACATCAACCATTGAGTGACATCAGCATAGTCGAGAACCGATTACAAAGACCTTGGGAGCTAAGATATCCATGTGTTATTATTTCTCTTTCAAGAGAGCAGAATAGTAATATTTTGTTTAACTGTTGTTGTGCTCATCAGAACCATCAACAAGTCTCAGGTCTGCACTTCCTTTCCTGACAGATGTTTGTACTTGATTCTTTAGAAAATAGGGTAGAAAGTCTCTCCAAGCTTGAAATAAGGTGATGTTGACTTGATTGACTTTGTGAACTTTTTGATCACTTTTCAACACCTAATGCTTGAAAAATCTACATACAAAAGTCACATGCAAGAGGGGGAAAATGGTTGAGGGTTAGAGAATAGGGGTTTGCCTTGGTCAAACCTCACTTTGGTAATCAAACCCTAAACAATGAAATTAGATGAAAAGAGAGTGATAAATAGATAACATGCAAATGCAAATGTCATAAACTTACCACACCATTGATGCTCAAATTTGAAGATGTGCAATGAAGAACTCCAATAGCTTGACTTGATAACGCTTGATTTGCTTGAATACTTAATGAGTGCAAGAGATTGTATGTGATTTGGAGATAGACGATTGTAGGAGATGTAAAATGAGGTGAAAACCCCTTATTTATACTTGATTTTACTAAAATTTCCTAAAAGTAACACATCACAGGCTAGCCTCAAGGGTTAGAGGACAAAATCCCGCTAGAAATTTAAAATTATTTTGAGTTTTGTGCCAAAAAGGACTAAGTCACCCCTATTGGTGACTTGGTCCCATTTAAGCAAATTAAGTGGGTGTCGGGAATTTCAGGGCATTAAATATTGTTCAATGGGAATATCCTTAACAACACACTTGAAAACAACCGGAAAGTGTATGAAGGGGTTATTTAGACATGAGAAAAGGTTGAATTAGTGAAATTAAGCCTAGAAAAGTGTGAAATCTTGTTACAAGACTTTACAACACTTCAAAATAGGACTTAATAAGTGATAAAAAGGTGATTTTTAGGTGAATTGTAACAAATAGAGTCTAGAAAAGTGTAGAAATGTTTTACAACACTTCACAACACCTTCACAAGACACCATAATTTCAGTGTTTAAGCCCTAATGTGAATTTTTTGACCACATTACAACATTATACCTAGGTAAAATCAAGCGAAATCCCATTAGAAAGACTCAAGTGAGAATAAAAATGTCAACTATACATTTTTTGGTGACACATTAAGCCCCCACTTTAGTGAGAGGATGAACTTGCTTCAAACTCTCACTAAAGTAGCCCAACATGCACATCAAGAGGGATCCTAATGTACTTACGTTGGTAAGATGAAACAACAATAACCAGGAGGGATGATCAAGCCCCCAGGATCAAGATCTCATGGCAAACCAAACATAAGAACAAAAGAACACACATGATGATGAAAAGGAATGAAAACTTTGATCATCTGTCCAACTCGTTGTGGATTAGATCTAGACCGATTGTTTGAAAAAGAGGATGCATACTCACTTTGGGGTGACAGAACTCATGGTGGTTTGTCAGGTGAGATAACCCAAAAAGGTAAGATACATACGCTAGTTGGTATGCACTCACAAACATATAGGTGGATCTGGGGAGAGTCATGCCTCAAAATGGGCTTCCCGCTCAACCATATTAAAGTTATACCTCCTAATAACTTTAACAATGCGCCACAAAAGAAAATGTTGATTCATGCTTCATGAGACAATCAAAGTTTTGTATACTTAGAACTCATGAATGAATGCAAATGTACCAC
>VDFB02000017.1:304621427-304672738 GCA_007258455.2 Sequoia sempervirens | reverse complement strand
AAAACAAGGGGGAGGGCCCTGCTTGAGACATTTGCATGTCAACAAGCATCCTTCAAAGCCATACTACCTCACATGTTGCCTTAACTATTCCTCGATACTCTATTTCGGTTAAGGAAAGAGCTACAACCTATTGCTTCTTGCTTTTCCATGTGACTGCACCTGTACCAAGACTAAAAACATACCCAGAAGTGGACTTCTTGTCATCAACTGAACCTACCCAATCTAGATCTGTAAATCCAACCAACCTAGGATCTTTGCATCTGTTGTGTTCAAAGAATCGATGTTGTTCATTATATAGAGGAGACAAAGGCTCCTTAAATAGAATTAAGAAGACGATGTTTCTAAAAGAAACAATCATTAACAAGAGACGAAGTTCGAAATCACTGGATGACCATTAATAACATAAATAGAAAGATATTATACTAATACCCTCCCTTAATGGTCATCATTCCCCCTTCTTCTCAGAATGCTTCTGCAGCAAAAGACAAGAGCCTGCCACTGACTCTACCACTTAAGAGATGAGTCTGCCACCAACCCTCCTAGAAACTGCAGAACTTCTAGAAATAACCAAAAAACAACACCAATCGTCCAACTTGATGTTGGAAAACAAAACTTTCCCTCCCTATAACCAGAGACACACCAAGAACAACTGCCACAATTTTGAGGAAAAATCGACAAACCCTCCAAACTAATGTAGATGAGCAAGATGCTCGAAAACAGATTGCAAAAAACCACTGGTGCAGATGTTCGCACAACTCCAAGTGCGACTAAAAATAGACTGCAGCAAAGTACGATTTTTGAGGAAAAAATCGCAAAACCCATAAATCCGAAGATTACAAATCATCATTTAAAAAAAAAAAATAGTAAAAAAACCCAAAAATGATTTTTGAGGATAAAAATCGATCAAAACCGAACATGATTTTTGTGGCGAAAAATCAATCAAAACTAGACACGAAATCCAAGACACGGATCAGAATACAAAACTTCGTTTTTTTGAGGAAAAACGGTAACACCCAACATAATATTTTTGAAATGAGAAAAATTATTAAAAAACCTCCCCGCCAATATAACAAAGAATTAAAAAGGAACAAAAATTATTAAAAACCCAACACATATTTTTTAAGGGAGAAAATATTAAAACCCACAAAAAAAAATTTCCAAGGATAAAAAAATATTTTAAAAACTCAACAACAATTTTTTCAGGAAAAAAATATTAAAAACCCGCAGGAACATCAATGCCCAGAAACAGAATCGTCAAAGAACCAGACCGAAGCTCAAACAAGGAGTCTTGATTTTTGCCAAGAATAGAAAACTGACTTCGCCCAGAAATAAAGAAATCAGCCACATGCCAAAATGACGAAAACCCTTGTAAGAACACTTTCTCAGAAGTCGCGCGCCTCAGAAGCATTCAAAATTGCGGCCAGAGAATGGAGATTTTTTCTTCAGAAAATGCGCCCAGACACGCGTCTCAAACTGCAGATAGAAGACACGATCAAAATGAAGATGAAAATGCATCTTAAAAAAATCCAGAAAACGCCACCGGAAGAGGAAAAAACGAGCAGAATCTAAAGAATGTAAGGTCGCGACTAGGAAAAACAAGTCGTGTGTGCGAGAAAGAGCAGAACAGACACATGAAGATAACACACGATGGAAGTTATGACCTTTCACCCAAACGCGATTTTCTGCCTCCTTTTTTAATTTTAAAATCCACGAATTCTCCAAAAAAATGAATTACAAAAGCCCCACCAAAAATTTTCTCAAAAAAATCAGAAGAAAAATTGGCGCCCAAGGTCTATGGCTTTGATACCATGTTCAAAGAATTAATGTTGTGTATTAAACAGAGGAGACAAAGGCTCCTTACATAGAATTACAAAGATGATGTTTCTAAAAGAAACAATCGTTAACCAGAGACAAAGTTAGAAACTACTGGATGATCATTAATAACATAAATAGAAAGATATTATACTAATATGTTGTACAGAATGCCAAAGTCAAGTGTCCCTTTCACATATCTCAATACTCACTTCGCTGCAACCTAGTGTTTCGCCTTACGAATAGTCATGGAATGAAAATTATAGCTCACAACGAAGCTGAGATCAAGTCTAGTGGTAGTAAGATAGATAAGGCTAATTGGTCTAGCTTGCCACAATTTTTTGTCTACAACTATTGCCAACCTTTAAAATTTGTCCATGTTGTGATATTTGATTTTACACCAAGACATTGCTAATGGACACATTTAATATTTGTTGTGCTAGAATTGAAATTTTGAACCTCCTTATGCCATAAACAGACTCTATTTTGTTGTTATCCATAAGAGAGGACATCAAAGACATGCAAGATGTAGTATACCTATTGTAGGATCCATTAATGCAAGTGCATAATTTACTCTATATAATTTGATGCTTTAATGATCAAATGATTCTTTTGATTTTGATTTTTGATTTGACACAGAGACAATGATCAATAATTCTTTTAAAAGCAAATTGACTTAAAAGTGAAGAATAAGTTCAAATAAAAAAGATGTGATTGTGTCTAAAAGATATAATCACAATCATACTTTTAATTCAATCTAGAATTAAAAATGAATAAAAATCATATTAAATCAAGACCACAAAAATTAAACTAAAAATAAATAAATTTTATTAATATAACTTAACATACATATAATTAAACAAATAACATATCTAAAAATAAAATAAATAAATAAATCATTAGAAATATATAAAATATAATTTCTTTCCCTACGAAAATAAAATTAAAATTACATTATCACTATTATCAATGATATCACCTCCTCAATCTACTTAAAATTGATTATTATTTTACAGATATTTTGGACACTAATATATAATTAAACCAATTATTATCTTCTTTCAATTCCATTGACAACTCTTGACCACACCCTTTTGCTTCGCCGACAATATTACGCCGAAAGCATTAGCAACCACCGCCTTGGCACCCAACAAGTGGGGACCGTTTGGATGTAAGAGTTTTTTAAATTAACATATTAATTAAAAAACTTTTACCCTTTGCATATTGTGCAAAATTAACTCCGAAGAAAAGGATACCGCCTAGATCAGATTAATGGAAACATAGCAATGTTTCTCAAATTCATTATTATTCGAACAAAGCTGTAATCAAATTTAGAGCGCTTGATACGAGCATGAACTTCATGAAATTGAAATGAAAAGTTTTGTGTGTTTCGATTTCGTCAATAGATCATATTCAGTAACAGCTAAATAATAAATTGGGCGACCTGAAATATTGAAGAAATCAAAATTCTCACAATTTTTTTTCAAAGATTCGTCATTTCAATTTAATGGACTGTGAAAATTTGATTGGGATTGTGATCTGAAATATTGAAGAAATCGAAAAATATACAATTTGTTCAAAAAACTCTTCATTTCAATATAATGACCGTGAAAATTTGATTGGGAGTGTGATCAGAAATATTGAAGAAATCAAAATGCACACATTTTTTTCCTAAAAACACATCATTTCAATTTAATGGACTCAAAATTTGATCATTTCAATTTAATGGACTGCAAATTTGATCATTTCAATTTAATGGACTGTGAAAATTTGATTTACATTAAGTTCATGGTTAAACTCAACTTGAAGGTTTTCACTTGAGAAATAAACTGTAAATTGTTTTAATCTGCTTGTATCTGAAGCTTCTAAGCACAAGATTTCAAGCATGATGCAGAGCGAAAGATAAAGTTGCAAAGGAGGACACTTTATCCAAAAGCAGAGAAGTAGGAAAGGGAAACTCACAATTGGCACATTTTTGAGGGAAATTGATGGAGGCGGATGAGCGGAGGGGACGGCAACAGGTGCGAGAGGGCAGCCGAAAACACCGAGCAAAAGCTTCAGGTCGCTACAACTTTGACGCCTCCGCGGAATCCAATTTCTGCCAAGCTTCCAGCGGCTCTCTTTCGCCGCGTCGTTGGAAAGAGAATCACAGAGATCGTGAGAAGGGCCTTCCAACAGGGGCTCCATGCATACCACCTTTGCACTACAAGACCTCACCAGCGGCCTTCGCAGCGCCCGCAAATCGATGCGTTTGTCCACAGTAGTACTAGTCTCCACAGCCATTACCATGTCTGCCAAACCGAATCACAAGTAGAACAGTATAAAGCTCTGAAAAACCAAAAAACCCCTTCTGACCACCTGCAGAGGCTTCGCCGGCGGCCGTCCACTACGGCTTTGCATTGCTTCATATTTCGTGCCCCTTTTACCGCGCGTGAATTGTGAATGCCCTGTAACTGGAGGTAAAAGCGGAGTGGGGCCGTTTCGGGCCTTTCGCTTCCCCAACAAGTTAATGGCGACGCGTGCACGAACATCACTCGGCCCACAATGATGGCGGCCGCCGGATCCCACTCTTGGTTTGCCACTGCCGCCGTACGTTTTGTTTTCACGTATTGGAAAGCGACGCGCCTTCCGTTCTCTTTTGGATCGTCCTTCAACACAATGGCAGACTGTACATTTTGGCCCTCTGAATCCGACCGCAGGAAACAAATTCAGATGGATGCAGCTGTGCACACAACTGAAAACCCCCGTTAAATCAAAGCGTAGAAGAAAATACGTGATGATTTTCCACTATGCAAATGGACCGGCCTTCAATTACAAATATAATTATTCGGTTACAGTGATGCATGAAGCGTGCTCAGGGTTATCCCAAACTAACTCCATTGATTTTTCGCCTCCATAATCATGCAAATCATGACTCGTTTTGTAATGAGCTTCGCTCGAGGCTTTAATTTTTTACCTCCTGATCATTGTGGAGAAAGTACCTGTTGATGCAAACCTGGTTGTGCGGGCCAACTCTTTCTTATCTACATTCATCATTTGTAGATACCAAGAAGAACTTAGCCGAAACAGTTGGCTCACGATAGGATTTGAAATAAAAAAAATATGTTAAAATAAAATTTAAAAAGTGGTAAGTTGGTGTTGGAGAAGAGGAGACGGGATTAATTATGGTCGTTTTCTGAGTTTTTAGATGGACTGATTGAGACAATTGGGCTTTGTGAAATCTAGAAAAAATGGAGTTTGGTGTTGGAGAAGAGGAGATTGGATTAATTGGTGGTTGTTATGTCATTTTTGAATTGATCTAATTGAGATAATTGGGTTTTGTGAAATCTAAAATTGTATATAAATTTAGGTCAAACTCACTTATAATTTCAACATGTTTTATGTGATTTCATAATTTTTATACTTGCAACAAAGTTTTGCATATGACTACACCCTCTAAAGAGAATAATACTTGGTGATGTTGAAGACTATCGTTGGAACTTGCTATAATAGGAGAGGAAGGCAACTAGCTTCTCCTTCTTTTTAAAGAGTTTGGTTCTACAATCTATCTCAAGTTTTTTTTCATCCTAATGATGTACCTTGAAGTTTAATCCAAAACATTGATACAAAAACTTCAACTATTTTTTACCAAAAGTATTCTAGTTCATTTATATGGACTATGGAAATATCATGTCTATAAATAGATCCATTGATTGATTCAACAATTTTAATAAATTTGGAAGGCATGCCAAGCAACACATGCAATTGAATATGATGTGACTTTGAGGATGATAAGTGCTTGTGACTTGCTAGTATGAAGTTGTAACATCCCCACTTTTGATTGCATTGTTTTTTTGTTATTTGAACATGTATAAGAAAAATGTTGTCATTTGGATGATGTTCAAGATATCTATTTCATGATATTGTTATTATATATATTTGATTTGAATATCGTGGGTGGATATTGTTGATCTCATTTGATGGATTTGGGAATAGGTTCTTTCAAAGGAAGAGTATGGAATTGTTATGATCACAAGATCAAACGCCTTAGTATTTTTTTTTAATTTTTTAAGGCTTTGGGAATTGAATGTTAGTATGTTGTAATTATGACTAGGGTTAGCAAGTGACATAACCTAAATCACTTGCTACTCCTTAGTCCTAAAAGTGCTATGTTTGTAATTGATAGCCATTACTAATGGTTATCTAAGGATAAATGTGTTGAGTAAACCCTCATGTGGCGAAATCTTAGGATGAGGATATTGTGATTAAGGGGGTATTAGGGATTAGAGGCCTTAATTATACCTCGTCTAGAATTCTAACTTAAAAATTCTAAATATATCCATAAGTCATTGTTGTATTGTGGAGCCCGATCAGACTCGAAGGTTTATTTTTTCCCACTTTGTTGGCGCATTTTCCCCCAAATAAATTAACGAGGGAATGCAAGGGGGTTGTGCCCCTCTTGCGAGGTCTGGGGGCAACGCCCACAGTGGGGATTTGGGGGTAGCACCCCCAAAGCAAAAATTGACCATCTTTCCTAAAGGAAATTTGCTGCCAAAGTTTAATTAAAATATAGTTAATAACAATTATAAAATTGCCTCGAAATAATGAATAGTTTGTTGTTTCACGTGGGAAATGAACAGTCACAAAGTAAAACATCTTCAACACACACTTGTGGAATGTGAATAGTCACATTAGGTTTGGTTTCCATTGTTGCAGGGCGTGTGAGAAACATGAGAGGAAGAAGCTATAAGTCGTAGGTTTGTGACTGGTAAAAATGTAGGTTAAGTTGTGGGTACACACACCAAAGCGCATGCTAAAAACAAAGCAGTGGATTACAACTTTGTTCATTGTTGCAAGTTGCAACAGTTGCTACAAGTATTTCTAAATATCATTTGTTGGATTTAAATAATATAATAACTCTATTGTTGGTGAACATAGCCCAAATTGTGTGAACCACATTAAAATTGGTGTTTGTCTTTCCCTGTAATTTATTTTTGTATGTTAATTATGCTATGCATTAACTGTAATTTGTAAATAATTGATATTGTTCTACTTGCAACTCCTAAAAAGTGGTGTCAGAGAGGGATGTGTTTGATTATACTCTGCAAGAACATCTCACGGTTGAGTGGGAGTAATGGTAGACGAGGATAAACTGAAGGTAGAAAAATTCAATAGGCAGAACTATCAATTATGGAAGATGCAGATGGAGGACTATCTCTATCAGAAGAATTTATGGTGGCCATCGAAAGGGAAAACCAAGAAACCAACAATAATGTCTAATGAAAATTGGAATATTCTAGATAGAAAGGCACTTGGCAATATTTGATTATGCTTGGCCCAATCGGTGACGTTCAATATTTCAAAAGAGAAGACAATGGAAGAGTTGATGTAGACTCTTGGAAAATTATATGAAAAACCTTCAACTTTGAATAAGGTATTTCTTATGAAGCATTTATTTAACATGAAAATGGTAGAAGGTGGATCAATTACTTATCATTTAAATGAGTTTAACACAATATCCAGTCAATTGACTTCTGTTAATGTAAATTTTGATGAAGTTAGAGCCCTCTTAGTATTATGTTTTTTTTCCTGAAAGTTGGAATAGCTTGGTAATGATAGTTAGTAACTCTATTTTTGGTTCGAATACGCTAAAATTTGATGATGTTATTTTGAGTGAGGAAATTTATAGGAAAAGCTCAGGTGGAACATCCACATCAGGCAGTGTTTTGAATGCAAAAAGCAAGGGCAAATTAAAGGAGAGAGGGAAGAATTATGAAGGTCATGGGAAGTCAAAAGACAAAAGGTCACAATCCAGAGGAAAGAAGGATTGTTCGTACTATGGGAAGTCGGGTCATCTAAAGAAAGATTGCTAGTCTCGGAAGAACAAAGATGGAGACAAAAATGAAGGTAGTAAGTCCAAGCAAATGTGGTAAGTAATAAATTTGAAGATGATGCTTTGATTTTATCGGGCTTGACAATGTTGATGATTCTTAGGTGTTAGGTTCAGGGGCTTCATTTTATCCCATGGCCATAAAAGTTATTTTCTTGATTATGTCCAAGGGGATTTTGGGTTGGTTTATTTGGGAGATAATGAACCTTGACAAATTGTTAGAAAGGGAAGAATCAGGATTAAGTTGCAAAATGGGAATCATTGGCTACTACAAGAGGTAAGGCATGTTCTAAGGTTGACAAAAAATTTAATTTCAATAGGGAAACTAGATGATGAAGGTTATGTTGTTGCTTTTATTGATAAAAATTGGAAGGTTAAAAAAAGGGCCTTAGTAGTAGCAAAAGGTGTGAAAGTAGGCACCTTATATCTTTGTACAGGTCATATTGTTCCTTCTCCTTTAGCTGTTGTAGATAAAAATAAAATAGGGAAGTTGCTAGAAAAATAGCTATAGCAGTTGTTGTAGGTTCGATAGTAGTTGTTGTGGGTTCTATAACAGGTTCAGGAACAATTGTTGCGAATCAATAGGCAAAAAATTAGACAGTTGTTGCAGGTTCTGAAATAGCACTATGGCATAATAGACTTGGGCATATGAGTGAAAAAGGTATGAAGGTACTTCATTCAAAGAAGGTTTTACCAAGTCTAAAATGTGTTAATATGGATTTTTGTGAAAGTTGTGTGTATGGCAAACAAAAGAAATTTTTCTCAAGGATGGGAAGTAAAAGAAAGATGATAAGTTGTCTAGCTTCTGCATATGAATGTATGGGGACCAACTCAGGTATCTTTTATCAGTGGCTCTCGGTATTATGTTATATTTATAGATGATGCAACTAGGAAGGTTTGGATTTATTTCCTTAGGCATAAATCTGATGTATTTGAAACATTTAAAAATTGGAAAAGCTTGGTTGAGAATGAGATGGGTAAAAGATTAAAATGTCTCAAATTTGATAATGGTGGTGAGTATTGCAGCAAACATTTTGAAGATTATTGTTCCTCTAATGGAATTTGTAGGTGAAAAATGGTTCCAAGGACTCCACAGGAAAATGGAGTGGTTGAGTGCATGAATAGGACAATAATGGAGTGTGCACGAACTATGAGATTGCATGTTGGGATGCTTTTAAACTTGTGGGTAGAGGCTATAAACATTGTTGTTTATTTGATTAATAGAGGTTCCTCTAATCCTTAGGGTTGTGGTATTCCAGAGGAAGCATGGATGGGTAAGAAGGTGGGTTATTCTTTTCTTAAAACCTTTGATTATGAAGCATTTGCACATGTGGATTCTGAAAATAGAACCAAGTTGGATGCAAAATTGAAAAAGTATATCTTTGTTGGATATGGCATTGATGAATTTGGTTATAGGCTTTGGGATTTTTAAAATTTAAAAATTGTGAGAAGTAAGGATGTTGTATTCAATGAGAAGGTGTTGTACAAAGATCAATTGCAACAACATCAGAAGAAAGAAAATGATTATGTGGTGTTGGATGATACTCCACATAACAATGTTCCAGTGCTTCCTCATACTCTACAACAACAACAATAACAAATACCACAAACTCTAGTGAATGTTAGACAATCATCAAGGATAAGTAGACCTCCAGAAAGATTTTATCCCTCTTTGTATTCTATTTTATTAACTGATGCAAGTGAACCGAAAGGGTATGATGAAGCTGTGTAGGTGGATACAAAGGTTTAATGGGAGCATGGAATGGAAGAAGAAATGGACTCCTTTCTGAAAAATCAAACTTGGGATTTATGCAAGTGCCGACAAGTAAAAAGGCTTTACCAAACAAATGGGTTTATAAGCTGAAAGAGGGAGATGGGGATAAGAAAAGATTTAAAGCTAGGTTAATTGTAAAGGGATTTTCACAGAAAAATGAATTGATTTTGATGAAATATTTTCTTCAAATGTTAAAATGACTTCTATTCGTATTATTTTAAGTATTGTGGTTGTTGAAGATTTACATTTAGAACAGCTAGATGTGAAAACCACTTTTCTCCATGGTGATTTGGAAGAGGAAATATATATGGGACAACCATAAGGATTTAAGGTCAAGGAGAAGTTAGTGTGCAGATTGAAAAAAAAATTATATGGCTTGAAGCAAGTACCTCAACAATGGTATATTAAATTTGATAATTTTATGGCTGAGCAAGGCTACAACTAGTGTAATTCTGACCATTGTGTTTATTTTAAGAGGTTGGATAATGATAACTACATTATTTTATGTTTATATGTTGATGATATGATTGTAGCTCGGGGTCTAACATAGATCACATAAGGGAATTAAAATAGCAATTAGCAAATTCATTTTCCATGAAGATGTAAACAATGATTTTGGTTTGACCCCTCACAATGCTTTACTCCTAGGATTTTTCACCTAAAAGGAGAAAGGTGATTGGACGGGGGACCAAAATGCAAGGGATTACACTCAAAGTCTATGTTAATCAGATGTATTATTCCTAGTTAAGATGTCCTACTGCTCTGATTTGAAATTGAAGTGATTTAATGATGTAAAACTATGAAAATGTAAAGTGGTGGAAAACACAATGTGATATGAAAAAATGCCTAAGAATGTAATTAAATAATGAAATAACAAAACATAATGGAAGAGATGCACCTGGAATCAGAAGTTTGATGTTGGAAGATTTTAGAATCCTGAAAAATTCACTAAAATGTTCACCAAGACACTTAGGCCAGTCTGGGTGACTTAGTCCCAATTTTGAGAAACTTTGTCGGAATGAGAATCTTCCAAATGGGTATCCAGAAATGTCAAAATAAATTTTCAGGCCCGGAAGTAGGACTAATTCGCCCCTAGTGGCAAATTAGTCCACCTGCATATTTCAGAAAATTCAGGACAGAATCTTGTAGTCTTGTTATGCCTTGCATAACCCCCCCATTTTATTTTGGAACAAAATGGGTCCCCCTTTTCTTTCTGCTTTCGTTGCCTTTTGTTATTTGCTTTGATCTTTGGAATTCTTTCGTTTTCCTCCTGGGTCTGTATTTTATTTTGTCAAATCTTGGTTCTGCTTCAGCTGGAGTTGGGTTTCTTTTTGTCAAAATTGAAGGCATTATGAACAATAGTGTATTTTATATACTTTTGGAACTAATGGAGGCATTTGTTTTGCAGGATTGAATTATTCATCTAAAAATATCTCTCAAGGAAGTCAACTGGAAAGCATGCCTCAATCCCATTCACCATAAAACTCCTCAAGAAGAAAGTCGCTGAGACCTTTCAGATGTCTTGCCGACTGGCAGTTTGGTTCTGTTCATTTGAAATCATAAGGGTTGCTGAGACATTTCAGTCGCTATGAGTTTTTGTGAGTCCCTCTGATCAGACTGATGTCTCGGTGAAAGGGGTTTTGCATCGCTGAGAAGTCTGGCCGACAGGCTGGAAGTCTCCCCGAAGTGATCTCAGCTCGCCGAAGGATTTTTCCTTCGGCATAATGTCCTGCCAACATGTTGAAGCTCTTGCCGAAAGGTTTGCTTTTGGCATGAAGTCTCGCCGACCCGTGGAAGTCTCGCTGACAGGGGGATAGTGTCGGCATGAAGTCTCACCGACCGAGGAAAGTCTTGTTGAAATGAAGTTTGAGCTCGAGAAGAATTGTGGCTTCAGTGAAAGGTTTGGCCAAAGAGGAAAAGTCTCGCCGAAAGGGATTCTCCCTTTCAGTGTAATATTTGGAGCTCGGCGAGAGGGTTATGCCTTCGGCATAAGGTCTTCCCGACTAGGGTGAGGTCTCGATGAAAGGAGATGTAATCGTGGAGATGTCTTACCGACCTGCTAGGGTCTCGCCGACATGTTTTGTGCCCTTGGTGTAATGTGCTGAGCTTGACATGATGTCTCACCGACCTGAGGGGAGTCTTGCCGATAGCAACGAGCTATCCAATGGAAAAGGATATCGGTATGACTCTTAGCACCTGCCATGACCTCCTGCCGACTGAAAGATGTCTTGCCGAGTGTGGATGTTTTACCAACGGAGCCACGTAGCGGTATAACCCTTGAGGACTCACTATGAGGTTTGGCCGACTACGAAATGTCTCGGCGAAGAGGAGGTGTCATCACTATGAAGTCCTAGCGACCAATTGGAGTCTCCCCAAAGTAAAATAGGCTCGTCGAGGGATCTTGAAGCTCGCCATGAAGTCTGGCCGACCTGATGGTGTCTCGGCGAAGGATGAAGGGTTCGATATAAGGTCCTGTCAAGAGAGGAGATGTCTCACCGATAGATATGTGGCTATAGTAGGGCTTGACATGAGGTCTTGCCGACAGTGGGGAGTCCTACCGATAGCGATGGATTTTCCAGTAGAAAAAGGATATCGATATGACAGATGAGAACTCGCCATGACCTCTGGCCGATAATGATTGTCTTGCCGATGGTTGTTGTGATATCGATATAGCTTGTGCAGCTCGACATGAGGTCTCACCGACCGTCGTATGTTACGCCAATAGCTGCTAAGAGGGGTATAATCGCATCAGGGAGACATGACCAGTGTCTCACCGACATGTGATTTTGTTCAAATGACCCTTTGACCACTCAGGAATGTTATGTGGAGTGTGTTCGCCTAATCAAAGGGAACTAAAGGCAAACCATTGACTGATTGACTACCTCTGGGAAGAAGACCAATAGAGTGCAACCGGTGTGGATCTACTCTGTGAACGGGCTGATGGATCGGCTCAGGAACGATGGTGTTCGGATCTGAACAAAAAGTCAGATGTTGTCTCTCAAGAGGATCAACTTACAGGAAGATCTTGAACGGGAAAAAGGCAGGAAGGAAGAGGAAGCTAGGCGTCTCAGGGACAGCTGTGAGGTCTATTGGAAAAAGGCGGATCGACATTAATGATAATGTTTTAGGGCATTCAAAGCAACCCTTCAAGGAAGTTCGAGGATGGACACGAAGACCAAAAGTAAATTTTATAGCTCTAAAAGATCTGAGATCATCCCCGAAAGAATCCTTCACCAACATGGACAGCAGGGATACACATTTAATGCAGAATCAACTTTATCCAAAAGATCTAAGGGCCGACCCTTTTGAAGTGAGATATTTTGTAAACCCTAAAACAGGGGCCGACTTTCTTTTTGACACATTCTGTATATATGGCATTTTTGCCTCTTTGTAAAAGGAGGAGGACGGAAAAGAGTAGCAGTTTTAAGAGTATGACAGATAGATTTTTCAAAAACTAGTAGCAGTAGAGAAACTTAAGAATAGCAGTAGAGTAGGAGTTAGATTTAGTAGAGGCAGTAATGTATCCTTCTAGTTCTCTTAGTGTAGATGGAAACAAGCTGAAGATATAGATTTTTTTTACATTGGTGATTGTGCCAGCTTTGTAAATGTTGCTTATCTGTTTCACTAAAAGTAGAAGCAATCAGATTTAAATCTACTTCACATTATGTTCCAGAATGGTATTTATCTTGAGTTAATCATTTGATTTGAGAAGCTTTCAAGGAATGAAGTCTTATTTTATGTTTTGTTTAAATGGTAACTTGCAATCTGTTGTTGAAATCAGCACTGTGAATGAATGAAATTGTGTGTTAATCACAAGTTAATTTTGTTCTGCAATTTTAGTTAGCAATTCCTTGAAAGGCAACAAGTCTAGTTAAGTAGGATGAATTAACATTCTTTTATGTTCCAAAGCTTTGATCTATATTTTTCTATTTCTTTAAAAACCCTGGTTAAAGTAGGTTTAAATTTATGTTTGATCTTAGAACAATCCAAAAGCTCAACACCAGTAGGCCCCTTGAACATTACAGTTCACATCAACCATTGAGTGAAATCAGCATAGTCGAGAATCGATTACAAAGACCTTGGGAGCTAAGATATCCATGTATTATTCTTTCTCTTTCAGGAGAGAAGAATAGTAATATTATGTTTAACTGTTGTTGTGCTCATCAGAACGATCAACAAAGAATTGGTGCTAGAAGGAGGGTCAGAAGAGAAAACTGGATAATACTGGGTTTTCCTCCCTAGAAAGGTCCCACAGAGTTCTTCGATCAACTGAAAACCCACCACCTTTGATAGAACTCAAGACCCCAACAAGACACAAGATTCACAAGACTGGGGCAACCATCATACCACCCTTGTCAACTCCGCTCACTCCACCAGGCTTTTCACCAATGCCCCAGTGGATTCCTATCAATCCATCACCGAATCCATCTCAATTGTCATTACAGCTGGTTCAACCCATACAACAGCTGGCTCAACCGCCACCACTAATGGCATTTTTTCAAAATAATCCCTCTCCATTGGGGACTATCCCGGGAAGTTTTCATGATATGCCTAAGAATCTTGAGAAATTATGTCCCAAGTACATTCATGGTGAATCAAGGAGTGCTGAAGAGCACATATAAGCCTTTAAGGATGCTTGTACCATAGCTCAGATAGCTCACCATGATGTAGTTTGTAGGTTGTTCCCTTATTCCTTAGGGGATATGGCGTACAAATGGTACCTAAATCTTCCTCAGCGTTCTATTCTGAGTTGGATAGACCTGGAGAATGCTTTTATCAATCAGTTCAGAATCTACGTGGATCCAGCCATTTTGTTCCACCAATTTTCTACCATTAGGAAGGAGCCAGGTGAACCTTTTCCCTTGTTTAATACCAAGTTTCAACAAATGTATAGGAGACTGCAAGACCCCTATCTAGTTGCTGAGAATAGTGCTATTCAAGCCTACTTTAGAGTTATAGATCCTTTGATTGGCTTATTCCTACAATGGACATATCAACCGGCAGATATTGATTCCCTATCTAAAGTCTATCATCTAGCCATTAAGCTGCAACAACAAATTAGTTCTCAACAAGGGAGTTTGGGAGGAGGTTTTCCTCCAATAGGGTATCAGATGTCTAGCCCAACCCCTTTATTTAATACTGTCCCAGGGATTTCTCCTTCCCATTATGGATCCATGTCTGAGTTGTAGACTCAATCTCCTGTTCCATTCTTTGCCAATGGAGCTCCTAAATTCTTTCAACAAGCACAGGCTCATCATAGTCTGCATGGTCATCATAACCAAACTGGGACACCAGATCCTGTCAGTCAGCCATCTGTTGCTAAGAGTGTTGAAAGTGAAAAGACAGTTCCACTCACAAATGAGGTGGAGACCCTAAAAAAAAATCTGTCTCAAGTCACGAATGACATGGCTCAGCTTAGATTGAACCCTTCTCAGAACCAAGGTAATTATCCGCATCAGAGCAATAACAATCAGGGTAATTATCAGAATCATAACAATTACAACCAAAGGAGTTATCAAGGCCAAAACTCCCCTAACCAAGGCTATCAAAATCAAAATAGAGGATACAACCAGAGGCCAAATAACAACCGACAATGGAATACAGGACCAAATAATGGTGGAGTTTCCCATAATTATCAAGCTAGTGAGGACAGGTCACATACTGCAAATGTGGCTGACCTTAATTTTATGACTAATTGGTGCAGGTTGCATGACACCGCAACTCATTCTGAATTAAACTGCCCTGAAATGGAGAAATTTGTCAAGATGGCATAGGCAGATGCCCACACGTTCCAAGGGAATTCAAATAAAGGAGGTGACTAGGTAGATACAGCAATGACTTGTGACCTCTTTGAGGAAGAACCTTCATTCCCAATGCAAAGTGAGAATGAACCAGAGGAAGACATGTATGATGCCCAAGCCTTTCAGACAAAGGGAGGACACTTCCTAAGAAATCAGAATAAGGGTCCATTCACTACATCAGCACCACCTAATCACATGGTGCCTCTAAATCAAAGTGTTGATAACAACCCTCCTCCACCAAAAGGTCCGCCTAACTTCCACAACAAAGGTAATTCACTTGGTGTTGTCAAAAGTAATGCAAGTTATAACACATAATTTGATATTGTTTCTAAGATGCGGAAACAGAAAACCTCTTTATCATACTTTAACATCCTAAAGTGGTGCCCTGCTCAACGGGAGATAGTGTTGAAAGCTTTGGAACAGGCTGATAAATCAAAAGGGAAAACCAAGGTGGCACCCACTGCAGACATGAATGCGGCGTTCTACAGAAGCAAGGTAGGTACCCCACCATTTCTTTTGAGTTTAAGAATCTGTGGGAAGAATCTACATAATTATCTGTTAGATTCAGGGGCTTCTAGCAATGTTATGCCATTTTTTGTATGCAAGAAATTGGGATTGAACCCTATCCAAACAAACAAGAAGGTCATCCAACTTGATAAAACAAAGGTTAATGTAGTTGGAGAACTAAGAAATATACATGTGCAAGTAGGATTTGACCCTACGATCCTGACCAACATAGATATTCAAGTAGCAGACATTCCTGAGACCTATGGTATGTTGTTGAGCAGAGATTTGATGAAAAGTATAGGGGGATATCTCTCCCTTGACTTTTTGCACATGTGGCTACCATGGAGGGGAGTGCCTACGCAGATTAGGATTGAAAGTGAGTCTTGCCTCAAGCATGTCATCACTGAATATGATTGTCCCAACGAGGTAGCTTACTTTGAAACCGAGATAGGGGTTTATAAAAGAGAGGAAATTTTAACCTTTTCGGTTCTTGATTCTAAAGACATGTCAATAAAAAAACTCCCTGATCCCAGAATTAATGAAAATCAATAGGCCTTGATCAGGAAGCTGCAACAGGATCAGTTGGTCTTAGGGGAAGGCGTCGATTTGCAAAGTCTTTTACTCCCTAATTGGTGTAGGATACACTACCAAAATCATTCAGAATTGACCTGCCAACCCTGCATCAACATTTTAAGTCATGTTTCCTAAGCTGAGGAAACTAGCCCAAGTCACCTTGAGACCATTGTAGATCACTTCTCATTTGAAGCCAAAGATGCATTAATGTTAACCAGGGATAAGATACTTTCAAAGGAAGTTCCTTCTCGAATTGAACTTGCCTCAGTCACATTTCCAAACCAGCATATTTATGAGGAACAACCCCAAGGTTTGCTCGACACCCCTGCACTCACAAGTATTCCAAAACTTGAGGGATTAATTAAAAATGCAAGTGACTGTCGGAAGGATAGCCACAGAGTATATGATATATCTTTGCAAGAATTGGAAATTACACCTAAAGAACCTATTGAACACTTGTCCCCTATATTTGATGCAAAAGATCAAGTAGCCCCACCTATGGCTCATTCTATCCAAATTCCCACAATAACTTCAAAAGGACCAACCCCAGCTCATGATCAGCTATGGACCCTCACGTTTGATGGATCCAAGTCCAAAACAGGTTGTGGTGTTGGAATTGAATTAACCAGCCCGAAAGAGAAAACTTTTCTTGCTTCTTACAGGTTGCAATTTGGATGCACTAACAACATAGCAGAATATGAGGCATTAGCTCGGGGACTGATGTTCGCACAAAAGAAGAAAGTTACTGCTTTGATGGTTAAAGGAGATTCAAAAATAGTTACCAAGCAAGTGCGCAGCCAATACACGTCACAATAAAAGGATAGCAGCTTACAGAAATCGGGTATGGAACCTGATTGAAGACTTTGATGCTTTTTGGATTACTTTAATCCCTATAGAAGAAAATAAAATATTTGATTCATTAGCCGTTGTTGCAAGTACCCTGGAACCCATGCAAGGCTCCAAGCTTAAGAGATTCTTAGTGGAATTGATATCCACCCCGGTTGTTCCTGATAATGTCAGGAACTTTCAAGTCTTTGATGATGATTGACATATCCTTGCTTTTCTAGCAAGCTCAGATGTTTTTGAAGGGTAGATCATTGATGAGTCTAATAGGGATCAAGGAGATTGGAACACTAAAGATTGTGATACAGAGGGGGTCCTCAATTTAAAAGGTAATAACATCCCCAAGGGAATGATGGCCTTAGAAAGAATTTTTGATTCAGACCCAAGGGCTCGAGAGAAGATATCAGCTGAAGATAAAGGAGGTGAGTATGAGACTGTCAACCTAGCTGATTCTAGCCCAAAAAGAAATGTTTACATAGAGAAAGCTTGCCCTGAAGCAATCAAAAAAGATATACTGAGGGCATTAAAGAAGGATATTGCTGCAATAGCCTGGGGTTACAAAGATCTAAAGACATTTGATGCTTCTGTAATGACTCATACTATTCCTTTGAAGCCTGAAGCCAAGTCATTTCGGCAGAAGCAGCGGCCTATCAATGCCCTGATTAAACCACTGATCTTCAAGGAAGTTCATAAATTTCTTTCTCCAAGAATAATCTTCCCTATACGACATTCAACATGGGTGGCTAACTTAGTTCCAGTCTGTAAGAAAAATAGGGAGATCAGGCTATGTGTAGACTTCAGAAATCTGAACAAAGCTTCAGAAAACGACAACTACCCACTCCCTTCTCTAGATGAAGTCTTGCAGACTGTCAATGGGTCTCAAATGATATCATTCCTGGACGGTTATTCTGGATATAATCAGGTGATGGTTAATTATCAAAACAGAATGAAGACAACCTTCACTACTAAATGGGGAACATTTGCTTACATAAGGATGCCATTTGGTTTGATAAACGTTGGAGCAACCTTTCAGCGTGCCATGGACGTAGCATTCAAAGATCTGATTGGAAAATGCATTATTGTTTACATGGATGACCTGACAGTGTTCTCTAAAGATCAACTAAACCATGCTGTAGACTTGGCTAAAGTTCTTGAAAGATGTATCCAGTATGGCATCTCCCTGAACCCTAAAAAGTGTGTGTTCGGGGTTTCTGAAGGGAAAATTTTGGGACACATAATCTGAGAAAGAGGGATGTCAATCAATCCAGACCGAGTTGAGTCCATTCTAAAAATAGCCATGCCAGGAAGTAAGAAGGAGATGAGATCCTTCTTTGGAAAGATCAACTTCATGAGAAAGTTCATCACAGGCTTTGCAGAAATTGTTAAACCACTGAATGAAATGATGAAGAAAGATGCCAAAGTAGAATGGAGTAATGAGGCAAAGGCCACGTTTTCATAGGTCAAGTGATCCATTTTAGAAGCGCCAATCCTTACCAACCCTGACTACTTGAAGCCATTCTATATCTATGATTTTTCCTCCAAACATTCCTGTGTAGCTATACTAACTCAATGAAGAGAAGAGGTAGAGGAGAGGCCAATCGCTTTCATGAGCTCTCCCTTTAAGAATGCTGAAATCAAATACCTGCCTCTTGAAAAACAAGATTTTGTGCTGGTCAGAGCTGTCAAGAAGTTCATGCACTACATCCTCTGAAGTCAGATTATTGTTGTAGTTTTTGGTGCTGCTGTGAAGTCTCTACTTATGCAAAGCGAACTGGAAGAACGAAGAGGGAAATGGATGGCCATTTTGCAGGAGTTCGATCAGGAGATTCGCCCCATCAGACTTGTCAGAGGTATGGGCCTATCTAAGTCCATGGAGAATGTTGGTGACAACATCATTTGTCAGCAATACACAACTCAGTCCTTCTCCAACGACCCTTGGTATGTCGATATCATCTGCTCCATGCTCAATAATCGGTGCCCACAGGGAATGAATACAACTCAGAGGAGAGCACTGAGAATGAAAATCTCCCATTATATGCTCAAAGGAGGATTGTTATACAGGAATAATTTTGAGGGGGTGTACCTACGATGCCTTGATCGGCAAGAGGCTAAACATGTGATTGCGGAATTTCATGGGAAACATGGCACAGGTCATGGGTCTGCAAATTCATTAGCACATCAAATCCTCCGATCTGGTTATTATTGGCCATGTGTGTTCAAAGATGCCCATCAGCATATAAGAACATGTCACATATGTCAGATTTCTGCATCAAAAGAACGCCATTCAACCATGCCATTGCAGCCTGTTTACGAGGTAAGGCCATTTTCCCAATCGGCACTGGATTTCATTGGGGTAATTAATCCAAATTCTTCTGCAGGACACAAATTTATTTTGACTGCCACTGATTACTGCACAAGATGGATAGAGGCTATACCTTGCAAGAATAGCACAATAGAGGTAGTAATCAAGTTCCTCACCGAATGCATCACCACTAGGTTTGGAGTATCCTTCGCATTGGTATGTGACAATGGCTCTTCCTTTTCTTCTGCTAAGTTCATTTCATGGGCATATGATCACAAAATTTTTTTAAAGTATTCTTCAAACTATTACCCACAAGGAAATGGAGTTGCAGAGTCAACTAATAAGAATCTCTTAGGGGTAATTAAGAAACTGTTAGAGAACAATCCTAGGGACTAGCACACCCAGCTAAGGTTTGTGTTATGGGAAAATAGGACTAGGATCCAGGCTGCTTTAAAGACTTCACCATTTAAACTAGTGTATGGATAGGAGCCTGTGTTCCCTATTCACTTGCAAATACCTATCCTTGAGTTCATGCAGAAATTATACTCTAATGATGATAGGATAGAAGTAAGATTAGTCGCCTTGTTGAAATTAGAAGAGCAGAGAGACACCGCCTTGTAGCAATTCTTTAGACACCAGGCTGTTGTCAAACGTTGGTTCGACAAAAGAGCCAAAATAAGGGCTTTCAGAATATCTGACCTTGTGCTACTATGGGATAAAGCTAGTGAAAAGAAGGGCAGTCACCAAAAATTTGATAAACTCTGGTTAGGTCCTTATCAAGTTGCAAATATCCTAAGAGAAAATGCTTTCCGGCTAAACAGTTTAACGAGAGAACCCATTCCATTGCCTGTCAATGGACAATTTCTTAAACACTATTTTGAGTCATGAAGTTGGTATTTCTGCTGGGCAGTGCATTTGTGTAAATAGTTTATGCGTTTCCGCTTGTAAATAATCTCTTTATGTAAATAATTATGTTCTCTTTGTGAATAGTTTGTTGTTCTTTGTGTAAATAATCTATTTTTCTGTTTGTAAATAGTTTTGGTTGTTTGTTTGTTTGTTCTTTCTTTCTATCATTTCATTTCCTTTGTTCTTTGTTTCTGTCTTGTTTTGTTCCTTGGGGTTTATCTGTTCTTTCCTTCCTAAAATAGTGGGTTGTTATCTGAAACATACTTTGGTTATTAGGAGAGAAGTGGTTTAAATATTTTTCAGGTTTTCTGATTGGGTGATTTTGTCCTAAATTCGTTGTTTTATGCCCATTGTCAATAAGAGTTATGGAAAGTCTTGAAAACAAGGTGCAAAGTAAATAACCTTTATTAGCTGCTTTGAATCTATCACAATTTATCAAAGCATCTCCTTTTGTAATGGTATATTTGTCCTAGGATGATAGTGTTGTAAGATTTGAGTGAAAATTTTGATCTCCCAAGTGTTGTTATGAGGTCCATGGTAGTTTTCAACCCAAAACAGATGTTAAACATCTAACATATTGAGAAAAATTGAATGAAATATCTGAAACTCCAAGAGAAAGAGAAAAAAAAAAAAAAGAACTATCTAAGAGAAAAGAAGACTCAATATGAATGGGTCATTCAAGTATCTCTACCGGGGCTATGGACGCCTGGCTGGCAGTAGAGAAATGCTGTGAGAAAACTAGAGGTATCTTTGTCGGGGCTATGGACGCCTAACTGGCTGCGGAGCAATGCCCAGGATATCATTGCACAACAGCTAAAGGGGATCAACTCATGTAGTTCAAATATTGCACATTGTTGTTCAAAAGATGAGGAAAACTTTATAAAAGGTGATCTACCATCAAGCACACACATAGATTCAGGGGTAGCCGGTGTTGAATTACATTTGAGATTCTAGCTCAGCCTTGGTTGTTAAAACTGACCCAACTAGAGTTGTGATGTTCATAAACCATGAGTTCTAGGTAGCTGAATCCTTCAACTTCTTAAAAACGGTTAAACCATTTTCCCAGCCGAGTCGCCATTTGTTATGCCTTGCATAACCCCCAATTTTATTTTGGAACAAAATGGGTCCCCCTTTTCTTTTTGCTTTCGTTTCCTTTGGTTATTTGCCTTGATCTTTGGAATTCTTTCATTTTCCTCCCGGGTCTGTATTTTATTTTGTCAAATCTTGGTTCTACTTCAGCTAGAGTTGGGTTTCTTTTTGTCAAAATTGAAGGCATGATGAACAATAGTGTATTTTATATACTTTTCGAACTAATGGAGGCATTTTTTTTGCAGGATTGAATTATTCATCTGAAGATATCTCCCAAGGAAGTCAACTGGAAAGCATGCCTCAATCCCATTCACCATAAAACTCCTCAAGAAGAAAGTCGCTGAGACCTTTCAGATGTCTTGCCGACTAGCAGTTTGGTTATGTTCGTTTGAAATCATAAGGGTCGCCGAGACATTTCAGTCGCTATGAGTTTTTGTAAGTCCCGCTGATCAGACTAATGTCTCAGTGAAAGGGGGTTTGCATCGCTGAGAAGTTTGGCAGACAGGCTGGGAGTCTCCCCGAAGTGGTCTCAGCTCGCCGAAGGATTTTTCCTTCGGCATAACGCCCTGCCGACATGTTGAAGCTCTCACCAAAAGGTTTGCTTTCGGCATGAAGTCTCGCCGACCCGTGGAAGTCTCGGCGACAGAGGGATAGTGTCAGCATGAAGTCTCACCGACCGAGGAAAGTCTTGCCGAAATTAAGTTTGAGCTCGGGAAGAATTGTGGCTTCGGCAAAAGGTTTGGCTGAAGAGGAAAAGTCTCGCCAAAAGGGATTCTCCCTTTCAGTGTAATATTTGGAGCTCAGGGAGAGGGTTATGCCTTCGGCATAAGGTCTTCCCGACTGGGGTGAGGTCTCCGTGAAAGGAGATGTAATCGTGGAGATGTCTTGCCGACCTGCTAGGGTCTTGCCGACATGTTTTGTGCCCTTGGTGTAACATTTTGAGCTCGACATGATGTCTCACCAACCTAAGGGGAATCTTGCCGATAGCGACGAACTAGCCAATGGAAAAGGATATCGGTATGACTCTTAGTGCCCGCCATGACCTCCTACCGACTGAAAGATGTCTTATCGAGTGCGGATGTTTTACCAACGGAGCCACATAGCGGTATAACCCTTGAGGACTCGCTGTGAGGTCTGGCCGACTACGGAATGTCTCGGCGAAGAGGAGGTGTCATCGCTATGAAGTCCTAGCGACCAAGTGGAGTCTCCCCGAAGTGAAATAGGCTCACCGAGGGATCTTGAAGCTCGCCATGAAGTCTAGCCGACCCAATGGTGTCTCAGCGAAGGATGAAGGGTTCGATATAAGGTCCTATCAAGAGAGGAGATGTATCACCGATAGATATGTGGTTGCGGTAGGGCTCAACATGAGGTCTTGCCGACAGTGGGGAGTCCTGCCAATAGCGATGGATTTTCTAGTAGAAAAGGGATATCGGTATGATCGATGAGAACTCACCATGACCTCTAGCCGATAATGATTGTCTTACTGATGGTTGTTGTGATATCGATATAGCTTGTGCAACTCGACATGAGGTCTTGCCGACCGTCGTATGTTACGTCGATAGCTGCTAAGAGGGGTATAATCACATCGGGGAGACACGGCCAGTGTCTCACCGACATGCGATTTTGTTCGAATGACCCTTTGACCGCTCGGGAATGTTACGTGGAGTGTGTTCACCCAATCAGAGGGAACTAAAGGCGAACCATTTACTGATTGACTACCTCTATGAAGAAGACCAATAGAGTGCAACCGATGTGGATATGCTCTGTGAACAGGCTGATGGATCGGCTCGGGAACGACGGTGTTCAGATCTAAACAGAAAGTCGGATGTTGTCTCTCAAGAGGATCAACTTATAGGAAGATCTTGAACGGGAAAAAGGCAGGAAGGAAGAGGAAGTTGTGCGTCTCAGGGACAGCTGTGAGGTCTACTGGAAAAAGGCATATCGACATTAATGATAATGATTTAGGGCATTCAAAGCAACCCTTCAAGGAAGTTTGAGGATGGACACGAAGACCAAAAGTAAATGCTATAGCTGGAAAAGATCTGAGATCATCCCCGAAACAATCCTTCACCAACATGGACAGCAAGGATACACATTTAATGCAGAATCAACTTTATCCAAAAGATTTGAGGGCCGACCCTTTTGAAGTGAGATATTTTGTAAACCCTAAAACAGGGGCCGACTTTCTTTTTGACACATTCTATATATATGGCATTTTTTCCTCTTTGTAAAACGAGGAGGATGAAAAAGAGTAGGAGTTTTAAAAGCACGACGTATAGATTTTTCATAAACTAGTAGCAGTAGAGAAACTTAAGAATAGCAATAGAGTAGGAGTTAGATTCAGTAGAGGCAGTAATGTATCCTTCTAGTTCTCTTAGTGTAGATGGAAACAAGTTGAAAATATAGATTTTTTTTACACTGGTGATTGTGTCAACTTTGTAAATGTTGCTTATTTGTTTTACTAACAGTAGAAGCAATCAAATTTAAATCTACTTCACATTGTGTTCCAGAATGGTATTTATCTTGAGTTAATCATTTGATTTGAGAAGCTTTCAAGGAATGAAGTCTTATTTTATGTTTTGTTTAAATGGTAACTTGCAATCTGTTGTTGAAATCAACATTGTGAATGAATGAAACTGTGTGTTAATCACAAGTTAATTTTGTTCTGCAGTTTTAGTTAGCAATTCCTTGAAAGGTAACAAGTCTGGTTAAGTAGGATGAATTAACATTATTTTATGTTCCAAAGCTTTGATCTATATTTTTCTGTTTCTTTAAAAACCTTGGTTAAAGTAGGTTTCAATTTATGTTTGATCTTAGAACAATCCAGAAGCTCAACACCAGCAGGACCCTTGAACATTACAGTTCACATCAACCATTGAGTGACATCAGCATAGTCGAGAACCGATTACAAAGACCTTGGGAGCTAAGATATCCATGTGTTATTATTTCTCTTTCAAGAGAGCAGAATAGTAATATTTTGTTTAACTGTTGTTGTGCTCATCAGAACCATCAACAAGTCTCAGGTCTGCACTTCCTTTCCTGACAGATGTTTGTACTTGATTCTTTAGAAAATAGGGTAGAAAGTCTCTCCAAGCTTGAAATAAGGTGATGTTGACTTGATTGACTTTGTGAACTTTTTGATCACTTTTCAACACCTAATGCTTGAAAAATCTACATACAAAAGTCACATGCAAGAGGGGGAAAATGGTTGAGGGTTAGAGAATAGGGGTTTGCCTTGGTCAAACCTCACTTTGGTAATCAAACCCTAAACAATGAAATTAGATGAAAAGAGAGTGATAAATAGATAACATGCAAATGCAAATGTCATAAACTTACCACACCATTGATGCTCAAATTTGAAGATGTGCAATGAAGAACTCCAATAGCTTGACTTGATAACGCTTGATTTGCTTGAATACTTAATGAGTGCAAGAGATTGTATGTGATTTGGAGATAGACGATTGTAGGAGATGTAAAATGAGGTGAAAACCCCTTATTTATACTTGATTTTACTAAAATTTCCTAAAAGTAACACATCACAGGCTAGCCTCAAGGGTTAGAGGACAAAATCCCGCTAGAAATTTAAAATTATTTTGAGTTTTGTGCCAAAAAGGACTAAGTCACCCCTATTGGTGACTTGGTCCCATTTAAGCAAATTAAGTGGGTGTCGGGAATTTCAGGGCATTAAATATTGTTCAATGGGAATATCCTTAACAACACACTTGAAAACAACCGGAAAGTGTATGAAGGGGTTATTTAGACATGAGAAAAGGTTGAATTAGTGAAATTAAGCCTAGAAAAGTGTGAAATCTTGTTACAAGACTTTACAACACTTCAAAATAGGACTTAATAAGTGATAAAAAGGTGATTTTTAGGTGAATT
The DNA here is from genome assembly GCA_007258455.2 of Sequoia sempervirens. NCBI lineage: Eukaryota > Viridiplantae > Streptophyta > Pinopsida > Cupressales > Cupressaceae > Sequoia > Sequoia sempervirens. The sequence goes on along the minus strand of VDFB02000017.1, from coordinate 304,647,380 downwards.
GTAACAAATAGAGTCTAGAAAAGTGTAGAAATGTTTTACAACACTTCACAACACCTTCACAAGACACCATAATTTCAGTGTTTAAGCCCTAATGTGAATTTTTTGACCACATTACAACATTATACCTAGGTAAAATCAAGCGAAATCCCATTAGAAAGACTCAAGTGAGAATAAAAATGTCAACTATACATTTTTTGGTGACACATTAAGCCCCCACTTTAGTGAGAGGATGAACTTGCTTCAAACTCTCACTAAAGTAGCCCAACATGCACATCAAGAGGGATCCTAATGTACTTACGTTGGTAAGATGAAACAACAATAACCAGGAGGGATGATCAAGCCCCCAGGATCAAGATCTCATGGCAAACCAAACATAAGAACAAAAGAACACACATGATGATGAAAAGGAATGAAAACTTTGATCATCTGTCCAACTCGTTGTGGATTAGATCTAGACCGATTGTTTGAAAAAGAGGATGCATACTCACTTTGGGGTGACAGAACTCATGGTGGTTTGTCAGGTGAGATAACCCAAAAAGGTAAGATACATACGCTAGTTGGTATGCACTCACAAACATATAGGTGGATCTGGGGAGAGTCATGCCTCAAAATGGGCTTCCCGCTCAACCATATTAAAGTTATACCTCCTAATAACTTTAACAAGGCGCCACAAAAGAAAATGTTGATTCATGCTTCATGAGACAATCAAAGTTTTGTATGCTTAGAACTCATGAATGAATGCAAATGTACCACAGGCATGCAAGTTGCATTATGCAAGATGGTAAAAATTTAAAATACAAAAATAAAATGTAAAATGCAAAAGGTGTCTTATTAAGTTCATGCAAGGTTTATCACTTAGGGAACATTGTGTCTAATGTCTCCAAGAGAGGACCAATCAAAGAATAGAATATTCACAACTTAGGGGATGCAGTGTGTCGCATCTAGCCACTAAGAGGAATGTAATATGCTAAGATAGATCACACTTATGAAGGACATCACACCCAATGTCATCCACAAAGTGACGAACACATCGTATGAAGTGATAAGGCTACACTAAGAACCAAGAATGCAAATGGAATGATGCCAATGTAATTGTTGCACACTGTTTTGTGAGTAATTACTTTAAAGTAGCGAAGGAAAAATGCAAAAAGAAAACAAGACATGAGAGCCAACTTGGAAAGTCCTTATGCCAAGTCATATGTTTCTAAGTTAGACTACTTCCTGTAAATGAAAAAGAAAAGAAAATAAAAGAAAAGGAGGATTGCCCCCAAGAAAGGAATACACCAAACACATAAGGGATGTATGGATTTGGGGTCAGTATGTTCATTGTTGTAGTATTTTTTATGAAAGAGCTCAGAACTGTCATCATTCCCCAAAGCACATAGAACTGGAAGAATGACACAAAGAGAGCGAAAAAAATGAAAAAGACAAGTCCGTTTTGGGTCAACATGGGAGAGACATTTTGTTCTCAACGCTTTGCATCATCCCAAAAGGAAAAGGTAACGAAAAGGAAAAATCTTTTGGGTCAACATGAAGGAGACATTGCGGTCTCAATACCTTGCATCATCCCCAAAAGGAAAACACAAGCGAAAAGACAAAGGAAAAAGAAAAAGGGACCTTGTGGGTCAACATGGAAGAGACATTGTGGTTTCTACGCTTTGTGTCATCCCCAAAAGGAACAAACAAAACAAAAAGCAAAAAAAGACAAATTACAACATATAGAAGAATAGAGGTACAAAGAGAAGAATTGTACATAGAGAGAGAACATCAAACACACGATATGGGGAAACATGATACGCACATGAAACAAATGAAAATGTAAAGGGAGATAGTAAGGAAAATGTAATTCAACCATTAACCGAGGTATTGGCTTCTCAAGCTTGATTAGTATAGGCGGAAGGGCAATAACGCAGTTAAGAGAGAGGAACAAATGCATTACTAGGATAAGGCTAACATTTTCTTGTCTACACGGAATGTAAGGCCAGAATGAGACAAGAAAGGTGATGGGATGAATCATGCAATAGTGAGAATGGAAAATTATACAACTATGCCATGATAAAAGGAGTTCAGTTCTTAAGGGATGATGGGAAAGAATTCAGTATCAGTGAAGTAGTACTTGTTCAATATGTCATCCAATGTTCGACATTCTTCAATGTGGTGTCCAAGAACACGATGATATTTTCAAAATGGTATTTTAGAATCTTTAGGATGGATAACCAACCTATTCATAGGTGGTAAGAGTATAAGGACTTTGTTTAAAAACAATTGAAGTCTCCTTTCACATTTAGGTGGAGGATGAGTAGGAAACTTGAGCTTTTTCAATTTGTAAGGTCATTTTCATTTGCTAGATTCTCCTTTTTCATGAATGGAAGGAGGAAGAGGACCCGTGGGGATCCTAGCATCCTTGTCATTAGAATCAGGTAATGGCCGTTCACGTGGAAGGAGAATATTCAAGTCAGGAGGAGAATCAAAGATCACTGTACCGTCATCTCGAACTCTCCAATATTCAAAAGGAGGCTTGTTGTCATGAGGAGGATCTTGATATCCTAATCCTGTTGTGTTTTCTTCTTGTGGTTTTTGTTCAAAGAGTTTGTGAATGTTATGTTCATTTGTTATATCACAGCCTTGTTTGCTTAATATAGTAAAACCCTTGCCATAGGTTTCTTCAAGGTTGATTGGTGTGTTTGTAACTTTGTTGTCATAAAATGGTTGTGGAGGTGTTTGTTGAGAGGAACTAGGTCCACCTGATGGAGGGAACTTAGGTCCTTTGGTTGTTTCAAGGTGAAGATAACCAAATGTATCAGGGGGTGCAACAGTAGGGAGAGTTTGAGACCTCATGGATGGGTAAAAGGTTGCATTGGCTTCAAGGTTATCAAGACATTCGTTGGAGAACTTATTCATGCTCTCACCATCTTCTCCAATGATGTCTACATCACAAGGAGGACAATCATGAGGAGTTGGAGGAGCATGACTAGGCTCAAGATCGTTAGGATCACAGCCAAAGGCACAATTGGACATGTCTACTAAGGATTTCAAGGAATTCCAAAACTTATCAAATGAAAAGGTCATGATGCAAGAGAAATGAAATGAAAGAAACAATAAATCTGAAAAGTCTGACAAAGTACAAAGACAAAAAATAGAATTGCAAAAAATAACCAGAAAATGCAGTGCAAAATATGCAAAAGGACTAAGTCGCCCAAGGTGGCGATTTAGTCCTACTGATGATTTTTTTTTGTCTTTCCAAAAAATTTAAATGCAATTCCATGTCTTTCAGATGCACAAATGCAACTACAGTATGTAAATGCAGAGTTTTTGTGTTTTTCAATACAAAAATGATGCAAGAGTGCAAGCTAATATGAACTTTTTCACTAATGCAATTGAAAACTCTAGGATGCACTTTAACCAATGCAAGTGAAATTGAGTGTGTTCTTGAAAATTGGAAAGGAATAATGTTCAAAAGATGCAGGTTCACCAAAATGCAAACGGTGATTTTGGTTTGACCCCTCACAATGCTTTACTCCTAGGATTTTTCACCTAAAAGGAGAAACGGGATTGGATGGGGGACCAAAATGCAAGGGTTTACACTCAAATCCTATGTTAATGAGATGTATTATGCCTAGTTAATATGTCCTACTGCTCTGATTTGAAATTGAAGTGATTTAATGATGTAAAAAGTTATGAAACTGTAAAGTGTTGGAAAACACAATGTGATATGCAAAAATGCCTAAGAATGTAATTAAATGATGAAATAACAAAACAAAATGGAAGAGATGCACCTGGAATCAAAATTTTGATGTTGGAAGATTCTGGAATCCTAAAAAATTGACTGAAATGTTGACCAGGACACTTAGGCCAGTCTAGGCGACTTAGTTCTAGTTTCAGGAAACTTTGTCAAAATCGAGAATCTGCCAAATGGGTATTCAAAAAAGTCAAAATTAGTTTTCAAGACCGGAAGCGGGACTAATTCTCCCCTAGTGGTGACTTAGTCTTGCATATTTTGGGAAATTTGGGACAAAATCTTGTAGTCTGGGATCTGCACTTCCTTTTCTAACAGGTGTCTGTACTTGATTCTGGAGAAAACGGGGTAGAAAGTCTCTCCAAGCTTGAAATAAGGTGATGTTGACTTGATTGACTTTGTGTACTTTTTGGTCACTTTTCAACACCTAATGCTTGACAAATCTGCATACAAAAATCACATGCAAGAGGGGGAAAATGGTTGAGGGTTAGAGAATAGGGGTTTGCCTTGGTCAAACCCCACTTTGGTAATCAAACCCTAAACAATGAAATGAGATGAAAAGAGAATGATAAATAGATAACATGCAAATGCAAATTTCATAAACTTACCACACAATTGATGCTCAAATCTAAAGATGTGCAATGAAGAACTCCAATAGCTTGACTTGATAACGCTTGATTTGCTTGAATACTTAATGAGTGCAAGAGATTGTATGTGATTTGGAGATAGATGATTGTAGGAGATGTAAAATGAGGTGAAAAACCCTTATTTATACTTGATTTTACTAAAATTTCCTGAAAGTAACACAACACAAGTCGACCTGAAGGGTTAGAGAACAAAATCTTGCTAGAAATTTAAAATTATTTTGAGTTTTGTGCCAAAAAGGACTAAGTCGCCCCTATTGGCGACTTGGTCCCACTTAAGAAAATTAAGTGGGTGTCAGGAATTTCGGGGCATTAAATGTTGTCCAATGGGAATATCCTTAATAACACACTTGAAAACTATTGAAAAGTGTATTAAGGGGTTATTTAGACATGAGAAAGGGTTGAATTAGTGAAATTAAGCCTAGAAAAGTGTGAAATCTTGTTACAAGACTTTACAACACTTCAAAATAGGACTTATTAAGTGATAAAAAGGTGATTTTTAGGTGAATTGTAATGAATAGATTCTAGAAAAGTGTAGAAATTTTTTACAACACTTCACAACACCTTCACAAGACACCATAATTTGAATGTTTAAGCCCTAATGTGAATGTTTTGACCACATTACAACATTATACCTAGGTAAAATCAATCCAAAGCCCATTAGAAAGACTCAAGTGAGCATAAAAATGTCAACTATACATTTTTTGGAAACATAAAAGGATTTGTGGGCTGCAAAATAGATCCTTGGTATGAGAATTACTAGAGATAGGCAAAACATAAAATTGTTTCTATCTCAATATGATTATGTTGAAAAGGTGTTGCAGATATTTCACATGGAGGATGCAAAAGTTGTCAACACACCTTTGCCTAGTCATTTCAAATTGATTAAGGAGATGTGTCCAAAGACACGAGAGGGGGACGAAAAGATGTCCAAGGTACCATATTCTTCAGTTATAGGCAGTTTAATGTACTCCATGGTATGCATAAGACCATATATTGCACATTCCATAGGAGTTGTTAGCAAGTATATGAGTAATCCCAAAATGGAGCATTGCAATGCAGTAAAATGGATTATTAGATATTTGAGAGGTACATCCAACAAACATTATATTTTGGGGGCTCTAATATTGATTTAAAAGGCTATGTTGACTTAGATTTGATAGGGGATATTGATACCAGCCAGAGTATCACGGGTTATGTTGAATGCACAAGACAACTAAGAGGGGGGTGAATCACTTGTACCTTAAAACTTCAAAAATTTAGATCCACATCAAATAAATTAACCCTTAATATGTTAGAATGATTTATCATGGAAGTAGATAACAAAAATAGAATCAAAGCAACACCATGCACAATGAAACACTAGATTTACGTGGAAAACCCAAGAAGGGGAAAGCCACGATGAGGATTAGCTCACAATATAAAGTAATATCAACACTGAATACAATAGGGCTCACTAGCGAAGGGCTCACTTCCCAAAAGAAAGAAAGGCCCACTACCAAAAGCTCATTGTCATAATAGAAAAGAAGATAGAGAAGAGTGTTACAAAGATAAATCCATCTCAATGCAATAGAAAAGTCCACCATAGTATCACCAACACCTTTGTACTTACTAAATAATTGTAGGCATCTTCTACTCATTGCATCTAGTACTCTAATACATGAAAGCTCACATTGCACTACAAAAATTTGCACCTCACAACTCTGCAGTTCGAATCATTAGCATCACACTCATCTATCTTGTCATCCCTCAACAACTCAACTCATATTATACCATCTTCAACCTTGAAAACATTCTCCAAGGTCGACTATACCCTCAACCATGCAAATTCAAATTAGGTTGGCACCAAAACATTCCCACGGTGGAAAGGAATGAAGGCATACCACAACACACCTTATCTAGGACCTAAATCTATCCATACACGCCATGCCATGCTTCCATAAACACCGAAGCAACTTCATAATTAGTGTAAACACCCAAGGTCAGTCGAACCTATGTTAACACTATCAACATTTAAGTACACACTTCCTCAAAAACAAAGACAACTCACATACCATACACCATGCTTGAACACAATCTAGAATATTCCAAAAACACCCTAGAAACCAAAAAATTCCTTCACAATATAACTTTCACCTAAATAATGTAATGTACCGAATACACTTCAAATGATTTTCCCATACACTGTAACTCAATAAATCGACTTTTGAAGCACCAAACCATGAAAAACTTCAACTGAAGAAAGATACAAACACTATCAACACCCTTCTAGATTTGCAAGACCTGAAACCACTCTGGAGGGAAATTTGGAGCAAAAACATTTTTCTTAGACGCCTCTACAATACACAGTTCACACACTGGTGAACACAACTTCCTCTACACAACAATCCAGCACACCAAATTCTAGATGCAACACCTTTGAACACCTTTGATCAACATATACAAACCACATAGGAAAATCTTCAACATAAAAGAAATGCGGAGCCAAACCAGAACACTACTCTACAACATAGAACACCACTACAACACACAGTTTCCTCTTTTTATTCATTTTTTTCTCAAAAGTACTTGGAAACCAAGCACCAGAGACATATCCTCAATATCTTCAGCACTTCCTCATCACCATCAAGCCAAATGTAATATATCAACTCAACCATACATCCATAGGCAGAAGTGTATCAAAGCACCACTAGAGATTGACACTAGTAGCTTACTTTAATGACAACATAATGCAACTAATCATAGCATCACCAAAGACAACATCAACTTAGTCTAACTACTCACACTCTTGCAACAAACTCCTTGTATTGTTGACACCAAAGACAACGCAAGATTTTTGACATCAATGACAACACCAACTGCACATACTTGTAACAATCCCCCTTTGTCTTGCTCTGTACCAACTCTTATCTTTTCTTTACTTTCTCCCCCTTACACAACTAACTCATTACTTTCTATCTCCCTTTGTAGCTTGTCTTTTTCACATGACTCTCTCCCCCTTTTCTCAACTAAACATTTTTCACATTTCTCTTTCTCCCCCTTTGACATCAATGGCAAAGGGAAAAATATTTGCATCATTCATTCTCCTCCTTTCACCACTGCTCTAAAACTTCCTTTCATTTACTGCTCTGCATACTCCCCCATAGGAGAACACACCTAATTGCATCAATCAACAACCACTGCATAATGACAACTCTCACTCATCCTTATTGCAACAATCAATAATGTCACTACCTACTCCCCTTGAGAGGTGGTTACCAACATCAGTCCAAACCAAAGGATGAATATTGTGATACATTGGACTGATGCATCTCCTTATGCATCTATTTCAAAAAAGGAGGGGAAATAACCCCCAACTTCTCTGGGAGATACTCAAAATTATCCTTAGGAAGCGCCTTAGTGAATATGTCAATAACCTGATCCTTTGTAGGCATATATTCAAGCTTCACTTCATTCTCTACAACCTTCTCTCTCAAAAAGTGATACCAAATTGAGATATGTTTTTTCCTTGAATGCATTACCAGATTCTTTGATATATTGATAGCACTTTTATTATCACAAGGATAGAAATTGGTTCAACATATACCACTCTAATATCCTTTAATTTTTGCCTCATCCACAACACTTGTGTGTAACAAGATGTTGCAATATATTCTACCTCTACAGTAGATAAAGACACTAAATCTCATTTCTTTCTTAGCGATGACACCAATTTGCATGCAAGAAAGAATGCACCACCACTTGTACTTTTCATGTCATCTACACAACTAGCCCAATCTGCATTTTTGTAAGCACTCAAAGTAAATTCGATATCCTTTGGATACCACAAGTCATGATCTGGAGTGCCCTTCAAGTATTTGAATATCCTCTTCACTGTTGCAACATGTGACTTTCTAGGATCTTCTTAAAATCTAGCCACAAGACAAATTGCATGCATGATATCTGGTCTAGCAATAGTTAGATATAGCAGTCCTCCAATCATTGATCTATACTTGCTCTGATCAGCCTTAGGAGATTCATCATTCTTTCTTAGCTTGCAACAGTAACCATAGGGGTGCATACTAGTTTAGAATCTTCCATTCCAAACATCTTCAATGTTTCTTTGACATAATTTGATTGTTAAATGAAAATACCTTTATTTGTCTAATTGATTTGTAGTCCAAGGAAGAAATTCATCTCCCCAAACATTGACATTTCAAATTATTTTTGCATCTCCTTTGTAAATTTCTTACACATAGCTTCATTTCCTCCAAAAATTATGTCATCAACATACACAACCACAATCAATATTTTATCTTTTTCAACTTTGAAGTAGATATTGCTATCTGCGGTACCTTTATTGAATCCTTGTTGTAACAATTACTTGTCTAACCATGCATACCAAGCTTTGGGAGCTTGCTTCAATCCATATATGCCTTCTTCATATGCAAACCATATCCAATTTATCTGATAACTAAAATCCTTTTGATTGTTCTATGTATACTTCTTCTTCCAATTCACCATTCAAGAAAGTAGACTTCACATCGATTTGATATACTTTGAAATCCTTATGTGTTCCAAAAGCCAAAAACATATTGATAACTTTCATCCTTTCCACCAAAGCAAATGTCTCCTCAAAGTCTATTCCTTCCACTTGTGAGTAGCATTTACACACAATCCTTGCCTTGTTTCTTACCACTTTTCCACTCTCATTCAGTTTTTTCCTAAATACCCACTTAGTTCCAATCACATTCTTATTTATTGGTCTTGGGACAAGTTCCCAAGTTTGATTCTTCTCAATCTACATTAGTTCTTCTTCCATAACCTTGATCCAATACTCATTCTTGCATGCTTTAATCACTGTTTTAGGTTCAACTTGAGAAAGTAAACATAGATTTACCTATTCTTTAGTAGCTTTCCTTCTTGTTAGTACACCTTTTCTCTTATTGAACCAATGATATATTCTTCAAAATGATTCTTCTGCACATACTTAAGAGTTTTAGGAATCTTTTCTGGAGCTTCTTCCTCTTCAATATGTACTTTTTTTCCTTAGATTTTTCTTCTTCTTTGCAAGAAGACTCATCTGATTCATATCCATCTATCACCATTGAATTCTTATGTAGGTCTTCATCAACCTTGGAACTTGCACTCTCAAAAATATTTTTTAGCCTCTTGTTATAGCACCGGTAAGCTTTGATTTTAGTAGAATATCCAAGGAAGATACCTTCATCAGACCTTGCATCAAAATTTCCTACGTTTTCTTCATATCTTTTGATATAGCATTTGCTTCCAAACACTCTGAAGTATTTGAAAGTAGGAATCCTTCCATACCATAGCTCATAGGGAGTCTTTGTGTTGTTTTCTCTTGCTTGCACTCTGTTAAGGATGTAAACAAAAGTATGAATTGCTTCTCTCCAATAGAATTCTAGTAGATTTGCTTCTTTCATCATTATCTTTGTAGCTTCTTAAATAGTCCTATTTTTTCTTTCATCTACTCCATTTTGTTGTGGATTCCTAGAGGCAAATAAATTCCTCATTATTCCATGATTCTCACAAAATATATTAAATTCATTGGAGGTGAACTCTCCACATCTATCATACCTCAAGCACTTGATTTTTATATCCATTTCATTCTTAACCATACTTTGAATTCTTTAAACTTATCTAGGGATTTTGATTTTTCTTTGAGAAAAGTAACCCATGTCATTACTAGAATAATCATCAACCAATAACATGAAATAGTTGTCACCTAGAAGACTTCTTACTTTGGTAGGACCAAAAATATCTGTATGCACCAACTCCAAGAGTCTGGTAGAAGATTGTTCTTTGATTTTGAAACTTCTTCTTGCTTGCTTTCCAACTTGACATTCCTTACAGACATCATTGATAGGCTTTGTAATCTTTGGCAGATCTCTCACTGCTTGAACTGAACTTATTCTCACTAGGCTATCAAAATTGATGCGACACATTCTTTTATGCCATAGCCAACTCTCATTGATCTGATTCATGAAAAAATAACCATCAATACCTTTGAGTTGATAGACATTTCCATCTATCCTTCCAGTAGCAACCATAGTTTCGAAGCCTTTTCTGATCTCACAGCCATCATCCTGAAACATAAGATTGTATCTTTTTCTACACATTTTTCCAACACTCAAGAGGTTATGTCTTAAACCCTTAACATAAAGAACATCATCAGGGTTATGCTTGCCATCAAAACTGATTGAACCTTTTCCACATATCTTAGCAGATGTATCATCACCAAACCTAGCAAGTCCTCCATTTTTTTTCAAGTTTAACAAAATTACTCTTATCACCAATCATATGATTAGAGCATCCACTCTCAATGATCCAATAGTTCTTCTCTTGTCTAGCATGAAAATTATACACCAGAGTTCCTTTAGTGTTAACACTTGCTTCCGGAGCATTTTCCTTCACACATCTCTTAGAGTTAGAAAAATTAGTTTCATCTTTTAGAGCCATGAACAAGCATTCACCATCCTCATCATCCCTATAATCAGATTCATCATTAGATATACTTGCATCTTCCCTAATATAATAACTTTTCTTAATCATCTTACCTTTGTTCTCCCTATTTTTGTCATTCAAAGCTTTGTTTGGACATATTGAAGCATAATGACCTATCTTTCCACAATTGAAACATTTGAAAGGAAACTTACCTCTGTACTTTCCAGAACCCTTTTTCATTCTTCTCATAAAGTTAGCTACCACATCATCAAGATCCTCCTGATCTAATTTTATAGTCTTTTCTGATTTTCCAACCTTAAAAGCAATCTCAACTTTTGCATTACTTGTACCAAATTTTTCCATTTCAAAATAAGTTAAAGAACCATGCAATTGATCTCTAGTTTATTGGTTCAAATTTTGTAATTCCTCAATAGTAGAAACTTTATGACTATAATATTTAGGAAGAGTTTTGAGTACCTTCTTCACCACTTCTTCTTTCAGTTCTCCATCAAGACCTCTGATGTCATCGAGACAACTTCATCCACCTTCTGCAAGTAGCTTGTGATGTTTTCATCTTCAAACATTCGTAGGGTCTCAAACATGATCTTCAAATTCTACATCTTAGCTTGCTTGATCTTAACATCTCCTTCATAAATGCTTTCTAACTTTACCCAAATTTATCTAGCAGTTTTCAAATTCATAACTTTCACCAATTCAGAATTAGCAAGACCACTTAAGAGAGCATACCTTGATTTACCATTATTTTCATAGGCCTTGATCTCATCATTAGTCTTTGGACCATTTGTGGGTATAGTATATCCAGTCTCAATAGACTTCTAGATTTCAAATCCAAGAGAAACCAAAAAACCTTCCATCCTTGCCTTCTAGAATGCATAGTCTAATCCATCAAAAAAGGAACATCTTTCTTGTGCGCCATCCTAGATCTACCTCAAGCGGTTAAGATTTCTTCAAAGGAACCTTGCTTTGATACCAATTGTTGAATGCACAAGACAACTGAGAGGGGGGTGAATCAATTGTACCTTAAAACTTCAAAAACCCTCACAAACATTCAGATCCACATCAAATCAATTAACCTTTAATATGTTAGAATGATTTGTCATGAAAGAATATAACAAAAATATAATCAAAGCAACACCATGCACAATGAAACACAAGATTTACAAGGAAAACCCAAGAAGGGAAAAACCACGGTGAGGATTAGCTCACAATATGAAGTAGTATCAACACCAAATACAATAGGGTTCACTGCCCAAAATAAAGAAAGGATCATTACCAAAGGCTCACTTCTAGAATAGAAAAGAAGATAAAAAAGAGTGTTACAATGAGAAATATGTTCAATACAACAGAAAATTCCACCACAGTATCACCAACACCTTCATAGTCTTATTGAAGACTTGTAGACACTTTCTACTCATTGTATCCAGTAATCTAACGCATGAAGCTCACACTGCACTGCACAAATTTGTACCTCGCAACTTTGAAATTTGCATCATTCATATCACACTCATCTATCTTGTCATCCCTCGATAACTCAACTCATATTTATACCATCTTCAAACATTCTCCAAGGTCGGCTATGCACCTCAACCATGAAAATTCAAATTAGGTCAGCACCAAAACATTCCCGCGATGGAAAGGAATGAAGGAAGACCACAACACACTTTATCTAAGACCTAAATCTATACATACATGCCACACCATGCTTCCATAAATACCGAAGCAACTTCATAATTAGTGTAAACACCTAAGGTCGACCAAACCTGTGTTAACACCATTAACATTTAAGTACACACTTCCTCAAAACCAAAGACAACTCACGGACCACACACCATGCTTGAACATGATATAGAATATTGCACAAACACCCTAGAAACCAAAAAATTCCTTCATAACAACTTTCACTTGAAGAATGTACACATCCAGTACACTTCAAATAATTCAGTCATACGTTGTAACTGAAGAAATCGACTTCTAAAGCACCAAGCCACGAACAATTCAAACTAAAGAAAGATACAAACACTATGATCACCCTTCCAAATCCACAAGACCTGAAACCACTCTTTGGAGAAATGTCGAGCAAAAAAATTTCTCTTAGACACCTCTATAATACATAGTTCACACACTGGTGAACACAACTTCCTCTGCACAACAATCCAACACACCAAATTTTGGATGCAACACTTTTGATCAACATATCCAAACCACATAGGAAAATCTTTAACATAGAAGAAATGTGGATCCAAACCAAAACACTACTCTACAACACAAAACACCACTGCAACGCACAGTTTCCTCTTTTTATTCAAATTTTCTCAAAAGCACTTGGAAACCAAGCATTAGAGACACATCCTCAACATCTTCAGCACTTCCTCATCACCACCAAGCCAACTACAATATAGTAACTCAAATATACATCCATAGACAGAAGCTTATCAAAGTAACACTAGAGGTTGACACTAGTAGCTTACTAATGACAACATAATGCAACTAATCAAAGAATCACCAGAGACAACATCAACTCAATATCAATTGCTCACACTTGTGCAAAAAAATACTTCTGATAATAGTTACACCGAAGAAAAAACATGCTTGTTGACATCAATGATAACACCAACTGCAAATACTTATAATAGGTTATGTATTTACAGTTGGTGGGACAACAATGAGTTGGATCTCAAGGCTGCAAAAGGTGGTTACTTTATCCACCACGAAGGAAAAGTATGTAGCTGCAACAAAGGCAAGCAAGGAGATGATATGGATAAAAAAAATTCATCGAAGAATTGGGCAAATGACAAGCTGAAAGTTATTTGTTTATGGACAGCCAGATTGTTATACATCTTGCAAAGAATTTTTCCTTGCATTAAAAAAAAAACAAATACAGTTGAGATATCATTTTATTTAGTCGGTTTTGGAGGATGGACAGGTAAAGCTAGAAAAGATACATATAGATGAAAATCCAGTGGATATGTTTATGAAGGTGGTGACACGAGAGAAGTTGAACTCCTCTCCAACATAGGTTGGTCTTCAAGGTTGAAAATAAATTCAGAACAAGGTCCAAGGTGCTTATTTCCAGTGGGAGTTTCAAGGGTAGCAATATAAATGATTTGTCTCCAATTGGGAGATGATATGGTGTGGAGTCTGATCTGTCTCCAACTGGGAGATTGTTGTATTGTGGAGCCCGATTAGGCTCAGAAGCTTACTTTTCCCACTTTTGTCTACGCATTTTCCCCCAAATAAGTTAATGGTGGAATGCAAGGAGGGAAACGCCCCTCTTGCGAGGCCCGAGGGGTATTATACCCCTAGTGGGGGGCCTAGGGAAACACCCACAGTGGGGGTTTGGGGGCAGTGCCCCCGAAGAAAAAATTGACTATTTTTCCTAAAGGAAACTTCTTGCCAAAGTTCAATTAAAATACAGTTAATAACAATTATAAAACTTCCCTAAAATAATGAATAGTTTGTTATTTCATGTGGGAAATGAACATTCACGAAGTAAAACAATTGCAGTACATGTGTGTGGAATGTGAATAATTGTGTGAGGTTTGGTTTTTATTGCTTCAGGGGTGTGAGAAACATGAGAGGAAGAAGCTCCAGGCCACAAGTTTGTGACTAGTAAAAATGCAGGTTCAGATGTGGGTACACACAACAAAGCACATGATAAAAACAAAGTAGTGGATTACGACTTTGCTCATTTCTACAAGTATTTGCGAATACCATTTGTTGGATTTAAATAATATAACTCTATTGTTGGTGGACATATCCCAAATTGGGTGAACCACATTAAAATCGGTGTTCGTCTTTTGTTGTAATTTATTTCAGTTTGTTAATTTTGTTGTGCATTAATTGTAGCCTACATAAATTTGATATTGTTTTGCCTGCAACTCCTAACAGTCCTAACTTTTCAAGAATGCATGCAGAGTTTAGTGGTTATGGTAACAAGAAGGAATGTAATTGTAGAAACTTAAAATTGTCCTGACTGATATTGCAAACTTGAATCTGATTACTAACACCATTTCTTCTTGAATTCCCCCCTTTTTTGACTATTTAATTAAATAATCCTAGTTATTTAATTAAATGCATCATTCTCATCTATTAATCTGATAATTAATTTCATTAGGTTACTTCACCCCCTTTCACACTAACTTTTCATCTTGTTTATTTGGATAATGTAAATTATTTAAACTAAACCCCTTATGTCCTCTCATTTAATTAAATAATCTAAATTATTTAATTAAATTTCACTTTGTAATAGGGTGAATTTACTTGCTAGAATATGAGCAGCAAGCGAAAGAGAGAAAATAACAACTAAAAACACCCTACACCTCAAGATTAGCCTAAAGATTAACTAAGCAAAGCAAAATGGAAGATTTCACCTTGTTGAGTTGCCCTTTGGTTGGACCTTCGATCTTTGATGTTGTATGCTTCTTGGATGGCAAGAGATGCAAGCTATGAAATGAGATGAGGATGGAAAGATGAGTGCAAATGGATGCAAATATGGAAATTTGGCTAAGTATGGCTCAAGGAAAATTTTTGCAAGAGTTTGGCTAGCATGAATGATCTCCCTTAAAATGAGAGAAAAGAGGGGGTATTTATAGAGAATTTGGAATTCTCTAGGGAAATGGACTATTGAGATTAATCCAACAAAGCCAAGATGTACGGCTATAGTGAGTTGAGAACTCACAAGCCCTCACATCTTGACATGTGGCATGTGAAGTGGCTTGAAAAGGATGATGTGAACATGAGGTGGAAGGAGAGTACATGACATGGAGGTAGTACATAGTACCTTGGGATTGGGACAAGATTTCCTCATAAAAGAGGCCTTTGTCCCCATGTGGGTGAGAGGATATGTGAAGAATTAAAAATTCCTCAAATATCCACATGGGGATGAGAAAAGGAATTTTAAATTCCAAGGGATGCATTGGGGGATTAAATGTGAATTAAAAATTCACATGGGGAATGGAGTGCCTTCTCCAAAAGGAGAAAGTCTTTAATAAGGTTGACTTAGGACACATTCCATAAATGACATGGGGATTAGGTTGTGCAAGTACTTGATTAGACTAATTAATGACACATTAGAGGCAAGTGGGAAATTAGGAACATGTGACCCTAATGATGATTAGGGGTGTGCACATTTTAATCATAAATTAATTATGATTAAGAAAGAGGGTTAGATTGTTAAGAGGGATTAGAGACCAACTTGAAAAAATTGGAGGATGTAAAACATCCTAATCAAGGATTAGGCATGTGCACATCCCTAATGATGAGATTAGAAGATGGATTAGGATTAGATAAAAATGATGGAGGATGTGACATATGAGGAATTAAATAAATGTCATATTTATTTAATTCATTTGATGAAAAGGAGGATTAAAGAGATAAGGTATTTATTTATTAATTAAATACCTTAGGGATTTCACAGAATTAAGGATATTAATTAAATAATAGCGATATTACTTAATTAATGCAAATAAGGGGATGCTTAGATGAAAGGGGATAAATATGGATAAATCAAGTGTCAAAATTTGGGTGTCTACATTTTCCCCTCTTTGAGATGGTGTTATGAAGTAGCATCATTTCAAAGAATATTAAAACATAGAACCTAGAAGAAGATGGTTACATTGGGAAAGATGCCCCAGTCATTCAATGGAGTGACTAGGAAGGAAAAAGATGATGAAAATTAGGGATGGAGGATGCCCCCTCGAGAGGACATGCGGGTTCAAGAGAACACGGGTGTGCTCTCGAAATGGAGGAGATGATGCAAGGGATGTATGAGGAAGATGATGCAAAGTGGTATATGAGGAAGATGATGCAAAGTGATAGGTAAGAAAGGATGAAAAGGTGGCAGGAAATTGGGAGGGGAGAGTGATGAAGATGAATGGATGGGGGGGGATTTTGATACATGAGAGGATGGAGATGAAATGCAATCCAAATGCAATTTTCCATCATTAGGAGCATTGATTTTTTCTATAGCAAAAGACCCGATACACCAAGGTATAAAGGACTGAGGCAGATTAGTGTCTAATGCATGAAACAAACACATCAAACAAGAAGGCTATCCCAACACCCCAAAGTCACGATGACCTTGGTTAGGCCAGGTATTGGGATAACCACAAGCACACAAGGATGCCCCAGTGTAACACAAGACCTCAGGGATCTTGGTGGGTACTACATGGGACAACCGAGAAGATAGCAACAAAGAAAATATCAAGATACACCCCTATGTTGACTAGTCAAAGCGCGCCATGATATGATGGATCAAGGCGACCATGACAAGTGATGATAGGGAGCTCAAATGATAAACAAAAGCCAAAAGCATCAAAAGATCGCAATCAATTTCAAACGTCCTTTGCCATAGGATCAAGGGGATGGATGGGACTGATGAGGTCTGTTAGGAAGGATGCATCCTGTTGAGACTAATGATGGATACTAAACTGAAAGACCGATATGACGCAAGATATTCAAAACCAATTGGATCTGCTGATACAAGTGGATCTCATTTGTTAAGAACCGGCTAGATAAGGGCATAGCTTGATGACACGACACAAGAGACATGACACAAGATAGGAGACTGACACATCCTAGTGACCTAGGGGCTCGGGGGCCGATCAAAGATTAGCCTTGCCTACGTGGAAGCACAGAGCCCTCATAGTTCGATAAAAGGCCGACGATAGACCATGATGGAGACTTCGATGGATGATAAAGATAGGATTGAGAAAAGGAGCAAAGACTAATGATAGACGATAAAGGGGTAGATAGACAAAGCCCCGAGGGCGGATCAAAGGATCGACCTTGCCTACATGAAAGCACAAGGGCAACGTAGTTCGACGAGAGATCAACGATAGACAATGGATAAAGGATGATGAGATAACCCTAGATAAGGGGATAAGATGATTGGACTGACACGATGGGACAAGATAGACCCATTGGATTGGATCAGAGGATGGTGACTACACAAAGCTCAAAATGAGAGAAGGAGGTTCAGAATAGATGAAAGATTACTCGGAACGAGTAAACAAATGATCGAGAGGGATGAACGACTACTCAAAATGAGTAAACAACTGCTCACAATGGATGAATGATTCTTGGAACGAGAAGACAAAGGTTTGGAATAGATGAAAGATTACTCGGAATGAGTAAACGATTGAGCGGGATTGTTGAATGAGAGTTTGAAATGATAGAAGGAGGTTTGAAATGGATAAGTGTTTACTCGGAACGATTAAACGGATGATTGAGATGATAGATGAAGGTTCGAAATAGATGAATGGTTACTTGGAACGAGTGAAAAAATGATTGAGATAATAGATGAAGGTTCGAAATAGATGAATGGTTACTCAGAACGAGTGAACGGATGATTGAGATGATAGATGAAGGTTCAAAATAGATGAATGGTTACTCAGAACGAGTGAACAGATGATTGAGATGATAGATGAAGGTTCAAAATAGATGAATGGTTACTTGGAACGAGTGAATGGATGAATAGGACAAAATTGACAAAGATGGAGGGAGGGATCTTAAGATTTGCTTCGATATCCAAAGATCTTGATTGTAGATGGACTAAAGCTCAGATTAGGGTTTCGGTTAAGCTCAGATTGGGATTAGATTAAAGCTCAGATTAGGGTTTGATTGAAGCCTAGATTAGAATTATTGCAGGATGTGATGGGATTGATTCTACACCAAGTTTTGGAGTTTAAGGGACGTAAGGTGTTGACAATCAGATTTTTCCAGATTTGACAATTTTTAAAAATTGTCAAATGTTGCCATTTTAAGAAACTTCACAGTAATACGTTTGAGAGTTAGTTTTTTCCCAAAAAATACCCAAAACTAAGATAGGATGAATTGCCAACTAACATCCCAAATTTGAGACATGCATTCCGAGTTATTGACAAAAATGATTTTTCAAAAACTAAAAAAAAACACTAAATTGCGATTTTGAGGGTCAAGATGAAAGTTTGAGGCCTTGAAAATGTGACGAAATGGGGTCCAATTGATTTAGGGTCGTTGGGAATCCACATGCCACCTCATAACGCAACCACCCGTAAAATTTCAACTCAAACGGACACCCGAGTCAAAACTTATGGCCTCTGGAAGTTTCAACATAAAAATCAAAACTCTCAAAACGAAGTCTATGTGATTGAGATGGATGATCCGATGATGGAGGAGGTGATTTTAGTGATGAAACGATGACCTATGGAGGGTGAAAAAAAAAATTCCCGAAGGGCGGGTTCACCCACGGACAGGGGCTGGTCCGCCCATGCCTAGGCGGGTTCGCCCGCGGACGCAGGCAGGTCCGCCCACGAGCTCAGGCGGGGGCCCCGCCAAGGGACCCAAGCGAGTCCGCCCACACCTAGCAAGTCCGCCCGTGAGCTCGGGCAGGGACCCCACCCGGGGACCCCGGCAGGTCCACCCAGGTACCAGGGCGGGTCCGCCCACAGCCGGGCGGGTTAGCCCGAGCTGGGGCGAGTCTACCCAGGGATTGGGGCGGGTCCGCCCATGGACCAGGGTAGGGTCGAGGATTCAGAAGGACCGACAAAGAAAAGGGGGAAGATGAATGATGAGAAAGGATAGGAGATTGACAAGATGTGCAAAAGAAGCCGAAGTGATGACAATAAGACAGATAGCATTGGGTTGCATGGGGAGTAGCCTTATAACTAGATACCAATGACAAGGGATTATGAGATGGGACGAGGATAGAGGATGGGGGGATTTGGGAGATGAAAAGGATTGGTTGGATTGATGATGAGGAAAAGGTGGCCAAATGGATTGATGACAAGGGATGCTATGATGGAAGGATAGGAAGATAGGGATGGGGAGATGGATACAACAATAAGGAGATGAGGATAGGGAAATGGAGGGGATTGTTCTGATGGAATGAATGATGTCTCCAAGGACTATATCACAAAGGAAGATAGATGCCCCCACTCTAGATATGTCATGCGCGAGGGGGCATGAAGGATGCAACAGAGAAGGATAGGAAAATAAAGGAGTGAGATGGATGCAGATAGGATGCATGGATAGGGAATGGAGATTGAAGGTAGCATGACAGGTGGATAAGGAAAGGTAGACGAGTGTGAATGAGGGTTAGGATACTGTGTAGATGAGGGGAATGTATGCTAAGAGGTGTCCAAAGCATGTTTATATGTGTCCCCCCTATCATTATCAAGATCACAAGGAGGATGGAAGGATTGGGATAAATGAGATATGCCAAGAAGGATGTGTAAGATAGGTAGGATGAATGAAAATGACGTATAGCAAGAAGACGGGTGCATAGCAGGAAGCATAGTGGATGGAGGGAATGCATATCAGGAAGCTGCCCCCAAGTGCATATGGGGATTTATGCATGATGCCTGTTTGCCAGGTTTTCATCATGGTACTTATCCAAGGCGCTTGTTTGACAAGTTTTCACCATTGGACGGATTATTTCTCTTTACTATTTTATTTTTTTGACTTTTTTTGGATTTTTTCACCTTTTTTTTTTGGATTTTTGGATTTTTTTATTTTTTATTTTTATTTTTATGACTTTTTTGGATTTTTGACTTTTTTGGATTTTTTGGATTTTTTGAATTTTTTGACTTTTTGGATAAGGATAGGGAGGTGAATAAGTGGATTTGGAAGACATGCGATAAAGATATGGATGAAGGACTCAAGCATCAAGTTCTATATGAGGTATTAAGAGCCCATGTTCGAAGTGACTGTTGGATGTTGGTACAACCTTATTAGGATAAATGGATCATGCAAGAGGATGAATTAGAGGGATTTGATGGGGAAGATATGAAGGATAGTGGATGAGATGTTGGAAAGTGTATGGATGGAATGATGGGGTGGATGTGTGGTGGGTAGATGTGTTTAGGACCAACATTGGCACATGTGGTGGTGGATGGGAAAAGATAAGAAGATGAATGGATGGAGAATGCGGGGATAATGGAGGAGATGGGATAGTGAATTTTGGGACATAAGGACCCAAAACAGACTTAGGAGATGAAAGGGGGGGATGATTAGCTTTTAGATTAGCAACTTTGGATTTTTTTACTCTTGAAGGTATTGCTCCTTTGTTCTTTGGAATCCACATGGTCTTGATTTTTGCTTTGGTGGGCCTTTGTGGCCGATGGGTTTGATTTTGATTTTGGATTTTATTTACCTTTTCTTTACCATGTCTTTTAGAGGGGACATGGGAAGCTTTAGACTCATGTGGATGTTTAGATTGATGCATTTTTAATTCGGCATCCAAAGTGCTTTTACTAGCAATGGGATGGGTGTGAGCAGGAGGATGATGTGGAGCAACGGAGGTAGGAGTATGGGAATTACATGTAGATGGAGGATGTTTAGGTATGTGCCTTTGTTGATCCTGATTATGGGATATGTGAGTGGGATGTTTATGATGGGTGACATGGATAGGTGATGGATGGATGAAGGGATGAATAGGACAAGATGGAGGAGGTGATTTTAGGATATAGGGGCCCAGAATAGACGTAGGACCTAGAGGAAACATGGACAGAGTAGATGGAGGATGGGAGATGGTAGATGGAGGGATGTAAGGACCCAAAATGCATGGAGAAAATGAAGGAGGAATATGGACAATTTTTTTGAGGTAATACGATAGAGGAGGAGGGATGGCAGTATATGATTTGGTGGAGCGATGGGAAGAGCCGACATTTCTTTTGGAAAAGGCTCGTTGAGGACGTCTAGAGGTTGTACCAACATCTTTAGATTGTGAGTCTTGGGAAATAGGTCCAAGACCTTGCATGCAGATTTGTTCTTTGACTTGGATGGGCTCTAAAATACCTTGCTCATGAAGGCCTAGACCTTTTCCTTGATAGTTCATTTTCTTGAGCATGCAATCCATGATAGGATTTGTGTTATTCTGAAAACATGATGTGAGTCCATTATTAGGTGGAGGATGATGGGTGGTATAGGCACTGTGTTTTTCTTCTGCAAGGAGGCCACCATGGAAGAATGTGAGACTACCAAAGGGATATGCAAGTGGTGTGGGGATAGTAGTTTTAGGTGATGATGGGGGATCATGAGAGGGAGATGATGGGATAGCAGCATTTGGATGGGTGGTATCAGAAGAGGGATTAGGGGATATGATAGGATCTGGATTTTTGGTAGTGGGCTCATGCAATGGAGATGGAGATGGAGCGGCGGAAGCTTGAATGGCAAGGGGATCATGGGATGGAATGGATGGGGGACTGTGATCTTGAGGTGGACTAGATGGGATGGTAGAATCTTGATCTGGAGAAGGGGATATGTTAGTATACTTTGGATTAGGCTCTTGGCATGACTCATCGTGTGTGGGAGGCATGATAATGGAGTCTTGGTGGGATTCTTCAAACGGGGAAGATGGAGGCATGGAGGATTCAAAACATTAATGGGAATGGATTTTAGTGATAGTAGGAGTGGAAGAAGTGGATTGGATTTGGGTTTCATCGATGGGTTCGACGACTCTCGAAGTAGGATGTGGGTGTGTTCAATGGATTCAGTAGATGTGATGGTAGGAGATGGGGGCTCAGTGGATTTAGAGGATGTGATGGTTTCAACAGTTTGAGTGGTGCTAGGGGTGGTATCATCAATGATAGGTGTTGGGTGGAGAAGGGTCTCGTCACTAATGACCGTGGATGATGGGTTGGAATGGCATGATTCCACAACTTCGAGGTGTGGAGTGGGAGATTTCTTCTTTGTTATGAGTCCTTGGAGAACTTTCAGAGTGAGAAACTTGAATACTCTAGGCTGAGATGGCGAGGTAGAAGTGGATGAAGGATTATGGGTTGGTGGGGGATTAGGACTAGGGATTAGTGGACTAGGATTAGATGGGGGAATGGGATTGGATGTAGGACTAGGAATAGATGGGAGATTAAGATTAGATGAAGGGTTAAGACAAGGGTATTGGAATGGTGAATTAGCACACGAGGATATGGATGGTGGATTAGAATGGGAAGATTGAGATGGTGGATTAAGATAGGGAAATGTGGATGTCGGATTAGGATAAGAAGATGTGGATGTTAGATTAGGATAGGTTGATGTTGATGCTAGACTAGGATAGGAAGGTGCGAATGTAGGATTAGGGTGAGGAGATTGGTAGGGAAGATTAGGGTAGGTGGTATATGTGGATGAAGGATTAAGATAGGAGGATGTGGATGGGGGATTAGGATAGGGGTATTGTGATGGCAGACTAGGATAAGAGGATGCAGATGTTGGATAAGAGGATGATGTAGATGAAGGATATGATGGATATCCCTTGTCAAAGCATAAGGAGAATGATTAGGCATGGATGACGACGTAATGGGATAACTCGAAGGGGTGATTGGATTTGGGAAAGCGGGTGGAGAAAGCTTGCTAGCAATGATATTGTCAAGGGGATCTATGTCATATTCTTCTTGATCGACAAGACTTTCGTTATCATTGTAGATGTAATTAGGGTTTCCCCTTACTACTATTGGTGGAGGATAAGGATTCATGACGATAAAAGGATAAAGAGGATGGTTTAAAGACTTTGGATGGGAATGGACTAAAGCTCAAATCGGGATTTAGGGTAAGCTCAGATTAGGATTGGATTAAAGCTCAAATTAGGATGATTGGATGATTCGATGGGATTGATTTTGACGATCAGATTTGATTATCAAAGGATGATTACAACACTGAATCTTCTAAGACATGGAAGTAGATTGATTGGGTCGAAGGTGATTGGATAGGGATGTGATTGGATTGGATAGGATAAGATTGAATGATGGATTGGATAGGATGATGGAAGGGATTCTAAATCCCGTTCAGAGATTACCCTAGGTGACTTAGGATACTGATTGATCAGATTAAAGGATAATTTAGGATGATTACGGCAATGAATCCACTTTGAGATTGAAAATGGATTGATTGGGTCGATGATAATTATTAACTTAGGACGGATGACAATCCTAAGCTGATGTTGATGATGACGATCAGATTAGACACTTAGGTCAATTTGGATAATAACCTGAGATGAAGTTCATGGGATTTGGATGGGGAAAACGATGATTTGATTGGAGGAACGGATGATAAAAATGGACAAACGACTGCTCAGAACGAGAGAAGGAGGTTTAGAATAGATGAAAGATTACTCGAAATGAGAAGACGAAAGCTCATAATGAATGATAGATTACTCGAAATGAGTAGATGATTGATCGAAATAGGTGAACAAGAGCTCAAAGTGATAGAAGAAGGTTTAGAATGGATGGACGTTTACTCAGAACAGGGAAACGAGTGATCGAAACGATGGAACGAGCGTTTGGAATGATGAAACGGATGTCTAGAATGACGAAACGGATGAAAAAGCTTATCGGTCAAGGGTCAAGTTCGCCCCTATGGAGGGCAGGTTCGCCCAAGGAACAAAAGTTGGTCAAATTTGGTCAAAACAGGCCTAAAAGGGTTGGGTCAAAGGTTAGGACCGCCCCTAGATGGGTCAGGTCCACCTGTCGGGAGGGCAGGTCTGCCTATGGAGAAAAAGTTGGTCTAAAATGGCTAAAACAGGCTCCAAAGGATTTGTTTATAGGTCAGGCCTGCCCCTAGATGGGTCAGGTTCGCCTGTTCAGAGGTCAAGTTCACCCCTGGATAGGTTTAAACTTCAATTTTGACAAGATGACTAAGGAAAGGACTCAAAACACAACAAACATCAATCAAAAGGATATGGCTGAGTGAAATTAATCAGACAATCACTGGTTTCGCACAAAGAAGACAATTCAGACAACACAATCCTAAGTCTAGTAGAGAGGGTATGGCTGACAAACTCTTCTATTCTAGGATGAACATGGTTACTAGGGAGTCCTCGATATACACCCGGTACGTGAGGCCCAAACTATGAACACCAACCCGTTACAAGCGTGAGTTGGGAACCTTAGCAAGATACTAAAGGCTCGGACCAACTCTTCATGTCATCTCGACACTTTCCCAATTACAACGTGGTTGGATTGAGATAAAACTTTCACTCTCCCCCCTTTATATACCTCGTCGGTACGCATGGTTGGAATTGTCCCTTGGGGTGATGAAATCCCCAAGCAGGTCCCGCTAAAAAGAGAAAAAGAGGTGACTCAAAGAACTTGGTAAGCTATGATTTCTCGTCACCCAGGATCACCAAATGTCGCAAGGGGATTAGATACGCCAAATAGATTACCAACAAACACATCAAACAAGGTTAATTGACACCCCTAGTTAAACTATGTGCCTAAGTTAGGGGTTAAAAACCCTTAAACAGTCAAAAGGAGTAATAAAAACTAAAATTTTACCTTCTGAAAAAAGTTGTCTAGGGAAAATCCACCTATCTGGAGGACAGGTCCACTTGTCTAGAGGACAGGTCCGCCTGTCTGCAGGTCAGGTCCGCCTGTCTGCAGGTCAGGTCTGCCCCTCTATGAAATTTTTTCCAAAAACACCTTCTGGAGTCTATGGAGGGCAGGTCCACCCCTGGGTAAGGTCGGGTCCGCCTATGGAGGGTAGGTCTGCCTGTCTGTCAAGTCAGGTCCGCCCCAGGAAGGTCAAGTCCGACCCTCTATAGGTCGGGTTCGCCCCTCCGTAGGTCAGGTCTACCCCTCTGAAACCTGCACCTATAAAAAGTCAAAAAACAACAAACGTGAAAGAAAGAGACTTGTTTTTGGGTCCCACTAGGCGTGCCATAAATGTGATAGGAAGAATTTACTTGCTAGAATACAAGTAGCAAACAAAAAAGAGAAAATAACTAAAAACACCCTACAACTCAAGATTAGCCTAAAGATTAACTAAGGAAGATTTCACCTTGTTGAGTTGCCTTTTGGTTGGCCCTTCGATCTTCGATGTTGTATGCTCCTTGGATGGCAAGAGATGCAAGCTATGAAATGAGATGAGGATGGAAAGATGAGTGCAAATGGATGCAAATATGGAAATTTGGCTAAGTATGGCTCAAGGAAAATTTTTGCAAGAGTTTGGCTAGCATGAATGATCTCCCTTAAAATGAGAGAAAAGAGGGGGTATTTATAGAGAATTTGGAATTCTCTAGGGAAATGGACGGTTGAGATTAAGCCAACAAAGCCAAGATGTACGGCTATGGTGAGTTGAGAACTCACAAGCCCTCACATCTTGACATGTGGCATGTGAAGTGGCTTGAAAAGGATG